>OU015770.1:4361277-4708209 GCA_907173295.1 Fagus sylvatica | reverse complement strand
TAAATGTTTTAATTGCTATTTTGTGATTGGTAACATATCAATTTTTAAGATTTATGTAGTAAAATTTATAGTATTTTATCATCACTTTTACTTCTTCTTTTTTATTATATATAGTTTAAAAGTATAACACATTAATTTATAAGATTTATGTAGTAAAATTTCTAATATCCCTAACATTAGGGGCGCAATCATAAATTTATTTGGGGACGGATTGAAATATTAAGTAAATATTGATGGTACGAAATAATATTATTTAATAAAAAAAATAATACACCTAATCATGAGGATATAATTAACCTTACCTTTCAATCTATATTCTATACATATGCAAAAAAGTAAATAAACATGCACTACAGATACAATAGATACTACTCACATGGTGTCCCAAAAATAGTGAGAGTATTCACTACTCACTCACCCACACCACTCACCCACACCACATCATTCAATATTTCAATTCAGTATAATCACAACATCACTGCACAAACAGCAAACAATACACATAAAGCTGTAAACCAAGCCACTAAACCAATGGGCAGTAGGCCAGTGACTTATAGGGCAGTAGATATTGTAATGTGGTATTTTCCACTCCAAAAGTCCAAAGTCGACTTTCTACTGTTTAGCAAAAAAAAGTCCACTTTCTACTTCACACGTTTCCTCATGTGGCACTCCTTAGTCCTTTCACTGCACTTTCTTTCTTCTCTTTTTTCATTCTCACTTTACTTCTTTCTTTTATTCTCGATCAGTTCTCTTTTTTAGCTAAATATTCTCGATCAGTTCTCTTTCATATACCATTGCAATTACGGGAAAAACAAAAAACAAAAAATATGAAAAATCTGTCTAATTTTTTTTTTGGAGCTTAAAAAAATAGAGAAAGAAAGCATGAATAAAAGAACACTCAAATTTATCTTTCAATCAAAAAAATAAAATAAAATAAAAAGTCTATTATTCTTATATTCTGAACATATTAAGGGGGTGGGAGGAAATGACTAATGAGCCATAAACAATGGCTGGTCGTATAGCAAAAAGGACATACACAGAAAAAAAATATAAATAAAAAGGAATAGAAAATGTGAGACATTTAAAATCAGCAAAAGCGTAGTAAAGCAAAGCACAAACAAATTTGTTGTATGGAGCCATATGAAAGACAAAAACAAAAACAAAAAAAATTACAACAAATGCATGTTCCACTTCCATCAATCGAATGAGATGAATACCAATCATGACTTATCTGCAGAGTTGATTAATGATTAGATTTAATGGAACGGGATCAATATTACGATTATTAATGATTTTTTGTGTGTAGGGCGGCTGTAGATGTTCGGGATAGGGTTTCTTTATATAGTAGTGTGGGGGTGTACAGTAGCATATATATATATTTTTATTAAAAAAAAATAATAATAACTTGCTGTTGAAGAGTTTGATATCATGACAAAGAATAGTCCGACATTATTGAGGTGTGATATCATTTTCCGATTTAAATCCGATCAGATATCAATAACTATTATTTATATTTTTCTGACATTTCCATTTTTAAAAACCACGTGGGTCTTTGTCAATTGTCATCAAATATCATTTTCCGTTAATGTAAGTCACCGACTCACCGTTATCATCAATCAATTCATGACAGACGCAGACCAATTATCATCTAAAACTAAAAATAAAAACCAATACTCATCTCATGTTCTCCTTTGTTTATTCTGTAAAAGTTTCTGCCTTATCCCTTTGTTGACAGGTAGTAGTCTCTAAAATGACTAGCATGAATGAGGCGGCTTCAACACCACTTAGACACTTTATCATAGACAAATTTGCACTGATGTAGCTTTACTAAATAATTTATCTTCTCATGTTTATTTCCTCCACCAACAATTCTTTCTCTCTCTCTTCCTATAATACCAAAAAATAATAAAAACATATTTAAATAAAATAAAGAAAAATAAATAACGAATTTGTTGGGGTGTGTATTTAAAAAGATAGGTAACTAAAATAGATAAGTGGCTTTCTAACAAAATTTTTACAAGAAATTTGTTGAGTTCATTGTGAATGCTCATACTCTAATTAAATCTTGTTATCTAAACATGTAAATTTTAAAAACAGTGAAAATATTATGTCATGTCAAACAATAACACGTACTTATAAAAAAAAAGTAACACATACAAAGGATTGGCCTTTTATTTCAGGAAAAAAAAAAGTAATTACCAGACAAAATGAGTCTAAAAGATTTTCAATCACTTCAAAGTCTGAAAGTGCATGTATAGGCGTATAGGCCATGAGGATGGCTATCAAACGAACAGTAGTCCAAGTATTGTGTACAACCAAGCAGTACCAAAAAGTCCGCCATACTTAATTGCCTGGGAGCTCGAGACGCCTGTGACCACCACCAGCACAGGTGTCCTCTCTTTGGAGGGAAAGGCTTGTACCAGTGCTCAGAATACTGGACCATTGATATGTTATCACATATTCAAAAAGGTATAAAATTGGATATGTGATAACGTTTTTACGGGTGGGTCAAGTGTTTCTGTATAGTGGACTCAAGTCACTCCCCTCTTTGGATTATTATATTTTTTTGATAATTTTGCTTTTAAATTAAATTTTTATCCCAGTAAAGCCGTAACGTGACGCTTCTGAAAGAATCTTTTTTTTTTTTTTTGAAAAGAGCAGGGATATGGATTTTTCTCTTTGGATTATTTGAAAAAAGGGAGAGTTTGCTTTTAAATTAAATTTTTATTCCAGTAAAACCGTAACGTGACGCTTCTGAAAGAATCTTTTTTTTTTTTTTTTTTGAAAAGAGCAGGGATATGGATTTATCTAAAGTAGAGCTAATTGTGGGCTCTGCTACCCTGAAGTGTTTTTTCAAAAAGGGAAAGTCGGCTTTTATCCTGAGGCACTCATTCATGGATAGGGAGGCCGGGCAGTTAAAGTTTGATATGGATTTATCTAAAGTACAGCTAATAGTGGGCTCTGCTATCCTGAAGTGTCTTTTCAAAAGGGGAAGTCGGCTTTTATCCTGAGTCACTCATTTATTGATAGGGAGGCCGCGCAGTTAAAGTTTTATGAGCAGTAACTTATTATTTTCCATTAGAGATAGGTTCAAGTTAATTATAACTCTTAAGAAGTTATAGCATTGATCTATAATAGATCTTATGGTAAAAATTATTTGTTTTTATATTTCATTAATTATTTTCTCTTTTTTATTTTATTTTAAAAGGAGAGGAAAAAAATGGTGAGAGTTGCACAATCAAAATTGCAAAAAGGGTGAGAAAAAAAGAAAAAGATGAGAAGGGTTTTTGGTCTTTTTAATAACACAAAATTTTAGATAGAATGAAAATATAAAAAAAGAGTGTGTAAAAATATCAATATGTAAAAGAGAAAAACGTCTATGTCATATACTTCCCATTAAGATTTTCAAGATTTTTTTAATAGTGCTTCTTCCCTGTTAGTGTTATTGATTTGATGATGATGCTGCCACAACAACAATGCAAGTAAATCCCATTTTTACCGCTGCCATGGAAAAAGCATCGCCGTTTACTTCTTCCTTCTATGTTTTCTTTTTTTTCCTTTTCTGCTTCTAATAGATTTTGATATTCAGCCCAAAAAAAAAAAAATTCTCTGTTATTTTTATTTTATATCATTTCTATATCTATTTGGAGATGATTGACAACGGTGAGGACTGAAAAAAAGTAGTTTTAATAAAAATGGACAGAGAGAGAGAGAGAGGGAAGAGAAAAAGTAGAGAATTTAGGTAAAGTAGAAGAGGGAGGGAGAGAAAATATGAGATAATTAATGAAGTGTAAGAACAAATTATTTTTACTGTAGGATCTATTAGAGATCAACAATTTAAAAAATGTGTAACTTCTTAAGAGTTACAAACCCATCTCTTTCCATAAAAATGTGTGTATAAGAATTAAAATTTGGAAATAATTATATAATTAACTCTATAATTTGATATTGTTTTCAAGTTAAACTCTAAAGTTTAGACTCACGAATGGTTACCATATGGTTTAAAATTGTTATAGTTTAATCATTTTATGAGTTTAACAAAAAAACCAATATAAGTTGCACTTGGTTTTATCTAATTACTAAAAATCATTACGTGAAAATTATAAGTTAAATTTTGACTATGAAAAAATTACAACACAACTTATTCATATATAAAGAACCTAGCAAATAAACGCAATATAAAAGGATATCCTATCCTTATGTGGGTTTGCTAACATTAAAATATTGTTTAGTATTAAAATGAGTAGTATTTTATTGTACACGTAATGATTTTATTATGTGAAGCAGGTTAAAGGTGGATCAGGATTCTCTAGAGTTCCTAGGTACTCTACCACATAGAGTTCTCTAAATCATAACCTTTATTTTTATAATAAACCGTTCAGATTATGCCACGTCATCATTCTACTAAAAAAATTCATAAAATATTAGTTTTTATTTTTTATCACTTAACGTGTTAGCACTTATCTATTAACATCAATATTTCAAGGATTTTGTTAATAGAATGATGACGTGACATAATCTGAACCATTTATTATAAAAAAAAAAACATTAAGATTTAAAAAACTCTATATAGTAGAGTACCTAACCCGTTAAAAGTTACTTGTTTTAATTGTTTATTTGGATTATAAAAGTTATATTTATTTTAAAAGGATAATCAGACTATTTTTAAAAGAAAATGAATCTTCCTCTAGGAAGTGATTAGATTTGGTGCAGGTGAATTTTTTTTTTTATTGAAAACCGGTCCCAATTCTTCTTTGGTCAAACTCCTTTGAAATAGCCTATGGGGAATCTTGGCCAAACCCAATTTATCAACAACCACATCAGTTACAACTCAGACAAAACCACAACCACATCAATTTCAACCCACTTTTGCACCATTTTTTTTCTTCTTCTTCTTCTTTTTTTCATTTATTCCACTATTACAGAAGTTAGACCGTCAAAACTCATAAAAATGGAATTCGAGATTAACTTAAAAACAAAGTCCAATTGGTTCAAATAAAAATATGAGAGTTTGAAGTAAAATCAAAATGGAAAATTTTGGACTGTTTGTTGAAAATGAAAATTTTAGCATAATAAAAAGCAAACAATAAAAAAAATCAAAAAAAAATGCACTTAAATTGTAAGTTCGAATTAATGTATGATTAAAATTAGTGTAAATAAAATATAATTAAACCCCACGATAAACGTAAAGTTAAAAATAAGATTAATACGACAAATGAGAGAGAGAGTTCGGAAAGCTTACAAGTTGTTTAATTTGTTCATCAATAAGTGGACGCACCTGAGAAAGAGTATGCAGGTCATAAGGGAATGCATGCATGTTTGTATAAGTGATGAAATGATTGAATGCCACAACAAAAGGAAAACGACCAATTTTATTTCAAGTATATGCATGACCACTCGCGACTAGATCATTGAGCATGTGTTCTCTCTGACTAATTTGCATGGCCAAAACAACGAAAATTAAAGTAAATTTGAAGAAAATAGAAAGATTGAAAATAAAATTGAATATAGAGAATCAAACATTGCGATTTTTTTTTTTTTTTTCTCTAGAGTAAATAGAAATCGCGTAAGTCATGCAAATTAGAACAAAATGGTGTGCCCTTGTCGTACCAATATTTCTTCCTTGATAAATAAAAAATAAAGAACAAAATGTCTTAAATTCAGTTTTTGTGTGTATACTTCAGTTCTTTAATTACTTGGTCTCGTTTTGCTTTATTTTCATTACCATCAGTCATGACGGCTTACCAATTTAGAACGTAATTAGTCAAAATTTAAGGACTAACACCTTGACTTAATTGTTGACCTTTCGATTGGCATATTTTGAGAATCTAAAAATTTTATAATTAAGGATACCTTGATATTTAATTTTGGCCATAATCTTCGATGTGTATTAATTGATTGATTCATACGGACCCATCAATTTTGGGAATAAATTTTTTTGTCAAAAGAATCCCTAGATATTTTTCTTTGGTCATGATATCTGTAATACCAGGATTTTGATGTGTATTAATTGATTGATTCATACGGACCCATCAATTTTGGGAATAAGATTTTTTGTCAAAAGAATCCCTAGATATTTTTCTTTGGTCATGATATCTGTAATATTAGGATTTAGCTGTGTATTTATTTTATTCAGACTTACCCGTAATTTTGGGAATCTATTTGTAAATATGGATCTCGAGATATTGTTAGAAGTAATATTAGGAATTCTTTTTTTTTTTTTTTTTTTTTGCAAACGGTAGAATTTTATTCATCTGTAAATAATTACATGTGTATCCATGAGCAGTAATATTAGGATTTAGCTAGCTGTATGTTCAATGTTGATTCAATTGGACAAATTGATGCTCCATTTGCAACAATTAAGAAATGCTAATTGCAAACCAGTGTGATGCACAGGAAAATAATTGAATATAAGATCTAAATTAATTTTGATTCCTTTTACTTATTTTTGTTGAATATGTATTTTTTTCTTTTTTGTAGTTTGAAATGTTGTAGGCAAGATCGATAAAAGAGATTTTACGGATAAAATTTATGATAGATCTTACTTTTTGGTTAAAAAAAATAACTAAGAAAGTATATTTATCATAGGATAATTAAAATTTAATATAATGCAATTTTTTTCGGCATAATTTGAATATAATCCAATTTTTATAAGACACGATTCATGTTTATATTTACCATATGGTCTATGGATCATGTTTCCATCCAAAAATAAAATAAAAGATACTTAAAATAAGAAGAATGACAAATAAATATATAGGCACATGATTAAATGATCAAATCTAAATAATTTTCATTACTCATTTCAAGCTCACGTGGTTTCATTATAACAAATCCATCCACCTTTCTCATTGCCAGGAACAAAAATTAAATGAAATACATAAGAAAAAAAAAAAAAAAAATTTGATAATTATGATTATTATTAAAAGATATTTATATTGTGTCTATATATGGAATATATTTTAGTATTAGACATTTATTATGATTGTGTTGTACATATGGAATAATATATTCTTTATATTAAAGAAAAATATGATGTGTCAAGATTCTAATGGAAGGTTTAATTAATTATAGAATAAAATTTATATTCAATTAGAAAACATATATTAAAATAATGAAGTGTAAAATTATGAGATTTCAAAAACTTATGTGGCACAATATTATGAGGTCAACAAAAAATCAAAAAAGTTTCGGTTTTATATTATAGTATAGATACCAATGGTACTATGGAAGAGGAAATGAAGGAAATTTATGCTCTATCATTTACGACTTTGACTAAATGAGTTTTATTTTTTATTTTTTTATTTTTATAAGAATGACTAAAAAAGGACACTTGAATTGATATTTTGAATATTTAATTATTTCTAGTTTAAAATCAAAAGACTTAAAATCTAGCTTATTAATAAACTTACAATATTGAAGTAAAGTATGATTATTTCTTCAAAATAAATTAATATTAAAATTCGGACAATTGAATAAGCATAAAACGGTGTGTTTCAGTTTCTTTCTGAAAAACATCTTTTTTCTTTTACAGTTTAATCGTTTTGTTTTTTTCTGCCAAATCATTTAAAACTTTATTTAGCTAAAGAAAATAATTATAATTGACACTGCACTAGGTTTACATTAGATTCTTTAAATACTAACTTTAACCTTCAAATGAACTCTATCAATTTGTTTTGAGATAGATATTCATTTTTTTAGAAGAAGGTAAACATTTATTTAAAAAAAAAAAAATTAGAAGTAAATTTCACTTAAAATTCGAGCAGAATTTTGAAAATTTGTATAAATCATTCATGCTAGTATCAGCCAAAGAAAATTAGCCTAATAATAACAACCAAGAAAAATTGTTTTGACCACATATCAAGGGGGGGGGGGGGGGGGGGGGAGAAGGGGGTGTTAAGATAGAGATATTAAAGTCTAGAAAACACATTGCAAAACGTTGTCTGATCAATAAAAACTATAAAATAAAAAAATAAAAAGTGATAGACCCTAAATTTTATAAAGAAATTCCAACAAACCTAAAACTTTCATATATCTCTATGTTAAACAATAAAGTGAAATGCTAGACATAAAAGAAGATTGAGATAGATGATCATAACATTAGTAGAACTCAATCAAATTGAGGGACAAGTCCAGTTCCTCCAATTCTCCCTCATGAGATTCATGACCAACCTCTCCAGCCTGATGATTAGTAGCATTGGCATGATAATCACAGAAACTCATATTGCCATTTCCATTTTGATGATTTCCAAGTACCCCATCTCTCTTTTGGTGGGTTGTGAGTTCATCATAACATAATTAGTCACCAAAACTTGACTAGGCTGTAGATTCATCAAAGCTGGAATTTGATGTGTACCATGGCAATATCGCTGTCCCGTGAAGGATCGGGAATTATACATGGGCTTATGAATCTTAGAGTTGGCATGGATGCCTAGGGTTGATTTGTTGAAAGCCATGCAAGAAGTACGTGCTACCATTTTTGTGTAAGGGTTATGATTAGCATGAAACCTTCTAAAAGCCGATATTTCCTTTGCTTGCTTTTTCACTTGCAGTGATATTCTCTCATGCTCATCATCATCGTCGTCAGGTATAATGATCATATTTGATGGTGGGGATTTTGGATATGAAGGAAGGATGATAACAATTTGACATGTTCATGTTAGGGTTTTGCTTGGCATGGAGAGCTCCAAGAGCCATTATTTCAATGGCTCGCTTCTGTCGGTGCAATATACTCTCTAATTCATCACCACGTATCGTGATCATATTTGATGTTGCTGAGAAGTTGGGGTTGAAAAATTTGTTGAAAGAATTATGGTTGTAATTTGTCATTGTTGGCAATGTATATGAAGTTGTGTGAGAATAAGTGTGATGAATAATGGTGCAGGCAATTGTGATTAAAAGGAAGGGCATAACAATATATACAAGGGCACAGCTGGGAAAATCTTTTTTATTTTTGGAATCATATATGATATATTCTGTGACTTGTAATACAATATTCATCAGATTGAACGTATTAGTAAACTACAGGAAATTTTGCTTGATGACAAAGAAAATGCTAATGGGACAACTGCGTCATGACTGGTATATGCTAAAATTTCTAAATAAGAACTCCACAAAAAGCATTAATAATGAATGGGTTCAATATTTACTGTAATATATATGGAAAACGGGACTAAAATCGAAGTATTCTCCTTATTATTATCAATTTATTAATATAAAATTGTAGTGTTTTATTTAATGTTCTACTACGTAAGGGAATTTCTTAATACAATAGGGATTGACTTAATGCCATTATTAATTTAGTATCATAAAAATGCGGTGTTTAATTTACTAACTGTTTTATTCAACAAGGGGAATGGTTCTATAATTAACTATGCTACAAAGTTTCTTTTTCCATTTATAGATTCTTTTTTCTCCTACCTCCTTCATCGTACGTACTGTCCTTGTCATCTAGAAAAGGAAAATGATAACGGTGTATGGGCAAGGATGCGCCTTAAGAGGATATATATATATATATTTTGTTGAGCTGTCTCAAAGATTTATCAAAATGATTTGAAGAAAAGACTTATGGACCGTGAATGGGTTTACTTACAGGCTTATAGCATCTAGCCCATGGTTTTTTTACCTCTTTCCCCTACCGGCGGATTTGGCTTGGGGGCAGTGGGGGCAGCTGCCCCCGCTGAAAATTAACCAAACCTGTAAGTTCATTCATAAATTGAAGAGTTATCTAAGACTATTGTAGATGTAGCTGTTGGTACATATCTAGGTGAAGAGTTATCTAAGATTATTGTGGAATTTCTATGAGGTAAAGAAGCCCAGAACGAAATAACAAAACAAAAAGTTTTTATATAGGAACAACATTGAATATCATCTATCATAATATGTTCACTTTCAGAATTAATTAACATGAATGGCCTTGGGTCTGCTAAACCAACTTCCTCCTTCCCTCTACATTTATAACACAGATTTTGATTCTTAGTTTTTCTTTCTTGGTTTATGCATAGGAAATGTATACACACTAGAAAATGTATCTCAAATGGTAAGAATTGAACCAAACTGACATCTCTTAAGAATTACAATTCTTAACTATACTATCTATACCTTCTTTTGCTTATAGCACAAACCAGCCTAAATGCCTAATAGATCATAAAAAAAAATTACTAATGCTTGTTGAAAACATAGCAATAAGGAACTGAAACAAAAGGGAAAAGATGTGTTCTTTTTAAGTTTTGAAGTATTTTGTGTGTACCTCCTTCCGGTTATTATTCATGGTTGTTCCTAGAGGAGAAGGGTGGGATTGATGACACAAATTGTAATGCTTTGTGGTCATTACAATTTTCACAAAAATATATATGTCAAAATTCAGAGAGAATTGAAAGTTACTCAACCATATGGCGTGGTGTTATTGGATATGCAATCTGTTTTTTCTAGTCATTCACAAGCATTGGTGCATGGTGGGTTTAACAGAATTAACGCACTTTTAGTTACAAACTCTTGGTAAGTACGATACAAGAGAGGCAGCGAGAGATCTTAGGCCAACAAATGTGGGTAGCCAATGGAGTGCATCAGATCTGTTACATGTCTTTCTTTAATTGTCACAAGTCCAATAAAATAGAGAAATGACCAAATTTAGACCGTAATAGCCAAGAAATCATTGGACTGAGACATTATTTAACATAAAAGGCCCTTCTTATATATCATACCATGCATGATGCATTACATTTCTAATTTATTCATTTATTTTTTAATATTTAAAAATTGTGTTTGGGTATGAAGATATAAACTTTCTTTTAGGGTCTATTTGGATGACATAATAGAAAATGGTGGGAGGATAGAAATTCTGTGTGTGTTTTTTATCATGTGTAGGAAAGAAAAATGAGAAGGTAGAAAATATAGTTTATATGAATGAACTATTATGTCCCTAATTTACATAGTATAATAACAATTTTACTTTTATTTTTTTAACTAAAGCAAAATCAGAATCTCCTTTATTAAAAAATAAAATAAAAAAGTCAACAAAATCGGCTTTATTTTTTTTAAAAGCAACATTAATATATAAAATTATAGATTTATTTATTATATTATATTATAAAAATAAGAAATGAATAAGGAAACTGCTAAAGACCATAGTGCCAATCTAAATAGATTTTTTTTTTAAATTAGATTTTTTTTTTTTTTCTTGTACTTTATACGCTTTATTTAAAAAAACAAATGTGAAAGAATTTTTTTAATTTATTTTTTAGTAATGTTGAGAGGACGTATTTTTATGAAGCAACTGGATTTTTTTTTCAAAACCCAACAGAATTAAATAAACACACCATAGAATAGAAGTAGTAGAAGTCAAAGAAGAGAATCGAGCATAGCTTGGGAAAGGGAACACGCGGCTCCCACCGGAGGTGAACCGTTTGGTGCGGATCCCGTTCAACATATCGAGCGAGGAGATTTCTTCGATTGTTGGTCCGCGTTACAAGAAGGACACACGTGAAACCCCTAAATTTCGTACTCGTGGAATTAGGGTTTATATATACCAGCAAGCCAAGATGATTGACTATTTCTATGTCCAATGCAAAATTGAATCTTGTTGAGCTTGTTGGTTTGACTATATGCTTAAGAAAAGGTATAGGAATAGTTCATAAGTTGATTGGATTCTGCAAATAGTAGCTCAAGAATAGTCTAAAGCTTATCTAGATATGCTGCAAGATTGCAGCTTTGCTTTGCTCCAAGTTGCAAATTTCGTTTCAATTATCCTTCCTTTTAGGTATAAAAGGTGAATCCCATGTTACTATGACTTCAAAAGCTTTGAGATCATTTCCATTTTATAAATAAGCTTTCGCAACTCCTTTTTGAAGAATTAAGAGAGTAGTACAATGCATTTGAATGTCATAAAGGTGATGTAGCCAGTAAAGAGTATACCAAAAGATTTAACAATTTAGTCTTAGCATTAAGTTTCTTTAACTTAGAAACATGCTGGTTCAATTTTATAAAAAAAATTGGAATGGGCTAGCTGTTCTAGAAGTTATTAATTGCTTTTCATTGTTATTAGGTGTCTTGCTTTTTCTAAGAAAATGTTTCTAGGAATGGTATTTTCTTCAGGAAATCCTAGTCAATAAAGTTGATATAGAGTTTAGAGAGATTGAATTTAATAAAATTCCAACAACTTATTTTAAGTTCTAAGGGTGTGATTGCCTTCTCCTCCCTAAGTGTGATTGCTTGGGAAATCTAGATGCAATTTCTTATTAAGGCTTTTATCTTGGGTCAAAAGGTCAGTTGAATCAACTGGGGTTTCGATGCAAAAGACGAGTTATGTGCACCAAAAGCTTACTCTAGTAGTATTCTTATTGACAAGGGGTTCACAGACCTGTATAGTGAGCCTCCCTGCTATTCTCTGAAACACCAGCAAAATAAGTTTTACCTCTGCTTGAATGAGCTGATAAGTGATAAATAGAGAATTTCTTACAAAGAATATCATTATTAGCAATTCTCTTAGTGTAATGATTCACTTTTCCTTGTGGAGAGAAAAGTTGAGAACAAAAAGATAGAAAAGGGATATAGAATAGAACCCTAAACTCCTCTTCTGTTTTCAGAAATATGTTCAACTTATTAGCTTGCCTACCTTCTAGATCTCACTTTTTTACCCGCTATTTTATGGCATTCAACTAGGAATATTGTAAGTGGGGAGTTAGCAACTTATGTTAGGGTTGGCATTGGCAATGGGTCAAGCTAAGTGGTCAGTTGCACAGTTTCTGCCCTTAGATTGAGTGGCTGTAAGGTGACTAAATGAGGAATGGGTTTTGATAATAACCTATCTCTGATATGGGTTTGGGCTTAATGCAACTTTTTAGTTGAATTTCAAAGTGGGTGCTAGTTGTAGTGTGCTAGTGCCCCTATAGAGTAAGGTTTTACTGAGACTATGCCTTCAATGTTTCCCTTTAGTCACAATAATCTTGCTCAACCTAAAATGTATTTTATAGTTGCCCGTCGTCACTCATTTGGGTAAGAGCTTTTCTTTTTTTTGATAGGTAACTAAAAATTTTATTAGAAAACGAAGCCTGATTGTGCATAGAGCACAAGGCTTTTAAGGAATTACAAAAAACAGAAGATAAGCAGAAAGAAAAACAATTATAGCTAGAACCCGACACTTTAGACAAAATAGACAAAAAACAATCCCTAAGAAATGGCTTGACTCTTCAAAAATACGAATTACGTCCTTCCAAACAGACATCAAACACAAGAGAACTGTTATCAGGGGCCCCAAAGCATTCCACCAACCAAAAAGCTAGAAACAGAATGAGGTAACACCCAGGCTTCCCAAAAACCCCCAAAATCCAACTCCATAAAGGAGCCACCGGACAATGGATTAAGGAATCCACCGTCTCTCCATTGCACCGAAAAAAAACTCACCAAAGTGTACCCCCGGGATTGTCACAAGTAAGAATCTTATTCCAAGGGATTGTTTTGTCAGGAGTTTAGCTTGTTTACCGCTGTTAAATACCACAATAATCATCCTTTTGGGATTAATGCTCTCAATGGTGAAGGGAACATCTAATCTTATCTCTTCTTTTTTAATCTCCCATGGTTATTGCAATTCAATAATAGTCACCTCTTTTTTCTTTTTCTCTTTTTTAGTTTATTTCCTTCTCAAAATTTCTAGGCTTTGATTGCCATGGAAGTATTCCCGGAGCACAGTGACATGATACTCTATCCTCTCACATAATAATAGGTCTCACTAATTAAATTTATGTTAGGATTCACCGTTTATATGAGAAGAGAATGTGCTTTGGGAGTATCTACAAATTTTTCAGAGTTCATTTTCTTCTTGCTTTACTTTTTTGGGTTTAATATGGATATGTATATGGTTATGGGATGGAGGAATAGGTTAAAGTCACATAGACTCGAATTGGGATGGAGGAATCCGTCCACCACCCCAATTGGCAAATCTAACACGTATAAGTATATAACGAAACATGTAGATTTACATTGGACGTATTTGACTTATTTTGTTTATTTGATTAAGTACAGCTTTAACACATATACGTATAAGTATATAAAGAAACTTGAAACTAAAAAAGTTATAACGAAACTTGAAACTTGTAGATTTACATTGGTCGTATTTGAATTATTTTGTTTATTTGATTAAGTACAGCTTTTAAAGCCTTACTGTTTATTATTTACCTTACTTTTATGTTGAATAAACCAAGAAAATAGGCTATTATGCACACAATGTATTAAAGAATGAATAATGCTAGGGATACAACTTATTTTACAACAAAACTTTTACAAACTGACGTGGCATCCTAAGTGGAATGTGACATATCATTAATTTAACATTTAAATTACAGGTCATTTATTCATTATTAAGTAAAAAAATAAAAAATCTCAACCCCACCTACCCGTTCCCTTCCCCATCTCAGATACACCCATCTGCCACCACCACCGCCAAGTCCGCCGTCGCCACCACCTAGGCTAAATCCTCTTCAAAAAAAGAAACCCCACCCAACCCACCACGGTGGTTGGACTCTCCACAGCCATAACCCCCAAGCCCTTCCGTCTCTTCCAAACCCACAACCCTCTTTGCTCCCTCAGATCTTTGCCACAACACAATCAAAACTAGAAGAAAAACTTGCTTCACCGTCTGTGTAATCATGGAAGACCATAAGCGAAATACCATGTTGGCAAATCTCAAAGATAAAGGCCCTGAATATGATGGTATGAATTCGTAGATCCCATCCTAATGTGTGGCAGAGAAATTGGCCAAGAAGAAATCATCGAGGTCCACTTATCTAGTGGCTGCTGTTATGTCTAGCTTTGGTATTACTTCCATGGGGTCATGGCTATTTATTATAGATTTGTGGAGAGTCCAGCCACCATGGTGGATTGGGTGGGGTTTCATTTTTTGAAGTGGAATTAGTCTAGGTGGTGGCGACGGCGACTTGGTGGTGGTGGTGGTGGTGGCAGATGGGTGGATCTGAGATGGGGAGAGGAATGGGTGGGTGGGATTGAGAATTGAGAATTTTTATTTTTTTTACTTAATAATGAATGAATGACCTGTAATTTAAATGTTAAATTAATGAGGTGTCACATTCCACCTAGGATACCACGTCAGTTTGTAAAGGTTTGGTAATAATAATTGGTTATGTCTCTAACATTACTCCTTAAAGAATTCTTTGCGGTTGGTCCCATGTATAGACGAGGTTACTCTCTTCTCTAGTTTCCGTTACTCTCTTCTCTAGTTTCCATTTTTTTCCAAAGCTTCAACTTATATTTACGACCAAAAACTCTATATCCACAGACAGGCAGCCACATAATTGTGGAAAACTGAATGAGAATAACTTACTTTTCAGTTATTAGATTTAATATTACTTTTGAAGAAAAGAATTGTTTTGAATCTTTGACTCGTTAGGCTTAAACTTCTTTTGCAAAAATGACTCCTTGGGTCTACAGTTCAAATTCAAACATGTAAGTGGCCACCAAATTTTCTAATCTAGAGCTACAAGCCATAGTTGTTCTCTCTTAAAAGTGACTTCGATACTGTTTGTGAGGATAACTAAAACCAGCATTTGGGAAGATAAAAAATCGGCCCGTGAGCCTGCCTTTTGCTTTATTTAAAAGGGGAAAAAAAAAAACACAAGTAAGAAATAATAACACACCTGGACATAATAAATAATTATGTACCGAAAAAAGTATTAAAATTTAGACAAATTTAAGTAATTTTGTACAAGTATAATATTAGATGTATTTTATATTTTAAATTTAAAAAAAAAAAAAAAAAACATTTATTGTTTAGAATATTTTTGTTATATATGTTAAATGAAAGTAAAAAAATAAATAAAAATTAATTATGTGCATGTAACAGGGTTGGATCACCTAAAAAAGAAAGGGAAAAAGAAAGATCTTATTTAATTTTGGAAACTTTTTTTATATTTAATTTTCTGTTCAAATTTCTCTTAATTTGAAATGAAAATTTTGGCGGACCATTGAGAAGGACTTTTTTTTTTTTTTTTTGATAGAAAAAGGATGCTTTATTCAACTGCTAAGGCAGATAAATCATTCAACAGTACATGGTTTATATCAGGAGGAACTTCCTCCATCCAAACTAAATAACTGTGACATTTCGAAGCTCTGCGAGCTAAAGCATGGGCAACGGAGTTGCCACTGCGACGAGTGTGAGACAGGGAGAAGTTCTGGATCTCTGCTAACAAGACTTTTGCATCTTCAATAACCAGACCATAGGGAGTGTAGATAGGAGCAGTTCTGTATAGATCACGAATAACCGTTTCAGCATCTCCTTCAAATTCGGCGTTCGTGACACCTACTTCCATGGCGAAACGGATGGCTCTCCGTGCAGCGAGGGCTTCAATCATCTCCGCTGTGTGGTTGCCAGTGACCTTCTGACTGAGTGTAGCTATGACCATCCCTGTTTTATCCCGAATAACAACTCCTAATCCTCCTATGTTAGACTCCCTGAATATGGCTCCATCAAAATTAACTTTGAATAAATTGGATGAGGGTGGCTTCCAGCGGACCTGAGGTGGCAGAGGTTTCTGTGGCTTGTTTTCGGTGGTCACTGCCAGATACTCAGATAGGAGAGCATGAGCACGGGGCAAAATCTGGCTATGGGGATCACTGGGCAATCGAAGTCGGTCTTGGTTTCGTTTATGCCACAGAAGCCAGCTGGTTATGGCGAACTTCTCGAACAGGTGGTCTGAGTTGCTTTGTATTATCTGCCGCATGAGAGCACTAAGAGACATTGGGGCGAGATTTTGCAGATCAGAGAATTCTGGATCAAGGCTCCAGACCCGTGACACAGCTTGGCATTTCCATAATGCATGGAGAGAGTCCTCACTCTGTGCTCGGCAGGTTTCACATAAGGGATTAGGTGTAACCTGTCTCTTAAAGAGACCCAATTTGGTTGGCAGAGAATCATGGCATGCTCTCCATAGGAAAGTTCTGATTTTGGCTGGAACACGAGCTCGCCATATCCTCTTCCACAGTGGATCCGGATCCCACTGTCTTGAGCTCTCAGGAATGTTTGCTCGATCATCTTTACACAACAACTTGTATCCACTTCTCACTGAATACTTCCCATTTTGAGTCTCGAACCAATAGAGTCTATCTTCTTGCTGTCTTCCACTTAACGGAATCTTAAGGATGGCTTCAACATCATAGGGAAGGAATAGGCTATGTATTTTATGAGTGTTCCAAGTAGGCGGGGAGCCATGGATTAATTCCCCCACTTTGGCATCCACGGGGAGGTTGGTGAGGGGGGATAATATCCGTCTATGACCCTCTTCCAGGAGCCAATTGGACCCCTTGATCGGAATTTGAGCACCATCTCCAACTCTCCAACTTAATCCAGATAAGATTAGGCCCTTTGCTTTTAGGATGCTCCGCCAAGCGAAGGAGCCTCTAGTTTTTTCTGAAGCCTCCAATATATTACCATGAGGAAAAAACTTTGCACTAAATACTTTATAGATCAAAGAATTTTGATTGTGCATGAATCTCCAGAATTGCTTGGCTAGGAGAGCCAAATTGAATTTCTGGAGGTCCCTGAAGCCAAGACCGCCTTCCCCTTTTGAATTACATAGCTTTTCCCATCGAATCCAGTGGATCTTTCGTCTATCACTTGTCTGACCCCACCAAAATCGACGAATAATTCCTTCTATCTCCTTGCACAATGTCACTGGCAACTTGAAACAGTTCATGGTGTAAGTTGGGATTGCTTGAACCACTGCCTTAATAAGGATTTCTCGGCCTGCTTGGGACAAGAGCTTCTCTTTCCAGCCTTTCACCTTACTCCAAACTCGTTCTTTGATTTGGGAGAAACACGTTATCTTTTCCTTCCCTACAAGGGATGGTAGACCCAGGTATTTCTCATATTGCTGGATGCTTGGAACACCTAAGATTTCCTTGATGTCTTCCTGAGTAGCTTGGGTTGTATTCCGGCTGAAAAACAGATTGGTCTTTGCTCTATTCAGCTGTTGGCCAGAAGCTTTTTCATAGATGGCAAGGATCTCCTGAATTTTATGACATTCACGAAGAAAAGCTCTACAAAAAAGCAAACTGTCATCTGCAAAAAATAGATTAGTAATCTGTGGCCCTCTTGGGCATAATGAAACCCCATGAATTTCACCTTGAGTAGAGGCTTTTTTTATCAAACCATTTAGACCTTCTGCACACAACAGGAATAAATATGGAGATATAGGGTCACCTTGACGAAGGCCCCTGGTGGGGATAATATGGCCTGTTGGGGTGCCATTTATGAGGAGAGAGTAGGATACAGAACTGATGCACTCCAAAATAAGAGAAATCCACTTCTCAAGAAAGCCCATCCGAACCATTACCTGTTTCACAAAACCCCATTCAACCCGGTCATAGGCCTTGCTCATGTCCAGCTTCAAAGCCATAGAGCCCACCTTGCCGGTCCTTTTATTGTGCATATGATGTAGAGTCTCAAAGGCAATTAGAATATTATCTGTTATTAGTCTCCCAGGTACAAATGCACTTTGAGTTTCTGAGATGATGTGCGGCAGAATTTTTTTAAGGCGGTTAGCAAGGACTTTTGAAATTAGCTTATAGAGGACATTGCATAAGCTAATTGGCCTGTACTCTGTTACAGTTTCTGGACTTTTTGTCTTCGGGATCAACGTAACAAAAGTATGGTTCAGGGCTGGTAATAACGTACCCGATTGTAAGCAGTAAAGCACGGCTGCTGTAATGTCTTTTCCCACTACATGCCAGTAACTTTGATAAAAAATTGGAGGCATTCCGTCTGGTCCAGGGGCTTTCAATGGCCCCATCTGCTTCATTGCTATTAAGACTTCTTCCTCAGTGAATGGGCACGTTAAAGATTGATTCATCTCTTGAGTGACACACGGCTGAATGCTGTCCAGTACTACTTCAGTGTCTTCTAGCGGTTGGGCAGTGAACAATGCTTGGTAATACTCAATGAACTGAGCTCCAATTAAATTCTCATCAGTGACCACCTCTCCATTAGCCATTCTCAGTGCTGATATTGTATTTCGCCTTTTCCGGTGAGAAGCTCGGTTATGAAAAAATTTGGTATTGTGGTCGCCTTCCTTCAGCCATGATTCTCGAGAGCGCTGTTTCCACATTCGCTCCTCTTTAAGTAACAAATCACTGACTTCTTTTCTAATGGATATGACCGTGTCATGGCCACACCCGTGTATGCTGTCCATCTCAGCTCTTCTCAGTTGTTCCGTCTTCTCTCTCAAGAGTTTTGTAATGTGACCGAACTGTTTTCTGCTCCAACCCGTGAGTGCAGCACCACAGTTCTGGATTTTGCCTGTTGCTTGGACCATCGGAGAACCTCTGGTTTTTGTCACCCAAGCCTTAGTAATAGTTGGCTCACAACTGGGATCCGATCGCCACATGTCTTCAAATCTGAACAGCTTTTTCCGAGGCCTGGTCATGCGGACTGGTTGAGTGCTCAAACAAATGGGCTTGTGGTCCGAAGTATACTCTCCAAATGATCAACAACAGCCGAACTGAATCTCAGAATCCAGTCGTTCGTTGCCATGAAACGGTCCAGTCGGAGCCACGTTGTTGCAGTGCCTCGCCTGTTATTGCACCAAGTGAAAGGAAAGCCTCGAAATCCCAGGTCTAAAAATCCATAATCATCAATCACAGCACGAAATCTTTGCATCTGGCGTTCACTCTGATCCCGACGACCACACTTCTCGGAACTGCGAACAATCTCATTAAAGTCCCCAACGCAGCACCAAGGAAGAGAGAATTGACCATGCAGATTGCGCAGGAGGTTCCACGACTGATCTCTAAGGTGAGTTTCAGGGGCACCATAGAAACAAGTAAGCCGCCATGGCTGGTCTGTGTTACTGTCAATGAGTGAATCAATGTGGTTGAGAGAGTAAGAGCAAATAGACAAGTTTAAATCATACTTCCAAAATAAAACCAACCCACCACCTTTATTTATTCTTTTAACTACAAATTTATTTGAAAAATTAAAACGACACCGTAAACCTTCAAGTCGGTCTTCATCCATCCAAGTTTCGGAAAGAAACAAGACGGAGGGGTCCTTTATTCGCACCAGTTTTGTGAGTTCTTGAACTGTCCCTTGGTTCCCAAGCCCGCGACAATTCCAACTAATACAAATCATGGTTTCCGGCAGGGCTGGGAACCAGCCGCTGCCGATGTATTCAGTGAAAAGGACTCCAGTGTATTATCAATGGTGAGTGCCGAAACAAAATTACACTGGTCAGGTACTGCTCTTAAACGTTTGCCGTGAGCTGTATCTGCTTCTGTGAACAGAAGCTCTCTCTTCTGAGGTTGGACTTTGGGTGAGGATTCTCTAATGGGTTTGTGGGCTCGAGCCAACTTCTTCCATTTTGTTGAGGTGGACCTGTGGTTCGGAGTTGTTATGGGCCCATTGGAAATGTCTGCTAAAGGCCTACGGGAAGGATTGGGGAGTGGGCTCATATTTTCTGCTGTGGCCCCAACGGCTTCTTGCACCTGATTGGTCGTGGAAATACTAGAGTTAATCAGGTCCGAAACTTGCTCTGATACGTGCTCCTCATTTGGCTTATAATTTATGGCTTGGTCAATCTCTCTAAGTTGATCGTTGAAAATATCATTATCTGACTTTTTACCCGGTGCCTGGAAAGGAAAACCCGGATTTTCTTCAATCTCCATATCATTCTCAAGATCATACACCGTATTTTCCGGGTTCTTTCCTTTCTCACTCCGATCACAACTCAGATCGTTTGTCTCCGTCGCATCGTGGTGGTTTGGCTGTTCAGGATGCTTGGACTTGTCTCTGCCATTCGGTTGATTTCCAGGCACTGTCACCACGGTCTTGCGAGGAGGGCGGTCTGATGATGCTCTCAACCATGCCCCGTATTGGTACTCATCTTTGGCACTGGATTGATGTTGTTGAAGCCCGATATCACAATCTTTCTCACCATGATCAAGGCAGCCACACCAGTAGCAAAAATTCGGTAGCCTTTCATAGCGAAAAGCTATCCAACTCTTCTTGCCTTCCTCTAAATTTACCAACCTCCCTCGACATAAAGGCCTATTTACTGCCAATCTAACCCGAACACGCATACAGTTTTCTCCCCCACGCTCATCGTCACTTGATGCCACTGTCTGTACCAATCCTATCGAACGGCCAATAGTTTCAGCAGCTGCTTCGGTCCTCCGACGGAGAGGAATATTGTGGAGTTGAACCCAAAAGGATGTGTGCGAGAATAGCGAGTCCTGAATGGGTCCATCACCCTGCACTCGTTGGAACACCACCAAGAATTTGTCATAGGTCCACGGTTCATTCACTAGAACTCGTTCGAGGTCCATTGCATCCTCGAAGACAAAAGCCACCTTATTTCCTCCAAGATCTTGGACTGTAAAACTCTGACGGGTTTTCCATAGTGGCTTGAAAGTCCTAGCCACCGCATCCATGTTCAAAAGCCGAGACGTCAAGAATTTTGCATCCATTGAGAAGGACTTGAATTAGTTGCTTCTCTTTATTTTTTTCGTTTCTCTTCTCATTTAGTAAGCGAACAAAGAAATATAAAGCAGATTAAAAAAATTATCTTCTCTTTCTCTTATGGTAAGCTAAACATAGTGATTTTTGAACAAACCATGTCAAGAATTAGAAAGAAAAATTGGGTTTTTGAGTGGGCTGGGTGTGATCATGGTGAGGGGGTCGATATAGTTTGATAAAGGGCCCATTATGAGTGGGTTAATTTGTTGCTTGTGATGCCGGTGGTGGTTGTGTTGGATTAGACAAGAGACCAACATGACTTGTTGGATTGAAGAACTTTGAGAAAAGATTGCATTGTACTCTCTTTAATCCTTGGAGTTTCAAATGATGGGTTAGAGTATTCCCAACTAGTTAAGCAAAATACCATTTAAGCCAAAATATGGCTTATGAACCCTAAAACCACTTCCATTGTAATAGAAACATGTTAGGCAAAATAACTTTAAGCTATAGTGTTAGGGTATTTTTGCCAAAGCATTATAACTTAAGCAAAACAATATTTTATTATATCATTTATTTTTAATTAGTTCTCTCTTTTTCTCTCTCTTCTTTTATTAGGTTGTGTGTTTGAAAGTTTTGAATGATATAATAAAGAATAAGTAAAGAAATAATATTATAATAAAATAGAGTTGAAAAAAAAGAATCGGTTGGGGGTGTTTTAAAAAGTGATTAGGTAAAATGGAAAAAGTAATTCCTAAAGCTAAAATTTGGTTTAAACTTTAGATAACCCATTAAGAATGCTCTTAGTGGTGGTTTTGTTGTATTGAGGTCGGAGGGAGACTAGGAGAAGAAAGGAAATGAGATTGGAATAGAAGTATAAAAGTGAATGGCCAAAAACAATGACCTTATTTTGAGTTGTATGCTAGCACACATTATAGTTAACAATTATGATAATGGATTAGGTATGAGAGAAAACAAGCCTTTCTATAATATATATATATATATATATATATATATATATATATATATATATATATATACCTCAAATTCATATCAAACTTGTTTGAACACTATAACTACTAATATATATTAAAATCCATAAATTTAAAAATGTAAAACTTGATCATATCTATATCTTTTTTTATATCAAGTGGACGTTTGTAATAGTGGGGACAATGATCCTCTCTATTTGAAATGAAATGGAGAGTATTCATTTCATGGTCTAGATTAAATATCTCAGATCTAACAATATACAGACTGACACGTCATTTAAAATTTTAAATAATGAGACAATCTGTATACCGTTAGATTCGTAAAATAAAATCTGAACCATAAAATGGACAAATGGAGAGGATCCTATTCCGTAATAATGTTGGATAAATGAGAAATAAAAAGAGTAGGGTTTATTAAAAGCCCCTATGATTTTTTCCCATATTTTTTTAATTATATTAGGAGTGTTTTAGTAATTAAAAATATATAAATGGGTTTAGTTCAGGCAATAAGCCCAAATCTATTCTAAATCCTATTCAGTTTTAAAATTTGAATCCAAATCCAAATTTACAACCATTCTATTAAGATTCAGTTTATGTTTGTTTATTCACGAACATATTTCTTTCTTCACGTGGTTGTGCATGGATTATATTGAAATAAGACAATTTTATAAGGATCCAATCTCAAGATTGTAATTATTATATTATTTTAAAAAGGGGTAACGTAGGTACAAGTACAACCACTTTCAATTCTTGATTTCACCTTTAAAATTCCAATTATTTGATCCTCTATTCAGATGATTTATGGTGCAAAATAGCACCCAACCCAAGTCAAGCTAACTTGACATACAAAATTTAAAGTAGTAGAAATATTTTATTAATTTATTATAAAGAGGCTTTGGGGTGGGAGTTGGAGTATTCGCAGATCATAGCTTATTAAATATGATGTTATACAAAATTGTGAAAATTTTGGATAAAGACATTGTTAATAATTATCAGGTTTAATTAATGCAGTGACGGATGAGAGGTTTCTATAAGATCCTTCCAAAAAAACCTTGTGAAGTGAGGAAGGATTATAAATTATTATTTTTTATATAAAAATAAAAAAGGTAAAGACGTTAAGTTAAGTAGTTTATCTCTAAACTAGTTTGGAGGAAAATTCATCTAACCCATTACATGACAACTCAAATGACTATCAATGTATATTTAAGAGATTAAATTCAAAAAGGATGCGGGGTGAACATCCTCCAATAAATTAGTGTCATGTCAATTTTTCAAAATAAAAGAATAGGCCTAATATACCTAATAAATACTCATTTAAAACCTCGTTTACCAATATAATTCAAATATTAAAAACAATAAAACAAAAGAAAAAAGTTTTGCCGTCATTTGAAACTTCTATTGGTGGAGACACCGCCTTTGAAACTGCCGAACTACTCCTCCCCTATCTCTCTATTCCATAGTTCTATGCCGGTGGTGGTTGTGTTGGATTAGACAAGATACCAACATGACTTGCTGGATTGAAGAACTTTGAGAAAAGATTGCATTGTACTCTCTTTAATCCTTGGAGTTTCAAATGGTGGGTTAGTGGTGGTTTTGTTGTATTGAAGTTGGAGAGAGACTAGGAGAAGAAAGGAAAGGAGATTGGAATAGAAGTATAAAAGTGATCGGCCAAAAACAACGACCTTATTTTGAGTTGTATGCCAGCTCACATTATAGTTAACAATTATGATAATGGATTTGGTATGAGAGAAAACAAGCCTTTCTATATATATATATATATATACCTCAAATTCATATCAAACTTGTTTAAACACTATAACTACTAAAATATATTAAAATTCATAAATTTAAAAATTAAAATTTTTTTTTTGTAAAAATTAATCATATCTATATATATATATTATTTTATATCAAGTGGACATTTGTAATAGTGTTAGATAAATGAGAATAAAAAGAGTAGGGTTTATTAAAAGCCCCTATGATTTTTTCCCATATTTTTTTTAATTATATTACGGGTGTTTTAGTAATTTAAAATTTATAAATGGGTTTAGTTTAGGCAATAAGCCCAAATCTATTCTAAATCCTATTCAGTTTTAAAATTTGAATCCAAATCCAATTTACAACCCATTCTATTGAGATTCAGTTTATGTTTGTTTATTCACGAACATATTTCTTTCTTCTCATTGTTGTGCTTAGCTGATTTTCTTGAAAGGGAAAATAGTAATTATTTATTAATAATTGACATATTTTTCAACAATTCCTAACAGATAATGAAAGAAAACAAAGATTATACCGTCCATGGTATTGAGTGGCAAAACAACTTTTCAAGGACAAAAGCTCTTTTTAGTGTAAAAACTAAAAAGCACTTGTTTGACAAATTTTTTTACTGAGCTTTTTTGCCACCTTCCAATGAGAACCTTGTCCCTTATAATAGGATAAAACTTAGCCACATTTCTTTAGGTTAAGTATATTAAGTTTTTCAATTGAATTCAAACACATGGTTGCATTAACCAATGAAATATAAACAATATCATCTTTTCTAAGAATATTAAATTTAATGTATTTAAATTTAACTAAGAACCTAATGTACTTGACTTAAGAAACTGTACCTAAGTCTTACCCTTTATAATATAAGGTTCTTTCTGCCTAACCCCATTACCTAGTAATTAAATCCATTAATTGGATGGATTTTATTGAAATAAAACAATATTATAACTTATAAGGCCCCAATCTCAAGATTGTAATTATTATATTATTTTAAAAATGGCTAACGTAGGTACCAACACTATCAATTCTTGATTTCACTTTTAAAATTCTAATAATTTGTGTTCCTCTATTCAGATGGATTTATGGTGCAAAATGGCACCCAACCCAAGTCAATCTAACTAGACAACATTTAAAGTAGTAGAAATATTTTATTAATTTATTATAAAGAGGTTTTGGGGTGGGGGATGGAGTATTCGCATATCATAGCTTATTAAATATGATGTTATACAAAAGTGTGAAAATTTTGGATAAAGACATTAATAATTATCAGGTTTAATTAATACAGTGACGGATGAAAGATTTCAATAAGATCCTTGCAGAAAACCTTGGGAAGTGAGAAGGATTATAAATTATTATTTTTTATATAAAAATAAAAAGGGTAAGGACGTTAAGTAGTTTATCCAACAGTTAACACTTGGACCTAATCCAACAAATTAACACTTGGACCACTAATACTAATATATTTTATTCTTGGATTTACGAAAGTTACTTTAAAAAGATGCCGTGTGAATCCTCAATTCCTCATATAGCAGGGAATGGAACATTAATATAAAATGGACCTATCGTCGCCATCGACGACATTGATGTATTGGATGGATTCAATTTTTATAATGAGAAATTTTATTTAAGCAACCACTGTACTATTTATGGTGGACTCCTCGAAGTTGGTGATGGGAAATAATAAGTTAATAACACCCTCATTTATTTATTAAAATATAAAACTCGTCGTGTAAATCATATTTGTGTTTGGTATAGCATGCATGCCTTCACCAAATTATATATAGTATCCTCTTTGACTAGTAGTCGGGATTTATTATTAAAGTCGTGGGTTATCTTATTTTATCCTTTTTCTTGCGTTACGACGACGGTTTGAGACAATAAAGGAACAAGAAGACAGAATGACCGACCAGAATAATAAATAAATAAACTTTGAAAGTAACTAGAAGCCAGGTGGGTTAGGAACGGATTGAGATCCTATCCAATACCTTATGTACAGAAAAAATTAAAAGTTAAAAAGTGGAATTACACCCATGCAATACCAAAAAAATATTACAAAGGATCTCAATCCGTCAAGAAATTCATGGAATGGAAGCGAGATAGTAGATTCAAATAGCAAGTAAGAAACTGCTAATCATGTTTAAACTTTACATTGAATATAAGTGTAAGTACAAAGGACAACAGATTCCCCCTCGGTACTACGGCAACGGCAGTATTAATTCCAAACTGAACTTTTGAGAGAAAATATGCAGAAAAGGAGGAAAAGCCATTAGGGAAAAAGTTGTGGTGTGATAAAAAAATCCTTAATTTTAAATATAAATTTTTTTAGTGAAAATATATCAAATTTACATAAAGGTGTAAAAGTAAAACCATACATTTTTTTTTTCTTCTCTTTGCAAACCAAACAATGGAAAGAAAGATTTTTTTTTCTTCATTTTTTACCCTTTTTTTTTCTTAGATCCAAACACACAAAGGAAATACTTTTCTCTTCCTTCCCCCTCTACAACCAAACAAAGTGTAAGAGATCTGGGAGAGAAAGGGAAATGATCAAAGAAAAAGAAAATATCTTATGCGTGTTTAGATGTAGAGAGGAAAAGAAAAGAGAAATGATTTTTTACTTGTTTGGTATGTAAAAGAGGGGAAAGGAAAATTATTAAAGAGAAAGTCTTGTCCCATATTGTCCAAATTTCTTTAGATTGTGCGATTTATAAGTTATAAACAATCCTCATTTCTCAAGGCATCTTTGGAGATTGAGTTAAACCCATTGGACTTTAACATGGTATTAGAATCACCCCTTGAATTTGCCTAAGTTTTTTTGGATTGTGCAATTTATAAGCCATGATCAATCAAGGCGTACAAATACTATGTAGCTCTATAAATTTTAATTTTTTAAAGTCTAAAAAATAAGCTCAAAAAGTTATTTTTGAATTTGTTGTCTATCTTACTAGCAAAGCATGTGACAAAGCTCATTTAGTTTAAAGTCTAAAAATAAGCCCAAAAACTTATTTTTGAATTTGTTGTCTATCTTACTAGCAAAGCATGTGACAAAGGTCATCTAGTCGACAAATTAAACCATGTGTGGTACAAGGAATTCGAAAATAGTTCCACCGAGATGAAGATGATTGAGCTCTTACAAGCTCACTAGCTCTGTCGAAAGTGTCCCCAATTTTTTTTCTTTTCTTTTGTAAACGTTAAGCACCTCAATCTCCATTTAAGGGAAAATTGAGGGTTTGGATTTTTGGTTGGATCTTTGTTTAGTGTTTGGTTTCCAAAGATTTTGTTGTGATCTTGTTTGGTTGGCCAGAAATGTGGGATCTATTTTTAAGTGTGCCAAATAAGCAATTTTTGTTATGAAATAACGGCAAGGACCAAAAATGAAAATGGGTTGAAAACTTAAGGAACAAATTGAAACTTTTTAAAATCTATTGAAAACACCCCATAATATAAGGATTAAAAATGTATTTTTGCCTTATTTTTTCTAGATGCAATTTTACTTTAACTAACTTTTACAAATAAACAAATACGCTTTCAAGAAAAAATAAAATATAAAGAAACTACATCCAAGCACACTAAAATAACTAATGACTAGAAAGAAAAAAAAACCTTCTTGGAAAACGGAAAGCCTTGAATTTATTTTTATAATAAAAAACTGTAACAACTAGTCTAATGAGATAATAGATTTCACAACATTTTTCACAATTATTGAAATAACAAATTATAATTTGTACAATTTGAAGACAAATAGACAAAAAGAAACTAAAATGCTCACTATGGTCATATTTATTAAGCCAACAAAACTCAATAAGAATAAAAAAAATTCAAGCCACAACGATTAACTAGAAATGAAACAAAAAGAAAAAAAGGGACAAAGTCATTCGCTGCAAGATGTTAGCCACACCGGCCTACCATTTAATTAAACTGTAATAGGTAAACTATCCAATTTCATTTCATCAAATAACAAAAAAATAACACTACGAGCACAAAAGGTTAGTTTAAAGAGAGTACCCCTTTCCCAAAAAGTCTCAGTCCTCTACGAGGGTATGGATTTAATTCCCAGGATCTTCAAATATATGTGTGTGTGAGTTTAGATTAGAATTTCTATCATATAAAAAAAAAAAAAATACACATATTTATTTAGTGGTAAAATATGAAACTCGTCGAAATGTTAGGCAGCATATGCATGGATGCATGCCTTCGCCTAAATACAGATATGCTCTTTGACTAGTGGTCGAGCAAGCGATCGGAAACATGGAATTAATGTTGCAGGATTCTTCTGTCTCTCTTTTCATTTGTATGTACGCGGATGGCTTGGCAGGCTGCTACCATTCACGGTTAAAATTTCCAACATTTTTAATGTGTATACGGAAAAGTAAGAACGTTAGAGTTGCAGAAAGGTTAAAACTGATGATATCTCTTCATGGTTGATGAGCCAATAAAGTAACAAGAAGTCAAGAACAGATTGTCTGGCCATAATAATTAATTATGCCAACCAACCCTGGAGAAAGTGACCTACCTCAAAGGCCAGTGCACCCCGGCCGGAGCACTAAATTCAGATGTTATAGCTCATTATTAGAGAACTATATATATGAAGTCATATTGCAAGAAGAACAGACATTATAGGGGCAGTAATGTCCGTTACTTAACCTTATGACCCCTCCCAGGTCCCAACTCCACCTAAATATAATTCGAAGAAAAAAATAATTCTTTATCATTTTTATTATGCATCAACTACAAGTTATCATTCTTTTTAAAAGTGAAAAAAAAAAAAAAATACAGCAGATCATATTAATAATTGTGTAACTCAAAAATTAAAAATCAACAATTATGAAAAAATTTGAAATTATTCTCTAAATGTATTGATAAGAATGAAGAATAAGAGGTGTTATTATTTATTAAGGAATGCCTCCAAGATACTGGATAAGGTGCAAAAATTTATCAATACCTTTGAAGGAAATCTAATCAAAAGTGACACAATGACAGCTACTAGCTAGGTAACTCTAAAAGTTTCCCAAATCATTGATATATATAAAAATATATATATATATATATATACTTAATCACACATAATAAATAACTAAATAAGAAGGAACAAATTTTTATTTTATTTTATATAATTCGATAGTTTAGGAGAGAGAATTTGAATGGTAATTCTTTTTATAGAGGAGATCAATCAATATTAGTTAAGCTACAAAACTTTTGACGAACAAGAAAAAACTAATTAAATTACACATGATAGGTTTGTTATTTTTGTTTAAAATCAACTTATTTCAGTTTCAGTTTATGAATAGTTTTTTTTTAAATTTAATATCCAAACATAAACTTAAATTTTCACAAGCAATTTTTTTTTTTGGAATTTGCTGTCTAACTTACTAGCAAAGCATGTGGACATAAAAAGCCCATGGTCGAAAAATTAAACTATGCAAGTTACAAGGAATTCAAAATTATAAAATACTTTTTAAAACCTATTATTCATATAGCTGCCACATAACATTACAATAAGATAAACATAGAGAAAGCCAGTACTTCGATCATAAAGCCACATGACTTTACAATACATTAGACATAGCAAAAGCTTCAATTTTCACATGAAGATGATTAGATCGTTAACCGACTTATTAGGTAGACATATATAAGAGAGCAACCCTAGCTAAAGCAAACGCTTAGGAGGGTGACTCATATATAACTTGCCTCCATAATTAAGCTTAATTAAGAAGCATATGCACTTAAAGCCAGCCTTGGGCTAACTATAGCCGAAAGGGGCACTGCCTTTTGTAATGCAAGTCCAAAGGCCTCGTCCATGTTTAGCTGATCAACCCCATTTGGCAATTTCCAGTCAAATGAGTGCACCAATGTGCCAAGAATGTACTCCACTAGCACAATTCCCATTCTAGTCCCAGCACAAATCCTCCTTCCAGCCCCAAATGGAATTAATTCGAAATCATTTCCTCTTGGATCAATTTTTGCATTTTTCCCACTTAAAAATCTCTCAGGAGTGAAATCCAATGGATTTTCCCACACATCAGGGTCACGCCCTATTGCCCATATGTTCACACTAAGCCTAGTGTTTTTTGGAATATAATAGCCATTTACTTCGCATGCTTCGGTTGAGACTCGAGGCAGGTTTAGTGGTGTGGATGGGTGTTTTCGCATGGTTTCTTTGCATATGGCTTGTAAATATGGGAGTTTTGGTATGTCTGTTTCCTCAAGACGTCGGTTCTTGCCAATTACTTGATCCATCTCTTCATGAGCCCGCTTGAGGATGCTAGGGTTCTTCAACATTTCAGCAAGTGCCCATTCAATTATACTTGATGATGTGTCCGTGCCCGCCGTGAACAGGTTCTTCAAAAGAAAAACACACATTCATCAGAAATAGAAGCAAGAAAATTATATTATTTAAGAAGAGAGAGGGGAAAAAAATGTTTGTTTACAAATACTTGTAGTAAAAGTTTTTTTTACTAAATAATGGTTATATTCTATTCTATATAGTAAAGCTAATGTCATTTTCAGGTAGCTTGAGATCAGCCTTGAAATTTTATATATTTATGATATGATATATGTAGTCAAAGAAATAATAGTTTGTGATGATAAATAAATAAAAAAATAAATAAAAAAAAAGTGTGTACTTTGTACTTTGTCCTTCAATTAGAACTAGCAACACTCGGGTTCAAGTTAAATTACTCAGATTTAATCGAGTCTCTACTTTTTTATTCATGATGGATCTGCACGGGTTCAGTTCAAACCCACAAGTTCTCTCTTTTTGAACCCTATAAAAATCTATAAATAGATTAATCGGTTAATTAATAACATGAGAATTGTAACATATCGTCGATCAATTAGCATGTGATCTATTACAAGATTAATACAAATGAAAACAATTTAAATACAGTAAATTTAACAAATTACAACCAAAATAACAAGTCGATCCTTAATATTTATAAAAATATAGTTGTAAAAATATGAATTCTATCGTGAATCAACATTTCATTTTAGTGTATCGTATTGTCAATACATGAGTCCGCTATAAAATTTATTTCACACTCACACAAAAGGTTATATTCAATTATGTTGTTGTGGTCCTATAACTCGTATCAGTGTATCATATCGTCAATACATAAGTTCTCTATAAAATTTATTTCACACTCACACAAAAGGTTATATTCAATTACGTTGTTGTGGTCTCATAACTCGTATCAGTGTATCGTATCGTCAATACATAAGTCCTCTATAAAATTTATTTCACACTCACACAAAGGGTATTCAATTATGTTGTTGTGGTCCCATAACTCGTATCAGTGTATCGTATCGTCAATACATAAGTCCTCTATAAAATTTATTTCACACTCACACAAAAGGTTATATTCAATTATGTTGTTATGGTCCCATAACTCCTATAAATAATTTCAACAAATTATAACCAAAATGAAAATAAACTTTTGTCATGTCATCAGGTCAAAATTCATTTCAACTTGTGTTTTCATGGATCCAGTTTTAGGGTGACATATTTTTTTACTGGGTCTTTCACATTTTAATTAAGAATAAGTCTAAAGACAAAAATAAAAAATAAAATTACAATCTTTGAAATAATAAATTGTGATTTATGTATAGTAAAATTGACGTTGAAAATGATCTCATATGAAAGTAAAAAAAACAATCTTTGAGATAATAAATTGTGATTTGTATATAGTAAAATTAACTTTAATGATGATCTCATATGAAAGTAATATTATACTCATCATAATCTACTATTTCAACAATTATAAAATATGAAAGTGATATCGTACAAATTATAATCTAGTAATTCAATAATGATTAAATTTGTTGTATTTGTTTAATTAAAGTGAAACATTAGCTTGTGTGCTATGTTGTTATATAACTGTCCACCAACTTTAATAGTCAGACAATTGCAACAGTCAATCAACTGCGCGCAAGTCTAGTTCTGACATGAACAACCCAAAATTAAAAATTGCAAGCTGAAAATGATGGGCCATGTGGCATAAATAGTAGGAATTAAAGGACGTACCAACAAGAGTGCTTTAATGTTTGTCAAAGTAAGTCTCTCGCCGACAGAGTTTTCTCTGTTAGCCATAACAATGTCTAAGAAATCCGGCTTTCCCTTACGTTCATGAGCAGAAGATGAGTGCTCCTCAATCATCTTTGTCAACAACAAGTCGAAACGTTTATGCAATCGCTTCATTCCACGTTCAATACCTTGCAAGTCAAGCCATGCAATGGATGGTATGAAATCACCAATGTTAAAGAACCCAGCTGATGTCATGAGCTCGACCACCATGTCCTTAAACTCATTAGATTCAGAGCCATGAGTCACAAATACACGACGACTGAGTATCAATTGGCCTATCATGTTTGCCATGGCAAAAGTCAACATCTCTGGCACCACCACTTGATCACCTTGCTTGCTAGACTCGTACATGGCTCGAATCATGTGTCCGAGCTCAATGTTTCGAACCTGAGTCCAGTCATCAAGAGCCTTCCCTCCAAGCATGTGTAAGTTGCTTAATTTTCTAAGCAACTTCCACCTTGGTCCATAGTCAGCAAAAACCATGTCCTGAGCATCATAGGCTAAATGGGTTGCACCAGCATTTGGAGGCCGGTTTGAGAAATTCATGTCAAGGGTCTTGAGAAATGCTCTAGCTGAATCTGGCGTAGATGCCACGACCATGTCACATGTGCCCATTTTTAGGTACATGACAGGTCCATATTTTTTGGACATTTTAGCAAGCGCTACATGAGGCATGTTTCCTAAGAGTGGAAGTGCACCTATAATTGGCCACCCTTTAGGACCCGGTGGGAGTGTCCTAGAAGGTTTTTTGAGAAGTGAACGAATTGAAAAGCGAGTGATGAAGAAAACGATAATGGCAGCTACAAGTTCACGGATAAGGAATATGTCTAAGGCCATCATAGTGTATTGCAATTGAAATTAAGCTAGCTTGGCTACTTAGGCCTGTGTGACATAAGGTTGTGCCTCGACCCATGAAATTTATAGGGAATGATATAGTAGCCGAAGTGGTTAGGTGATTGAATTGCACGTGATTGACAGTGAAACCTGCTCAACTACTAATCCTCTAGAGAATCCTCGTTGAAGTATCGTCATTAATAAATAAATAAATAAATAATTATTTGTAAGTTTGTGGTGATGAATTGATGATACTTCAACAAGTTATCCTATATTAATAAGAAAGGGTCACTTGAGTATTCGGCCCAGTGGTAATCCCCTCCCCAAAAAATCCAACTCTATGAGGATGTGGGTTCGATCTCTGGGAACTTCAAAATATACGTGTGTGTGAGTTTAGATTAGAATTTCTATCATATTTCAAAAAAAGAAAAAAAAGAAAAGAAAGGGTCAAAAACCAATTTGGTTGTCTCATCGCATTGCATCACACCTCCTCATCTAGAGATGGGGTTGCATGCAATAAACAACTAAAATGGGTCGCTGAAAAAAAAATGAGACTATCCATTATGACAACTAATTTTCTTGATCTATATGCGTAACACATTTACTATCTTTATCAAATCTCATTCTATATTTATTTATTTTATTTTTCTAATAATGTTTCCATTACTACAAGTTTTACTATTTTAGGTATATAAATTAATATGTTAAATTTTAATTGCAAAATATGTTAGATTTATTACCAAATTTACTACCAATAATATAATAAATATATTTCTAAATTATTTTTTGGAAAATGCTAAAGATATTACAATTTTACTGCTAATGATTTACAAACTGACATGACAGTAAATGTGATTGGTCTCACTTCAATACTATAGCAATAAATGTTTTAATTGCTATTTTGTGATTGGTAACATATCAATTTTTAAGATTTATGTAGTAAAATTTATAGTATTTTATCATCACTTTTACTTCTTCTTTTTTTGTTATATATAGTTTAAAAGTTAACACATTAATTTATAAGGTTTATGTAGTAAAATTTCTAATATCCCTAACATTAGGGGCACAATCAGGAATTTATTTTGGAATGAATTGAAATATTAAGTAAATATCAACAATACAGAAGAATATTATTTAATAAAAAAAAATGATACACCTAATCATGGGGATATGATGAACCTTATCTGTCAATCCATATTCTATACGTACATATGAAAAATAAATAAATAAACATGCAATACAAATACAATAAATACTACTCACATTGTGCCCCAAAAATAGTGAAAGTATTCTCTACTCACACATACACACGACTCACCCACACCAAATCAATCAATATTTCAATTCAGTATAATCACAACATCACTGCACAAACAACAAACAATACACATAAAGCTGTAAACCAAGCCACTAAACCAATGGGTAGTAGGCCAGTGACTTATAGGGCAGTAGGCCAGTGGCTTATAGTGGGCAGTAGATATTGTAATGTGGTATTTTCCACTCCAAAAGTCCAAAGTCCACTTTCTACTTCACAGTTCACACGTTTCCTCATGTGGCACTCCTTAGTCCTTAGTCCTTTCACTTCACTTTCTTTCTTTTCTATTTTCATTCTCACTTTACTTCTTTCTTTTATTCTCAATCAGTTCTCTTTTTTAGCATATTCTCGACCTCTTTCATTGCAATTACGGGAAAAACAAAAAACAAAAAATATGAAAAATCTGTCTAATTTTTTTTTTGGAGCTTAAAAAAATAGAGAAAGAAAGCATGAATAAAAGAACACTCAAATTTATCTTTCAATCAAAAAAATAAAAATAAAATAAAAAGTCTATTATTCTTATATTTTGAACACATTAAGGGGGTGGGAGGAAATGACTAATGAGCCATAAACAATGGTTGGTCGTATAGCAAAAAGGGCATACACAGAAAAAATAAAAAGGAATAGAAAATGTGAGGCATTTAAAATCAGCAAAAGCGTAGTAAAGCAAAGCACAAACAAATTTGTTGTATGGAGCCATATGAAAGACAAAAACAAAAACAAAAAAAATTACAAGAAATGCATGTTCCACTTCCATCAATCGAATGAGATGAATACCAATCATGACTTATCTGCAGAGTTGATTAATGATTAGATTTAATGGAACGGGATCAATATTACGATTATTAATGATTTTTTGTGTGTAGGGCGGCTGTAGATGTTCGGGATAGGGTTTCTTTATATAGTAGTGTGGGGGTGTACAGTAGCATATATATATATTTTTATTAAAAAAAAATAATAATAACTTGCTGTTGAAGAGTTTGATATCATGACAACGAATAGTCGGACATTATTGAGATGTGATATCATTTTCTTTAGTCCGATTTAAATCCGATCACATCATCAATAACTATTATTTTTATTTTTCTGATATTTCCATTTTTAAAAACCACATGGTCTTTGTCAATTGTCAAATACGATTGGAGCGTCCCATCAAATATCATTTTACGGGCTTAAGACTAAAATGACTTCCCCCTTTGTTGACAGGTGGCTGTAGTCTCTAAGATGACTAGCATGAATGAGACGGCTTCAACACCAATTAGACACCTTTTTTTTTTTTTTTGATAATGGCCAATTAGACACTTGATCATAGACAAATTTGCACTGAACTCAACATTAAAGAATGAACCTGGTCCGTCATTTGTATGCAATGACTTAACTCACTACAATCCTCCCTAACATAGCAAACAACACATAATATGTTGATAATCTTAGCGTATGTGAAAACTATGTAATGAACATCATATAAAAATGATATTATCAAGGGTGATAATCTAGTTGGCGAGTGAAGGTATCATATTTGAATCCCATAATGTAAATATAAAGTGCTTTAGAGTAAATATCACGTCTCTACTATTGTTTTTGTGGAATTGGGATAATAGATATGACCTATTAGATTTTTTGTTTATACTTAGACTTAGCGAGTAGAATATTACTATACTTATATCTGTTCAATCCATCTTACATTTTATTCATCATAAAATAATAATAATAATAAATAAACAAACTGATGTTAAGCATTCGCAATGTGCTCAAATTTATTTTATTTATTTTTAAATAAATGATTAGTCAAATCTCCTATTTTGGCCTCCAACAAGCTCACCAACCACTCAACAAACTATTGCAAAGTTGTGCATCAGCAATTGTGTTGTGGTGACGTAGCTTTGCTAAATAATTTATCTTCTCATGTTTATTTCCTCCACCAACAATTCCCTCTCTCTCTTCCTATAATACCAAAAAAGAATAAAAAAATATTTAAATAAAATAAAAAAAAATAAACAAAAAATTTTGTTGGAGTGTATATTTAAAAAGATAGGTAACTAAAATAGATAAGTGCCTTTCTAACAAAATTTTTGCAAGAAATTTGTTGAGTTCATTGTGAATGCTCATACTCTAATTAAATCTTGTTATCTAAACATGTAAATTTTAAAAACAGTTGTTAAAATATTATGTCTAATCAAACAGTAACACATACTTATCAAAATAAAAAAAAAAAGTAACACATACAAAGGATTGGCCTTTTATTTCAGGAAAAAAAAAAGTAATTACCAGACAAAATGAGTCTAAAAGATTTTCAATCGGCCTTCTACTTCAAAATCTGAAAATGCATGTATAGGCTAATAGGCCTGAGGATGGCTATCAAATAGTCCAAGAATTGTGTACAACAAAGCAGTCCAAAAAGTTCGCCATCACTTTTTTTTTAAATAAGGCGACAGAGTTTTATTAAATTTAGAGTAGAAGATAAGTATGATCAATAATGAAGATAAGAATGATCAATAATGAAGCTCAAGACAGCTGTGACCCCCACCACATGTTGTCCTTTCTTTGGATTATTTGAAAATAGGGAGAGTTTGCTTTTAAATTTTTATCCCAGTAATGCCGTGACGTGACGCTCCTGAAAGATTTCTTTTTTTTTTGAAAAGAATAGGGATATGGATCTTATTTATCCAAAGTACAGCTAATTGTGGGCTCTGCTATCCTGAAGTGTTTTTTCAAAAAGGAAAAGATGGCTTTTATCCTGAGTCACTCATTTATGGATAGGGAAAGTTGACATATAGATATCTTTTAAGAGTATGATAAAGGTGAAATTGTTAGAAATTGACAGAGTAAAGGCAGTATAGAATAAATATGCTGCAAATAAAATTACAGTAATAATAATAAAATCTTGAAGAGTAATGATTGAAACTGAAATATATTTGATAAACTTTGAAAACAAACTTACAGAGATGCCTTTGAAATAATTTGAGAAATACAAGAGAAGGTTTTGTTTGCTAGAAGGGAAGGAAAGTGTTTACAAGGGATTTGCTTTGAGTTGGCTAAAACTAAAGAGACTGTATTTTTAGTCGTGCCTTCTACAAGCCAGAAGGATAGCTTAAATAGAACTTAAAAAGTAAAATAAACAGTAGCACAATAATTTAACTTAGACATTTAAACAGTAGTCTTGGTAATTTGAAAAGTGAGATCTTAAGGAAATCTGAAGGAATTTGTCTGGATTTGTTGCCGAAAGGAAACTTGTCTGGAATCTTGTCACTTTAAAACTTGTCAGGAATCTTTTTTGAATTTGTCTTAGAACCATTCTTTGAACTTATCCGAAAGTTTGCACGCGTCGAAAGTAAATTTGTCTTTGAACTTTAAACTTGTCAAAAAGAGCCAAAAGAAAGCTTTGTCAGGAATATCTTGAAACTTGAGAATCTTGGAACAAATCTTGTATTTTTGCTGAAGGAAATCTTGAATTGACTGAATTATCTTCTTTACATCTCTAGGGAATCTCTAAGTGTTGAGATTATGAATAGCTTCTTCATCAAAGTCATAATCTTCATCATATTCTTCATAATAAGCGTAATCTTCATCTTCTAAGATTTCATTTGCATGGAGTTTCCAGTATGCAATATATTCTTTTGTAATTGGACTGTTCCATATTTGGGGTTCTGGGCAAGAGAAAATTGTGCTTCTAATTTCTGAACAGATTGTCATATGGGGAGTTTGTGCTATAATTCTTAGGGATAAGATCATCTTGGAATCTCATTTGGATTATATTGTACATATGGGCTCTATATTTTTGGATGTCTGTAATAGAAAACTTGTAATTTGTTGGTTCAATTTGAGGATAAAATCTTTCATTATCATTAAAAGAGGAAGGTTGTAAACAAATAAAATGGTAACTTGGAAGGAGTTTGTAAGAATAACTTATTTTTATTGACCCATTCAGGAGGAATTGAGTCAATATCTAAATAAAGAGACTTGTTAAGGAGCATATTTAATTCACAGGATCTTTTGAGTTTGTAAGGAAAATTTGCAAGTTTAGTTTTATCTGAGACCCAAAGTTTGTGAAATCATACCATAATCTAAAAGAAGTTCTACTGAAATTGGAGTCATACTTTCTACAGGGAATTGGTAAAGGGATTTGGGCAAATGTCTAGAATTGATACCGAACTTGGACAAACTTGGAATAGTAAACTTTGTTGACTTTCCTAAATATCTATCAGAAATATGGGAAGAAAATCCTGGAATAGAAACTTTGTTATTAAAAAAGTATTGTTGTAATTTGATCAATAAACCTTGGGATCTATTTTCAGCAGATTGGAAAATCTTATCTTTGAGTTCTTGTGGTAAACTAAGAATTTTTGCTTCTACACTTTTTTCTTTATCCAGTGGGGATAAAGGCTGTCTATCAAGAGACAAGCTTATCAACTCACACTGCTCACCTTTGTCTTTTACCAGTGGGGTAAAAGTCTCTCGGCCCAGTGGGGGCATCTCTAATAATTTTGCTATTTGAGTGGAACTACTCGAATCTTGAAAAGTAGATTGGACACCTGCAAAAGAGGAAAATTCACTGCTGTCTACTGAATTATTTAGCTGGCTAAAGTAATATGTTAAAGCATTAAGGCTGTCTAAAAATGGTCTTCCATCATTACGAGTATTCCAGAGAGCATCTAAAAGACACTGCTGTTCCTCGTTGATGGAGCTGGCTAAATTTTTAAGTACTCTGAATTTAAAATTTGTTCCTTTTGGATAGAGAGGGAGACTGACTTTTCCGAACTCTATCTTCTTCATCCTGAAAAATAAAATTTGTTAGTACTTGATGAAAATTGGAAAGAATAATTATTCTAAATTTCTGAAATTGAATTTAATTCTTTTGAGAATGAAATTTCTTTTAACAAATTTATATCTTGTGTCATAGATGGCATGACAAAAGGGAAAATAACTTCTTGATCTAGAATATGTGTAGTGAGACCCTTTTCTGAAATTTCTCTAATGGGATATAATAAAGTTATAAAAGGGTTTCCTAATATTACTTTATTTGTTATGTTCTTGACTAAGGTAAAAGTTGTTTGAATAAAAATACCATCTCTATGAACATGTGCATTTGGTAATCCAAAATCTATACTTAAACTTGTTCCACTAGCTTGAGATAATCCTTCAGTGGTTTTTTCGTAATATTTTGCTGGAATTAATTCTTCTTGAATACAGTTTGAATCAGCGCCTGAATCTAACAAAGCAACAATAGTAAAATAATATTCTTTGTTTACTACAATTTGAACTTCAGTATACCATTTTTGAAATATCACTCTTTCTATTAAATTTATGAAAAGATCAGTGGAACTTGATTTAGGTAAGTATTCTACATCATCATTGTCTTGCAACTTGTCTTCTATTTCTGAACTACTGGGAATTTGGACTTGTTTATTATTTCCTAATTTCAAAGCAGATATTTCTTGACTGAATTGTTCATAAGCAGTTTGAGAATTTACCTTAATTTCTCTAATTTCTTGTTTTATGGAATTTATTTCTAATTGAAGATCTTGAATTGTAACTTGAGCTTTTTGTTTTTTAAACATATCTGAAATATTAGTATAATTATATTTTGTTTTATCTGGTTTTGCTAATGGGGTATCTTGATGATCTATTTGGGAAATTTTCTTTAAATATTCAAATTTAATTTGTGGATCTTCTATTTTGTCAATTAATTCAAAAATAATTTGTTCTGACTTGCTTAAGACATTTATAGTTTTCTTACATGAACAAAAATCTTTGTTATTACAATGACATAATTCTATTCCTTCTTCACTAGAATTTTCTGAACAAGAGCTCTCAGAAGAATTTTCAATTTGGAAAATTTCATTGTCTGAGGCATTATCTGCTAAAGAGTCATTTGATTCATTTTCAGAATCAGTTTGTAAGATTTGTAAAAACTTGTCTTTTAATTGTTCTGTACTATATTTGCTAATATCTATCTTATTAATTTCTTTCTTGACTTTGCAATTCTTTTGAAAATGACCTGATTTTCCACACCTGTAGCAAACAGGAGTTCTATCTTTTTGTTTTCCAACATTTTTAGCTTGTGTCCTAAAATTAGAATTCTTGTAGGCTTTATTATTATAAAACTTGTAAGGTTTATTTCTTTTATTACTATTGTAATTTTTATAACTATTCTTGTAAAGCTTTTGTTGTTTTCTTCTTTGTCTAGATGGAGCAATAGTTTTTAACGGAGAATAACCAAATTGTTCACAAAAATTTCCTAATTCTAATTTTGCATATTTTTTCTCTTTTTCTAATTGATGAGTCATTCTTAAATCATTGCATAAATTTAATCCTACTTTTTGAATTGTGCAAATAATCTCTCCATAAGTAGTTTGTGCATAATCTGTGTGACCTTTTTCAAATAATTTCTTCTCTAACCTTGTAAGCAAAATAATGAGGTAATCCACTTATAAATTTTTCTTTCCAAAAAGCTTCAGCATTATCAGGTCTAATTAAGACTTTTGAAAGGAAAACATCTTTATACCATCTAAAATCTGACAAAGTATAGCATTTTAAATTTTCTAAACTATCATAAGCACTTTCTCTATAATCTGCTGGGTCTCCTACAAAATGTTTTGTTATGGCAAAAACTAAAGCATTAACAGCATCCTGAATTTGTAAACCATTTTCATCTACTATGGGAGTTCCATTATGAGTTCTTTTATAAGCATAAGTTAACCAATTTCTATCAGTATCAGTTAAAGTATTATCCCACCATCCTTTCAATTGGCCAGTAAAACCTGTAATAATTATACTTGCAATTTGGTGATCAGTTTTATTATTACCCTTGTATACATTTGAAACCATAAGCATTTCATGTAATTCATTTAAAATTTCATATTGTGACATACCATCAATATTCCATTCATATAAGGATTCAGCATTATAAGCATTTCTAACAGTTAATTCTCTTTCTTCAAATTGTAAATCTGGAGGAGTTGGTCTAGAATAAAAATTTCTTGTAATTGAAACATTTCCAGGGTATCTTGTTCTTGCAATACGACTCCTTAAAGGTTTACCATGAAAATCTCTTTCATTTGCAATTTTATTAATGTTTAAATCTTTGAATTGATTTTGTAAATTTTCAATGTATTCTTCAACTTTTGAACGTTCTTTTTTTTCTTTTCTATGGTATTAACTATTTTAACTTGATTATTTTGTGATGATGAGGCTAGGCTTGTCATATCTAAATTTTGGAGTCTTTTAGAGATTTCTTCTAATAGGTCAGTATTATCTTTCTTGAAGGAGACTCGTAACTTTGGGGGTATTTCATGTGGTGTGAACAAAGGTTTTTCAATATCTAATTTTGTAGTTGGTTTGATGGGGTTAATTTTATTTTCTATTCTATCAAGCTTGGCACCTATTACTTTTAAATATGTATTTGAATAATTGTTTTGTTCAATAATTTTTTCAAAGTTTTTAGCTTCATCACTTAAACTTACCTTTTTTATGGGGGAGGCAACTAATTGGTGATTTCTATGGTTTACAACAATGGATTCATATGGGGGAAATTCTTCATGAACAACTTCTTTATTTTCAACTTTTAACCAATTTTGTGTTGTTCTATTAATAGTTTGCATTTGTTTTTTATTTAAATGGGTATTGTTGTTGAATTGATAATTTGAAGTCAAAAGTGTCATACTATGCTTGTCTTGTTGTCTTGTAGTAATATGAATATCACCGGATGTTAGGGACAATATGCTAGCACTAGTTGCATGGATTCTATTATTTGTATGCTTTTTGGTCAATGGTTGAATGTTTGGTGAGTTATCTTGGCTAGGACTATAGCTATATGTATAAGGTGGTAGAGAATTTTTTATGTTTTCTTTTTGCAGGGTATGGCTTGTTGTCACTTTGTTGTTAGAGATTTTTGGGTTTTGTTTTGTTAGGCTTCCATTATAACTTGTATTGTCGGTGGATGAGTGTAGTATATTATTATGCCTATAGCTAGTATCATATTTGGACTTGTGTTTTATGATGGTGTCTTGACTATTATGTGTGGCTTCTTTTTGTAATGAGAAATTTGTGTTTCTACCGGCTAAAAGTTTTGGCTTAAAATAATGATCAAACCATGCAAAGAAATTAACTTCAGTTTGTATATCATTCATAAACTCATAATACTTGTCTCTTATATAATTTCTTAAAAATTCTGAAAAAGTTGCAAAAAATTCTTTTCTTCTATTTTCATATTTTGGGGAATTAAAATCTTGTCTTAATTTTTCTTTGTTTAATACAAAAGGTTTCCTAATCATATTAATTTGTGGGTCATACATATTAGGTGGAAAGAATCCCATATCAGAATTTGTGGGGGAATTTGGTCTTTGTTGAGGAGGTTGAGAATACGTGGAGTGATAAGTGGGAGGAACTTGTGAAGCTGGGGAGTAAAAAGGAGTATTTATTACATTACCCTTAATTATTCCATCTAAATTTGGATTTGTATAATTTGAGTTATTACTTGATTTTCTAATTTTGTCTAAATCTAATTTTTGTGATCTATCTTCTAATTCAGTAAATCTTAAATTGTCTAATCTATCTACACTATGTCTTAAATCATCATCTACTCTTGAATTTTCTTGTGATTTAAATTTACTAAAACTACATCTTGGTGGAGAAACTATTTTTTCTATGTAAGGGTTACTATACCTAGCAGAACAACTACTTGTAGATTTTCTATAGGGTTGGAAATTTATACTAACAGTACCATCTGGACGTTGCTCTATATAATCTAAATCTTCTTCTAAAGTATTTTGAACTGGAATTGATTCAGTAACATTTTTTAATAACCATCTATTGGGTAATTTTACATCTTTCCATTCAATTTGTGTGGGGACTTTAACATGGGAATCACTTGTACTAGCTTGTAATAATAAAGTTTTGCCTTTTTGACTTTCCATTAAAGCTTGAGGTTCTAACGTAGTTTTCATCAACTTGTAATATATTCTATAAACAATTACTAAAGGTTGTGCACCTTCATGCATATTATAACCGTAAGTTTCTACATCTAATTCTAAAGTTTTTGACACAGTTTTATCTTTTAAAGACACAGCAAAATTTGGATAACAATCAAAATAAATTGGACCATTATAAAGAGAAGATTCTACCATTCCTAATAAAGCATCTTGATAAACCGTAAATCTACCATCTCTTAATCCTAAGAAAACACTTGTATTCAATCCTTGTCTTGTTAGAGGTTTGACGGCAACTTGAACTAAACCAATATGAATAAAAGCAAAGTTGTTTATATTTTTGTCTATTTCTTGACGGCTTAATAATTGAATTGTTTCAAAACTTTGTTTTAAAGAGAAAGTTCTTTCTACAGTTTTTATTGTATAATTTGAAAGAAATGAAAGTTTTGAGAAAGTTGTTTTCTTGTAGATTTTATCTTGTGGAACTAAAGGTAATTTCCAATCCTGCCAATTTTTCTCTGGGCTAACATTTACTAGGCTAACTTCTTCTTTATTAACTGTGTTATCACTCATGGAGGACATCTGAGATCTAGAGCTAGAACTTCTAAGGTTTTCCATTTTTAAACTTACCAATTCTAAAGATTCCTGAGCTATTGCAGGGATTGTGAGACTCTCTTTCGTCCTAAAGGCTCTACGGGAACACGACCGGGAACACCCTCAAACGCCTATCCATGGCTAACACGGGCTTACCAACGGCTTTACGCTTACCAACGCAGACGGCTCTCGGACTTAAGACTTGCACACAGTCACTACTCTAGCACAAAGAAGCTTAGAACAGTCAAAGCTAACAATGAACATACCTACGAAGACACTTGGCTCTGATACCAATAGTAGAACTAGCCCCAGGTGTCGACATCAAGAGTTAGGGTGCTACCAGCAACAGCACCAACTACCATGAACCCTTCCCCACCAGGACTGTGAGGGTTCCCCCACCTCAGTGGGTTCCCCCACCTCGCCGGAGAAGTTTCATGTCAAGCTTCATCAATATTTTTCAAGGTTCAAAAGATATAAAAGAAAAAAAAAAAAAAAGGAAGTAAAAAGTAAAAGTTTTAATTGAAAGTAAAAAAATTTGTTAACTTTCAAAGTTTTATGAGGAGTAACTTATTCTTTCCATAAAAATGTGTGTATAAGGATTAAAATTTGGAAATAATTATATAATTAACTCTATAATTTGATATTGTTTTCAAGTTAAACTCTAAAGTTTAGACTCGCAAATGGTTACCATATGGTTTAAAATTGTTATGGTTTTATCATTTTATGAGTTTAACAAAAAAAAACCAATATAAGTTGTACTTGGTTTTATCTAATTACTAAATTAATTACTAAAAATCATTACATGAAAATTATAAGTTGAGTTTTGACTATGAAAAAATTACAACACAACTTATTCATATAGAAAGAACCTAGCAAATAAACACAATATAAAAGGATATCATACCCTTTTGTGGGTTTTCTAACATTAAAATATTGTTTAGTATTAAAATGAGTAGTATTTTATTGTACAATATATATTAATCTACATATGTCCGTGGGTGTACGAAGACATATGTTTTTTTTTTGGGCTAGCGAAGACATATGCATGTTAGTCATAAATTTTGTTAACGTGTTAACACTTATCTATTAACATCAATATTTTAGGAGTTTTGTTAATGGAAAGATGACATGGCATAATCTGAGTCATTTATTATAAAAGAAATGTTAGGATTTAAAGAACTCTATGTGGTAGAGTACCCTAGGAACTCTAGAGGATCTTAATCTTCTGTGATATTAGGATTTAGCTGTGTATTTATTTTATTTAGACTTATCCGTAATTTTGGGAATTTATTCGTAAATAATTAAATATGGATCTTGAGATATTGTTAGAAGTAATATTAGGAATTCTTTTTTTTTTTTTTATTGCAAACGTTAGAATTTTATTCATCTGTAAATAATTACATGTGTATCCATGAGCAGTAATATTAGGATTTAGCTAGCTGTATGTTCAATGTTGATTCAATTGGACAAATTGATGCTCCATTTGCAACAATTAAGAAATATACCAATGGTACTACGGAAGAGGAAATGAAGGAAATTCATGCTCTATCATTTACGACTTTGACTAAATGAAGAATGACTAAAAAAGGACACTTGAATTGATATTTTGAATATTTAATTATTTCTAGTTTAAAATCAAAAGACTTAAAATCTAGCTTATTAATAAACTTACAATATTGAAGTAAAGCATAATTATTTCGTCAAAATAAATTAAAATTAAAATTTGGACAATTGAATAAGCATAAAACGGTGAGTTTCAGTATCTTTCTGAAAAACGTCTTTTTTCTTTTACAGTTTAATCGTTTTGTTTTTTTTCTGCCAAATCATTTAAAACTTTATTTAGCTAAAGAAAATAATTATAATTGACACTGCACTAGGTTTACATTAGATTCTTTAAATACTAACATTAACCTTCAAATGAACTCTATCAATTTGTTTTGAGATAGATATTCATTTTTTTAGAAGAAGGTAAACATTTTTATTTAAAAAAAAAAAAATTAGAAGTAAATTTCACTTAAAATTCGAGCAGAATTTTGAAAATTTGTATAAATCATTCATGCTAGTATCAGCCAAAGAAAATTAGCCTAATAATAATAACCAAGAAAAATTGTTTTGACCACATATCAAGGGGGGGGGGGGGAGGGGAGAAGGGGGTGTTAAGATAGAGATATTAAAGTCTAGAAAACACATTGCAAAACGTTGTCTGATCAATAAAAACTATAAAATAAAAAAAAATAAAAAGTGATAGACCCTAAATTTTATAAAGAAATTCCAACAAACCTAAAACTTTCATACATCTCTATTAAGGGTGTAATCAATGAGGTGCGGTGTTGTTTTCTCCGGATTTATGCACCTACATCTTATAGTGCGGTTTTCCTATTACACGCACCTGCACCTATTAAAATTGGTTTTGACGCGGTGCGGTTCAGTTTGGTGCGGTGCGGTTTTGCGGTTTGGGCTGAACTCATTTGGGACGGATTGGACCAGCCCAAATGTCAATTTTAATCTAAAAAATCCACATTTATAACAACTAAAAAATTTGGCTAACTATAGTATACAAATATAAATCATAATTTCCAATCTCAACCTGAATATTTAAGAAGAAAAAAATTATAACATACATATCTCATAAAATGAATCATAATTTCCAATCTCAACCTGCACATATATGTCATCCTTATACAAATATAACACAATCTTAATCTTCACATACCATTAGCATACAAATATAACATAACATCACTTGCATATACCATTAGCATATAAGTATAATATACTAAAAGGTGTAATCGGTAAGGTGCGATACAGTTTTCTCCTGATTTATGCACCTATACCTTATAGTGCAGTTTTCTATTACACGCACATGCACCTGCACCAATTAAGATTGGTTTTGGTGTGGTGAGGTGCGGTGCGTAGCAGTTCTTGCGGTTGTGTCGGTGAAGCTTACACCCCTAATCTCTATGTTAAACAATAAAGTGAAATGCTAGACATAAAAGAAGATTGAGATAGATGATCATAACATTAGTAGAACTCATAATCAAAGCTTGAGGGACAAGTCCAGTTCCTCCAATTCTCCCTCATGAGATTCATGACCAACCTCTCCAGCCTGATGATTAGTAGCATTGGCATGATAATCACAGAAACTCATATTGCCATTTCCAAGTACCCCATCTCTCTTTGTGGTGGGTTGTGAGTTCATTATAACATAATTAGTCACCAAAACTTGACTAGGCTGTAGATTCATCAAAGCTGGAATTTGATGTGTACCATGGCCACATCGCTGTCCCGTGAAGGATCGGGAATTATACATGGGCTTATGAATCTTAGACTTGGCATGGATGCCTAGGGTTGATTTGTTGAAAGGCATGCAAGAAGTACGTGCCACCATTTTTCTGTTAGGGTTATGATTAGCATGAAACCTTCTAAAAGACGATATTTCCTTTGCTTGCTTTTTCACTTGCATTGATATTCTCTCATGCTCATCATCATCGTGGTCAGGTATAATGATCATATTTGATGGTGGGGATTTTGGATATGAAGGAAGGATGATAACAATTTGACATGTTCATGTTAGGGTTTTGCTTGGCATGGAGAGCTCCAAGAGCCATTATTTCAATGGCTCGCTTCTGTCGGTGCAATATACTCTCTAATTCATCATCGCGTATCGTGATCATATTAGATTTTGCTGAGAAGTTGAGGTTGAAAAATTTGTTGAAAGAATTATGGTTGTAATTTGTCATTGTTGGCAATGTATATGAAGTTGTGTGAGAATAAGTGTGATGAATAATGGTGCAGGCAATTGTGATTGAAAGGACGGGCATAACAATATATACAAGGGCACGGCTGGGAAAATCTTTTTTATTTTTGGAATCATATAGGATATATTCTGTGACTTGTAATACAATATTCATCAGATTGAACGTATTAGTAAACTACAGGAAATTTTGCTTGATGACAAAGAAAATGCTAATGGGACAACTGTGTCATGACTGGTATATGCAAAAATTTCTAAATAAGAACTCCACAAAAAGCATTAATAATGAATGGGTTCAATATTTACTGTAATATATATGGAAAACGGGACTAAAATCGAAGTATTCTCCTTATTATTATCAATTTATTAATATAAAATTGTAGTGTTTTATTTAATGTTCTACTACGTAAGGGAATTTCTTAATACAATAGGGATTGACTTAATGCCATTATTAATTTAGTATCATAAAAATGCGGTGTTTAATTTACTAACTGTTTTATTCAACAAGGGGAATGGTTCTATAATTAACTATGCTACAAAGTTTCTTTTTCCATTTATAGATTCTTTTTTCTCCTACCTCCTTCATCGTACGTACTGTCCTTGTCATCTAGAAAAGGAAAATGATAACGGTGTATGGGCAAGGATGCGCCTTAAGAGGATATATATATATATATATATTTTGTTGAGCTGTCTCAAAGATTTATCAAAATGATTTGAAGAAAAGACTTATGGACCGTGAATGGGTTTACTTACAGGCTTATAGCATCTAGCCCATGGTTTTTTTACCTCTTTCCCCTACCGGCGGATTTGGCTTGGGGGCAGTGGGGGCAGCTGCCCCCGCTGAAAATTAACCAAACTTGTAAGTTCATTCATAAATTGAAGAGTTATCTAAGACTATTGTAGATGTAGCTGTTGGTACATATCTAGGTGAAGAGTTATCTAAGACTATTGTGGAATTTCTATGAGGTAAAGAAGCCCAGAACGAAATAACAAAACAAAAAGTTTTTATATAGGAACAACATTGAATATCATCTATCATAATATGTTCACTTTCAGAATTAATTAACATGAATGGCCTTGGGTCTGCTAAACCAACTTCCTCCTTCCCTCTACATTTATAACACAGATTTTGATTCTTTTTTTTTCTTTCTTGGTTTATGCATAGGAAATGTATACACACTAGAAAATGTATCTCAAATGGTAAGAATTGAACCAAATCTGAAATCTCTTAAGAATTACAATTCTTAACTATACTATCTATACCTTCTTTAGCTTATAGCACAAACCAGCCTAAATGCCTAATAGATCATAAAAAAAAATTACTAATGCTTGTTGAAAACGTAGCAATAAGGAACTGAAACAAAAGGGAAAAGATGTGTTCTTTTTAAGTTTTGAAGTATTTTGTGCGTACCTCCTTCCGGTTATTATTCATGGTTGTTCCTAGAGGAGAAGGGTGGGATTGATGACACAAATTGTAATGCTTTGTGGTCATTACAATTTTCACAAAAATATATATGTCAAAATTCAGAGAGAACTGAAAGTTACTCAACCATATGGCTGGTGTTAATATGCAATCTGTTTTTTCTATTTCACAAGATTGGTGCATTTTTAACAGATCGTTTTAGTTACAAACTCTTGTATACGATACAAGAGAGGCAGCAAGCTTAGGCAACAAATGTGGGTAGCCAATGAGTAAGATCTGTTAGTTCTTTAATTGACAAGTCAATAAAATAGAGAAATGACAAATTTAGACCGTAGAAGAAATCATTGAGGACAATTTAACATAAAAGGCCCTTCTTATTACATACCATGAAGCTTCATTTCTAATTTATTCATTTATTTTTTAATATTTAAAAATTGGTTTGGGTAAAGATATAAACTTTCTTTTAGTATTTGGATGACATAATAGAAAATGGTGGGAGGATAGAAATTCGTGTGTGTTTTTTATCTGTGTAGGAAAGAAAAATGAGAAGGTAGAAAATATAGTTTATATGAATGAACATTATGTCCAAACATAGATAATAACAATTTTACTTTTATTTTTTTAACTAAAGCAAAATAGTCTCCTTTATTAAAAAATAAAATAAAAAAGAACAAAATCGGCTTTATTTTTTTTAAAAGATTCTGATTTCTTCTTGTACTTTATACGCTTTATTTAAAAAAACAAATGTGAAAGAATTTTTTTAATTTATTTTTTAGTAATGTTGAGAGGACGTATTTGTGGATTTTCCATTCAATTTCAAAACCCAACAGAATTAAATAAACACACCATAGAATAGAAGTAGTAGAAGTCAAAGAAGAGAATCTAGGGGAAAGGGAACACGCGGCTCCCACCGGAGGTTTTGGTATTTCAACATATCGAGCGAGGAGATTTCGATTGTTGGTTTGAAGGACACACGTGACCGCCTTCGTTGTTTAACCCCTAATCTCTCCGGTTTCATTTTACTCGTGGAACCAGCAAGCCAAGATTAGGGTCACAAGAAGAAGGAGGACGAGATTATATATATGACTGACTTCTTGTACTTGATTTCTATGTCCAATGCAAAATTGAATTAGGGTTTATATATATGACTTGTTGAGCTACTATATGCTTAAGAAAAGGTATAGGAATAGTTCTAAGTTGATTGGATTCTGCAAATTGCTCAAGAATGTCTAAAGCTTATCTAGAATGCTGCAAGATCTTTGCTTTGCTCCAGATTTCGTTTCAATTTCTTCCTTTTATTAAGGTGAATCCCATTTTATCTTGGGTCATTTCCATTTTAAGGTCAGTTGAATAGTACAACTGAATGTCATAAAGGTGATTAGCCAGAAAGAGTATGCAAAAGATTTAACAATTTAGAGTTATTTCTTTAACTTAGTGCTGGTTCAATTTTATAAAAAAAAAATGGAATGGGCTGTTCAAAAGCTTATTGTTATTAGGAGTCTCTAGAAAATTTTTCTAGGAATGGTATTTTCTTCGGGAAATCCTGTCAATAAAGTTGATATAGAGTTTAGAGAGATTGAATTTAATAAAATTCAACAACTTATTTTAAGTTCTAAGGGTTGATTGCCTTCTCCTCCCTAAGTGTGATTGCTTAGAAATCTAGATGCAATTTCTTATTAAGGCTTTTATCTTGGGTCAAAAGTCAGTTGAATCAACTGGGGTTTCGATGCAAAAGACGAGTTATGTGCCCAAAAGCTTACTCTAGTAGTTTTCTATTGACAAGGGGTCACAGACCTGAAGTGACCTCCCTGCTATTCCTGAAACACCAGCAAAATAAGTTTTACCTCTGCTTGAATGAGCTGATAAGTGATAAATAGAGAATTTCTTACAAAGAATATCATTATTAGCAATTCTCTTAGTGTAATGATTCACTTTTCCTTGTGGAGAGAAAAGTTGAGAACAAAAAGATAGAAAAGGGATATAGAATAGAACCCTAAACTCCTCTTCTGTTTTCAGAAATATGTTCAACTTATTAGCTTGCCTACCTTCTAGATCTCACTTTTTTACCCGCTATTTTATGGCATTCAACTAGGAATATTGTAAGTGGGGAGTTAGCAACTTATGTTAGGGTTGGCATTGGCAATGGGTCAAGCTAAGTGGTCAGTTGCACAGTTTCTGCCCTTAGGATTGAGTGGCTGTAAGGTGACTAAATGAGGAATGGGTTTTGATAATAACCTATCTCTGATATGGGTTTGGGCTTAATGCAACTTTTTAGTTGAATTTCAAAGTGGGTGCTAGTTGTAGTGTGCTAGTGCCCCTATAGAGTAAGGTTTTACTGAGACTATGCCTTCAATGTTTCCCTTTAGTCACAATAATCTTGCTCAACCTAAAATGTATTTTATAGTTGCCCGTCGTCACTCATTTGGGTAAGAGCTTTTCTTTTTTTTGATAGGTAACTAAAAATTTTATTAGAAAACGAAGCCTCAGATTGTGCATAAAGAGCACAAGGAGCTTTTAAGGAATTACATCATTAAAACAGAAGATAAGCAGAAAGAAAAACAATTATAGCGAGTAGAATAGCCCGACACTTTAGACACTCAAATAGACAAAGCCAAACAATCCCTAAGCTGAAATGGCTTGATACTCTTCAAAAATACGACTATTACGTCCTTCCAAACAGTCCACATCAAACACAAGAGAACTGTTCCAAATATCAGATGAATGACGCCCCAAAGCATTCCACCAACCAAAAAGCAGCTAGAAACAGAATGAGGTAACACCCAGGCTTCCCAAAAACCCCCAAAATCCAACTCCATAAAGCCGAGCCACCGGACAATGGATTAAGGATGATCCACCGTCTCTCCATTGCACCGAAAAAGCACCAACTCACCAAAGTGTACCCCCGTTGGAAAGATGGTGGGGGGGACCCGCCGAGGAGCTTGTGCGCCAAATTTTTCAGGAGTTTCAGCTTGTTTACCGCTGTTAAATACCACAATAATCATCCTTTTGGGATTAAAAAGCATGCTCTTAGGAAATACAATGCAATCATGCCACAATCTCACTCTATCCCCCCTGCCCAAGGAATCTCAAGTGCTTAAAAATTGATCCCAACCCATCATAACCCTCCATAAACCACACCCATAAGAACCCCGCACTTGACAAGAACCCATAAGAGCTTTTCTTTACTTTGTGAATAGAGGGCCGAAATAAGTGCTAGAACCTCAACAAAAGAAATGGACTGAAGTATTTATCAGGGGATGCAGGCTTTGGATTCAGGATTTAGCTTGTTTGCCGCTGTTAAATACCACAATAATCATCCTTTTGGGATTAATGCTCTCAATGGTGAAGGGAACATCTAATCTTTCTTTCTTTTTTAATCACCCATGGTTATTGCAATTCAATAATAGTCACCTCTTTTTTCTTTTTCTCTTTTATAGTTTATTTCCTTCTCAAAATTTCTAGGCTTTGACTGCCATGGAAGTATTCTCGGAGCACAGTGGCATGGTACTCTATCCTCTCACATAATAATAGGTCTCACTAATTAAATTTATGTTAGGATCCACCGTTTATATGAAGAAGAGGATGTGCTTTGGGAGTATCCTACAAATTTTTCAGAGTTCATTTTCTTCTTGCTTTACTTTTTTGGGTTTAATATGGATATGTATATGGTTATGGGATGGAGGAATAGGTTAAAGTCACATAGACTCGAATTGGGATGGAGGAATCCGTCCACCACCCCAATTGGCAAATCTAACACGTATAAGTATATAACGAAACATGTAGATTTACATTGGACGTATTTGACTTATTTTGTTTATTTGATTAAGTACAGCTTTAACACATATACGTATAAGTATATAACGAAACTTAGAATGAAACATGAAACTAAACTTATAACGAAACTAGATTTACATTGGTCGTATTTGAATTATTTTGTTTATTTGATTAAGTACAGCTTTTAAAGCCTTACTGTTTATTATTTACCTTACTTTTATGTTGAATAAACCAAGAAAATAGGCTATTATGCACACAATGTATTAAAGGAATGAATAATGCTAGGGATACAACTTATTTTACAACAAAACTTTTACAAACTGACGTGGCATCCTAAGTGGAAATGTGACATCTCATTAATTTAACATTTAAATTATAGGTCATTTATTCATTATTAAGTAAAAAAATAAAAAATCTCAACCTCACCTACCCGTTCCCTTCCCCATCTCAGATACCACCCAATCTGCCACCACCACCACCAAGTCCGCCGTCGCCACCACCTAGGCTAAATCCTCTTCAAAAAAAGAAACCCCACCCAACCCACCACGGTGGTTGGACTCTCCACAGCCATAACCCCCAAGCCCTTCCGTCTCTTCCAAACCCACAACCCTCTTTGCTCCCTCAGATCTTTGCCACAACACAATCAAAACTAGAAGAAAAACTTGCTTCACCGTGTGTGTAATCATGGAAGACCATAAGCGAAATACCATGTTGGCAAATCTCAAAGATAAAAGGCCCTGAATATGATGGTATGAATTCGTAGATCCCATCCTTACTGTGTGGCAAAGAAATTGGCCAAGAAGAAATCATAGAGGTCCACTTATTTAGTGGCTGCTGTTATGTCTAGCTTTGGTATTACTTCCATGGGGTCATGGCTATTTATTATAGATTTGTGGAGAGTCCAGCCACCATGGTGGATTGGGTGGGGTTTCATTTTTTGAAGTGGAATTAGTCTAGGTGGTGGCGACGGCGACTTGGTGGTGGTGGTGGTGGTGGCAGATGGGTGGATCTGAGATGGGGAGAGGAATGGGTGGGTGGGATTGAGAATTGAGAATTTTTATTTATTTTTACTTAATAATGAATGAATGACCTGTAATTTAAATGTTAAATTAATGAGGTGTCACATTCCACATAGGATACCACGTCAGTTTGTAAAGGTTTGGTAATAAAATTGGTTATGTCTCTAACATTACTCTTAAAGAATTCTTTGCGGTTGGTCCCATGTATAGACGAGGTTACTCTCTTCTCTAGTTTCCGTTACTCTCTTCTCTAGTTTCCATTTTTTTCCAAAGCTTCAACTTATATTTACGACCAAAAACTCTATATCCACAGACAGGCAGCCACATAATTGTGGAAAACTGAATGGGAATAACTTACTTTTCAGTTATTAGATTTAATATTACTTTTGAAGAAAAGAATTGTTTTGAATCTTTGACTCGTTAGGCTTAAACTTGTTTTGCAAAAATGACTCCTTGGGTCTACAGTTCAAATTCAAACATGTAAGTGGCCACCAAATTTTCTAATCTAGAGCTACAAGCCATAGTTGTTCTCTCTTAAAAGTGACTTCGATACTGTTTGTGAGGATAACTAAAACCAGCATTTGGGAAGATAAAAAATCGGCCCGTGAGCCTGCCTTTTGCTTTATTTAAAAGGGGAAAAAAAAAAACACAAGTAAGAAATAATAACACACCTGGACATAATAAATAATTATGTACCGAAAAAAGTATTAAAATTTAGACAAATTTAAGTAATTTTGTACAAGTATAATATTAGATGTATTTTATATTTTAAATTTAAAAAAAAAAAAAAAACATTTATTGTTTAGAATATTTTTGTTATATATGTTAAATGAAAGTAAAAAAATAAATAAAAATTAAGTATGTGCATGTAACAGGGTTGGATCACTTAAAAAAGAAAGGGAAAAAGAAAGATCTTATTTAATTTTGGAAACTTTTTTTATATTTAATTTTCTGTTCAAATTTCTCTTAATTTGAAATGAAAATTTTGGCGGACCATTGAGAAGGAATTGAATTAGTTGCTTCTCTTTATTTTTTCGTTTCTCTTCTCATTTAGTAAGCGAACACAGAAATATAAAGCAGATTAAAAAAATTATCTTCTCTTTCTCTTATGGTAAGCTAAACATAGTGATTTTTGAACAAACCATGTCAAGAATTAGAAAGAAAAATTGGGTTTGTGAGTGGGCTGGGTGTGATCATGGTGAGGGGGTCGATATAGTTTGATAAAGGGCCCATTATGAGTGGGTTTGTTGCTTGTGATGCCGGTGGTGGTTGTGTTGGATTAGACAAGATACCAACATGACTTGTTGGATTGAAGAACTTTGAGAAAAGATTGCATTGTACTCTCTTTAATCCTTGGAGTTTCAAATGATGGGTTAGAGCATTCCCAACCAGTTAGGCAAAATACCATTTAGGTTAAAATATGGCTTATGAACCCTAAAACTACTCCCATTGTAATAGAAACATGTTAGGCAATATAACTTTTAAACTATAGTGTTTGGATATTTTTGCCAAAGCATTATAGCTTAAGCAAAACAATATTTTATTATATCGTTTATTTTTAATTAGTTCTCTCTTTTTCTCTCTCTTCTTTTATTAAGGTTGTGTGTTTGAAAGTTTTGAATGATATAATAAAGAATAAGTAAAGAAATAATATTATAATAAAATAGAGTTGAAAATAAAGAATCAGTTGGGGGTGTTTTAAAAAGTGATTAGGTAAAATGAAAAAAGTAGTTCCTAAAGTTAAAATTTGGCTTAAATTTTAGACAACCCATTGAGAATGCTCTTAGTGGTGGTTTTGTTGTATTGAGGTCGGAGGGAGACTAGGAGAAGAAAGGAAATGAGATTGGAATAGAACTATGGAATAGAAGTATAAAAGTGAATGGCCAAAAACAATGACCTTATTTTGAGTTGTATGCCAGCACACATTATAGTTAACAATTATGATAATGGATTAGGTATGAGAGAAAACAAGCCTTTCTATAATATATATATATATATATATATATATATACCTCAAATTCATATCAAACTTGTTTGAACACTATAACTACTAATATATATTAAAATCCATAAATTTAAAAATGTAAAACTTGATCATATCTATATTTTTTTTTATATCAAGTGGACGTTTGTAATAGTGGGGACAATGGATCCTCTCTATTTGAAATGAAATTGAGAGTATTCATTTCATGGTCTAGATTAAATATCTCAGATCTAACAATATACAGACTGACACGTCATTTAAAATTTTAAATAATGAGACAATCTGTATACCGTTAGATTCGTAAAATAAAATCTGAACCATAAAATGGACAAATGGAGAGGATCCTATTCCGTAATAGTGTTGGATAAATGAGAAATAAAAAGAGTAGGGTTTATTAAAAGCCCCTATGATTTTTTCCCATATTTTTTTTAATTATATTAGGAGTGTTTTAGTAATTAAAAATATATAAATGGGTTTAGTTTAGGCAATAAGCCCAAATCTATTCTAAATCCTATTCAGTTTTAAAATTTGAATCCAAATCCAAATTTACAACCATTCTATTAAGATTCAGTTTATGTTTGTTTATTCACGAACATATTTCTTTCTTCACGTTGGTTGTGCTTAGCTGATTTTCTTGAAGGGGAAAATAGTAATTATTTATTAATAATTGACCTTTTTTTTTCAACAATTCCTGACAGATAATGAAAGAAACAAAGATTATACCATGGTATTGTGTGGCAAAACAACTTTTCTAGGACAAAAGCTCTTTTTAGTATAAAAACTAAAAAGCACGTGTTTGACAAATTTTTTGACTGAGCTTTTCTGCCACCTCCCAAAAGCTATTCTTGAAAAACCCGATTTTGAAACTACCCATTACCTGGTATAAAATTGTTTTATTTCAATATAATCCATGCAATTAATGGATATAATTACCACCAGCCAAAGTCGCATAATGAGAACCCTGTCCCTTATAATATAATGTTCTTTCTGCCTAACACCATTAGAGAACCTTGTCCCTTATAATATAATGTTCTTTCTGCCTAACACCACTACCTGGTAATTATATTCATTAATTGCATGGATTATATTGAAATAAAACAATTTTATAAGGCACCAATCTCAAGATTGTAATTATTATATTATTTTAAAAACGGGTAAAGTAAGTACAAGTACAATCACTTTCAATTCTTGATTTCACCTTTAAAATTCCGAGAGCAGTTTGGGTCCAGTGCACAGGAGTACTGAACCCGTTGAGATCTTGACATATTTCAATTTTTGGACACATGTCAAGATCTCAACAGGTTCAGTGTTCCTCTGCACTGGATCCATTCATTTCCCTAAAATTCCAATTATTTGATCCTCTATTCAGATGATTTATGGTGCAAAACAGCACCCAACCCAAGTCAAGCTAACTTGACAAAATTTAAAGTAGTAGAAATATTTTATTAATTTATTATAAAGAGGTTTTGGGGTGGGGGCTGGAGTATTCGCAGATCATAGCTTATTAAATATGATGTTATACAAAATTGTGAAAATTTTGGATAAAGACATTGTTAATAATTATCAGGTTTAATTAATGCAGTGACGGATGAGAGGTTTCTATAAGATCCTTCCAAAAAAACCTTGTGAAGTGAGGAAGGATTATAAATTATTATTTTTTATATAAAAATAAAAAAGGTAAAGACGTTAAGTTAAGTAGTTTATCTCTAAACTAGTTTGGAGGAAAATTCATCTAACCCATTACATGACAACTCAAATGACTATCAACGTATATTTAAGAGATTAAATTCAATAAGGATGCGGGGTGAACACCCTCCAATAAATTAGTGTCATGTCAATTTTTCAAAATAAAAGAATAGGCCTAATATACCTAATAAATACTCATTTAAAACCTCGTTCACCAATATAATTCAAATATTAAAAACAATAAAACAAAAGAAAAAAGTTTCGCCATCATTTGAAACTTCTATCGGTGGAGCCACCGCCTTTGAAACTGCCGAACTACTCCTCCCCTCTCTCTCTCTATTCCATAGTTCTATGCCGGTGGTGGTTGTGTTGGATTAGACAAGATACCGACATGACTTGCTGGATTGAAGAACTTTGAGAAAAGATTGCATTGTACTCTCTTTAATCCTTGGAGTTTCAAATGGTGGGTTAGTGGTGGTTTTGTTGTATTGAAGTTGGAGAGAGACTAGGAGAAGAAAGGAAAGGAGATTGGAATAGAACTATGGAATAGAAGTATAAAAGTGAATGGCCAAAAACAACGACCTTATTTTGAGTTGTATGCCAGCTCACATTATAGTTAACAATTATGATAATGGATTTGGTATGAGAGAAAACAAGCCTTTCTATATATATATATATATATATATACCTCAAATTCATATCAAACTTGTTTGAACACTATAACTACTAAAATATATTAAAATTCATAAATTTAAAAATGTAAAAATTAATCATATCTATATTTTTTTTTATATCAAGTGGACATTTGTAATAGTGTTAGATAAATGAGAAATAAAAAGAGTAGGGTTTATTAAAAGCTCCCTATGATTTTTTCCCATCTTTTTTTTAATTATATTACGGGTGTTTTAGTAATTTAAAATTTATAAATGGGTTTAGTTTAGGCAATAAGCCCAAATCTATTCTAAATCCTATTCAGTTTTAAAATTTGAATCCAAATCCCAATTTACAACCCATTCTATTGAGATTCAATTTATGTTTGTTTATTCAAGAACATATTTATTTCTTCTCGTTGTTGTGCTTGGCTGATTTTCTTGAAAGGGAAAATAGTAATTATTTATTAATAATTGACATTTTTTCAACAATTCCTGACAGATAATGAAAGAAAACAAAGATTATACCGTCCATGGTATTGTGTGGCAAAACAACTTTTCAAGGACAAAAGCTCTTTTTAGTGTAAAAACTAAAAAGCACTTGTTTGAAAAAAAATTTGAGGGCTTTTTTGCCACCTCCCAAAAGCTATTCTTGAGAACCTATCCCTTATAATAGGGTAAAACTTAGGTATAGTTCCTTAAATTAAGTATATTAGGTTCCCCAATTGAATTCAAACACATGGTTGCATTAACCAATAAAATACAAACAATGTTATCTTTTCCAAGAATTTTAAATTCAATGTATTTGAATTCAACTAAGTATCTAATGTACTTGACCTAAGAAACTGTACCTAAGTCTTACCCCTTATAATATTAAGTTCTTTCTGCCGGATCAAGATCCTCTAGAGTTCTTAGGGTACTCTACCACATAGAGTTCTCTAAATCCTAACCTTTCTTTTTATAATAAATAGTTCAGATTATGCCACGTCATCTTTCCACTAACAAAACCAATACAATATTAATGTTAATGGATAAGTGTTAACACGTTAAGTGATAAAAAGTAAAAACCAATATTTTAGGGATTTTGTTAGTGGAATGATGACGTGGCATAATCTGAACCATTTATTATAAAAAAAAAATATTAGGATTTAGAGAACTCTATGTGGTAGAGTACCCTAAGAACTCTAAAAGATCTTGATCCCTTTCTGCCTAACCCCATTACCTAGTAATTATATCCATTAATTGGATGGATTGTATTGAAATAAAACAATATTATAACTTATAAGGCCCCAATCTCAAGATTGTAATTATTATATTATTTTAAAAATGGCTAACGTAGGTACCAACACTATCAATTCTTGATTTCACTTTTAAAATTCCAATAATTTTTGTTCCTCTATTCAGATGGATTTATGGTGCAAAATAGCACCCAACCCAAGTCAATCTAACTAGACAACATTTAAAGTAGTAGAAATATTTTATTAATTTATTATACAGAGGTTTTGGGGTGGGGGATGGAGTATTCGCATATCATAGCTTATTAAATATGATGTTATACAAAAGTGTGAAAATTTTGGATAAAGACATTAATAATTACCAGGTTTAATTAATACAGTGACGGATGAAAGTTTTCAATAAGATCCTTGCAGAAAACCTTGGGAAGTGAGGAAGGATTATAAATTATTATTTTTTATATAAAAATAAAAAGGGTAAGGACGTTAAGTAGTTTATCTCCAAACTAATTTGGAAGAAAATTTATCTAACCCATTACAAGTCGACTCAAATGACTATTCATGTATATTTAAGAGAATAAATTTAATAAGGATGTGGCGTAGACACCCTCCAATAAATTAGTGTCACGACAGTTTTTCAAAATAAAAGAATATGCCTAATATACCCAATAAATACCGATTTAAAAACCTTGTTCACCAATATAATTCAAGTATTAAAAATAATAAAACAAAAGAAAAAAGTCTCGTCATCATCGGAAACTTCTACCGTCAGAGCCATCGCCTTTGAAACTGCCGAACTACTCCTCTCTCTCTCTCTCTCTCTCTCTCTCTCTCTCTCTCTCTCTCTCTCTCTCTCTCTAAAAATCTAAAACTCTCTCTCTCTCTCTCTCTCTCTCTCTCTCTCTCTCTCTCTCTCTCTCTCTCTCTCGAACTCTCTCTCTCTCTCTCTCTCTCTCTCTGTAATGACAAGCTTTCAAACTTTCTTATTGCTGATGATGGCAAATTCCAGTTTGCCAGCGACTTGAACTAGCCAGTCAATCTTAACTTGGAAAAACGCCTACTTCTTTGCAACAAACGATCGAACCATACACAGTTCGGGTGAAATCGTTGACCCAAAAATGACGGTGCGAATTGGATCAGCCTCGTCGTTGGCTCAGCCTTCAACTTAGCTAGAAGATTTGGCTTTCTAGATCGCAACGGCGATTCCAACGCGTTGTAGAGTTCTAACTATGCCATTTCAGTCGGGTTAAAATAATGAAACATATGAGTTTCTTCTGTTTTTTTTTTAAATAAAAATAAAATATAAAAATTTATTATTATTATTCTCGATTTGAAGGGGTTTTTATTAGGTTTATTATATGCCTATTCTTTTTATTTTGAAAAGTATGATGTGACATTGAGATGTAAAAAAAAAGGTGTTTGCACCACTGTTTATCGAATTTAATTTAATATTTTAACTCTATCCAATGAGAAGGACACTCACCTCTTGACCATAATAAAATCAATACATTGAGGACAAGTAATAGTAGCATCCACTATCAATATTTCATGACGTCTCTTCTGTCTGAGATTCTGTTTAACAAGCTTATTGAATGTCTGACTCTCAGAAATGAGCAGGACATAAGCATAGGACAAAAAGACTCGACCAGATGGCTTTAAGTTGGACCTAATCCAACAAATTAACACTTGGACCACTAATACTAATATATTTTATTCTTGGATTTATGAAAGTTAGTTTAAAAAGATGCCGTGTGTAATCATCTTTTATTTATTTATTTAAATAACAAGTTTTTAATGAAATAAAAAACCCATTACACAACCCTACAAAGAGAATAGAGAAAATAACATTCGTCATGGTAAAAGACCCTACGCAAAGGGCAGCTGCCGTGTGGAATCCTCAATTTCTCATAGCAGGGAATGAAACATTAATATAAAATGGACCCATCGTCGCCATCGACATTGATGTATTGGATGGATTCAATTTTTATAATGAGAAATTTTATTTAAGCAACCACTATACTATTTATGGTTGATTCCTCGAAGTCGGTGATGGGAAATAATAAGTTAATAACACCCTCATTTATTTATTAAAATATAAAACTCGTCGTGTAAATCATATTTGTGTTTGGCATAGCATGCATGCCTTCACCAAATTATATATAGTATTCTCTTTGACTAGTAGTCGATTTATTATTATTTATTATTATCCTTTTTCTTGGTTACGACGACGGTTTGTGGCAATAAAGAACAAGAAGACAGAATGACCGACCACAATTTATGCTAAAGTCAAACGGAGCACCAAATCCAGCTGTTAAACATATAGATTATATTGCAAGAATACAGACATAAACTAAACATGCCCGTTTGGTTATTGAGCTATGTTTCTAACTTCACCAATCACCAACACCAACATGCATGGCTGCAATTAGGCTTAGATGTGAGAGATGAGAGAATATGGGGTGAGCTCTGGAAAATTGGAAATTCCAACAGAAGTGAGTAAGGCATACTGTATGTATACATGTCAAATCACAAAGCTTGTGTATCGGATCTAGCCTCCTAGGAGTAGCTAGAAGCCAGGTGGGTCAGGAACGGATTGAGATCCTATGCAATACCTTGAGTACCATTCCATTTAAAAGACTGAGATTGAAAGTTAAAAAATTAACTTTTAATCTGGAATATTTTCCGGCAAGCATACAGCAGCTCACATATGGTGTCTCTTAAGTTTCACGATAGTTTGCTTTTTAATTTTATAGGTTTTAATTTTATGATTTATTAGTGTAAATAGGTTATTAATGAGAGTATGATTGTGTGTGGTAGTTCCTATTCACTTATTTGTAAAATTCTTTAAAAAAACTGATGTGTCATATTGTTATTGGAGGGTGTAAAATAGGGGTTTTATACCGGCTCCTTATTGAAATTATTCTCTAAATGTATTGATAAGAATGAAGAATAAGAGGTGTTATTATTTATTAAGGAATGCCTCCAAGATTCTGGATAAGGTGTAAAAATTTATCAATACCTTTAATGGAAATCTAATCACAAGTGACACAATGACAGCTACTAGCTAGGTAACTCTAAAAGTTTCCCAAATCATTGATATATATAAAAACTTAATCACACATAATAAATAACTAAATAAGAAGGAACAAATTTTTATTTTATTTTATATAATTCGATAGTTGAGGAGAGAATTTGAATGATAGTTCTTTTTATAAAGGAGATCAATCAATATTAGTTAAGTTACAAAACTCTTGACAAATAAAAAAAAACTAATTAATTACACATGATAGGTTTGTTATTTTTGTTTAAAATCAACTTATTTCAGTTTCAATTTATGAATAATTTTTTAACATTTAATATCCAAACATAAACTTAATTTTTCACAAGCAATTTTTTTTATTTATTTTGGAATTTGGTGTCTATCTTACTAGCAAAGCATGTGGACATAATAAAGCCCATGGTCGAAAAATTAAACCATGCAAGGTAGAAGGAATTCAAAATTATAAAATACTTTTTAAAACCTATTATTCATATAGCTGCCACATAACATTACAATAAGATAAACATAGAGAAAGCCAGCACTAGCCTTGATCATAAAGCCACATGACTTTACAATATATTAGACATAGCAAAAGCTACAATTTTCACATGAAGATGATTAGATCGTTAAACGACTTATTAGGTGGACATATATAAGAGAGCAACCCTAGCTAAAGCAAACGCTTAGGAGGGTGACTCATATATAACTTGCCTCTATAATTAAGCTTAATTAAGAAGCATATGCACTTAAAGCCAGCCTTGGGCTAACTATAGCCGAAAGGGGCACTGCCTTTTGTAATGCAAGTCCAAAGGCCTCGTCCATGTTTAGCTGATCAACCCCATTTGGCAATTTCCAGTCAAATGAGTGCACCAATGTGCCAAGAATGTACTCCACTAGCACAATTCCCATTCTAGTCCCAGCACAAATCCTCCTTCCAGCCCCAAATGGAATTAATTCGAAATCATTTCCTCTTGGATCAATTTTTGCATTTTTCCCACTTAAAAATCTCTCAGGAGTGAAATCCAATGGATTTTCCCACACATCAGGGTCACGCCCTATTGCCCATATGTTCACACTAAGCCTAGTGTTTTTTGGAATATAATAGCCATTTACTTCGCATGCTTCGGTTGAGACTCGAGGCAGGTTTAGTGGTGTGGATGGGTGTTTTCGCATGGTTTCTTTGCATATGGCTTGTAAATATGGGAGTTTTGGTATGTCTGTTTCCTCAAGACGTCGGTTCTTGCCAATTACTTGATCCATCTCTTCATGAGCCCGCTTGAGGATGCTAGGGTTCTTCAACATTTCAGCAAGTGCCCATTCAATTATACTTGATGATGTGTCCGTGCCCGCCGTGAACAGGTTCTTCAAAAAGAAAAACACACATTCATCAGAAATAGAAGCAAGAAAATTATATTATTTAAGAAGAGAGAGGGGAAAAAAATGTTTGTTTACAAATACTTGTAGTAAAAGTTTTTTTTACCAAATAATGGTTATATTCTATTCTATATAGTAAAGCTAATGTCATTTTCCTTTCTTTTTTAAGAAATGCTAATGTCATTTTCAGGTAGCTTGAGATCAGCCTTGAAATTTTATATATTTATGATATGATATATGTAGTCAAAGAAATAATAGTTTGTGATGATAAATAAATTAAAAAAATCAAGTCTCTACTTTTTTATTCATGATGGATCTGCACCGGTTCAGTTCAAACCCACAAGTTCTCTCTTTTTGAACCCTATAAAAATCTATAAATAGATTAATCGGTTAATTAATAACATGAGAACTGTTACATATCGTCGATCAATTAGCATGTGATCTATTACAAGATTAATACAAATGAAAACAATTTAAATACAGTAAATTTAACAAATTACAACCAAAATAACAAGTCGATCCTTAATATTCATAAAAATATAGTTGTAAAAATATGAATTCTATCGTGAATCAACGTTTCATTTTAGTGTATCGTATTGTCAATACATAAGTCCTCTATAAAATTTATTTCACACTCACACAAAAGGTTATATTCAATTATGTTGTTGGTCCCATAACTCCTATAAATAATTTCAAAAATTTATTTCAAACACAAAAGGTTATATTCAACGTTGTTGTGGTCAAACTCGTATGAATCGTCAATAAACTTTTGTTATATTCAAGTTGTTGTGGTCCCAAGTTTAAGATAAATTTATAAAATTTATTTCACACTCACACAAAAGAATTTTATGTTGTTATGGTCCCATAACTCCTATAAATAATTTCAACAAATTATAACCAAAATGTCTTTTGTCATATCATCAGGTCAAAATTCATTTCAACTTGTATTTTCATGGATCAAGTTTCAGGGTGACATTTTTTTACTGGGTCTTTCACGTTTTAATTAAGAATAAGTCTAAAGAAAAAAAAGATTACAATCTTTGAGATAATAAATTGTGATTTGTGTATAGTAAAATTGATGTTGATGATGATCTCATATGAAAGTAAAAAAAAAAAATTACAGTCTTTGAGATAATAAATTGTGATTTGTGTGTAGTAAAATTAACGTTAATAATAATCTCATATGAAAGTAATGTTGTACTCATAATCTACTATTTCAACAATTATAAAATATAAAAGTGATATTGTACAAATTATAATCTAGTAATTCAATAATGATTAAATTTGTTGTATTTGTTTAAGGATTTTGTTAATCAGTGCTCTTAGGATAATGGTTAAGGAACATTAAATACTTACATTTTACGGGAAATAACAAACTTTTAATATTAAAATAATAAATAGAAAGACTAAAATACCTTTAAAAGTTATTTTTGTATTATTTTAATATTAAAATTTTACTACTTCCTATAAAATAGAAGCATTAAATACTTCCTTAATCATTACCCTAAGATACTTGTTAACAAAACCTTTTATTTAATTAAAGTGAAACATTAGCTTGTGTGCTATGTTGTTATATAACTGTCCACCAACTTTAATAGTCAGATAATCGCAACAGTCAATCAACTGCGCACAAGTCTAGTTCTGACATGAACAACCCAAAATTAAAAATTGCAAGCTGAAAATGATGGGCCATGTGGCATAAATAGTAGGAATTAAAGGACGTACCAACAAGAGTGCCTTAATGTTTGTCAAAGTAAGTCTCTCGCCGACAGAGTTTTCTCTGTTAGCCATAACAATGTCTAAGAAATCCGGCTTTCCCTTACGTTCATGAGCAGAAGATGAGTGCTCCTCAATCATCTTTGTCAACAACACGTCGAAACGTTTATGCAATCGCTTCATTCCACGTTCAATACCTTGCAAGTCAAGCCATGCAATGGATGGTATGAAATCACCAATGTTAAAGAACCCAGCTGATGTCATGAGCTCGACCACCATGTCCTTAAACTCATTAGATTCAGAGCCATGAGTCACAAATACACGACGACTGAGTATCAATTGGCCTATCATGTTTGCCATGGCAAAAGTCAACATCTCTGGCACCACCACTTGATCACCTTGCTTGCTAGACTCGTACATGGCTCGAATCATGTGTCCGAGCTCAATGTTTCGAACCTGAGTCCAGTCATCAAGAGCCTTCCCTCCAAGCATGTGTAAGTTGCTTAATTTTCTAAGCAACTTCCACCTTGGTCCATAGTCAGCAAAAACCATGTCCTGAGCATCATAGGCTAAATGGGTTGCACCAGCATTTGGAGGCCGGTTTGAGAAATTCATGTCAAGGGTCTTGAGAAATGCTCTAGCTGAATCTGGCGTAGATGCCACGACCATGTCACATGTGCCCATTTTTAGGTACATGACAGGTCCATATTTTTTGGACATTTTAGCAAGCGCTACATGAGGCATGTTTCCTAAGAGTGGAAGTGCACCTATAATTGGCCACCCTTTAGGACCCGGTGGGAGTGTCCTAGAAGGTTTTTTGAGAAGTGAACGAATTGAAAAGCGAGTGATGAAGAAAACGATAATGGCAGCTACAAGTTCACGGATAAGGAATATGTCTAAGGCCATCATAGTGTATTGCAATTGAAATTAAGCTAGCTTGGCTACTTAGGCCTGTGTGACATAAGGTTGTGCCTCGACCCATGAAATTTATAGGGAATGATATAGTAGCCGAAGTGGTTAGGTGATTGAATTGCACGTGATTGACAGTGAAACCTGCTCAACTACTAATCCTCTAGAGAATCCTCGTTGAAGTATCGTCATTAATAAATAAATAAATAAATAATTATTTGTAAGTTTGTGGTGATGAATTGATGATACTTCAACAAGTTATCCGATATATAAGAAAGGGACAACTAAAAAGAAAAAATAAGAAAGGGTCAAAAACCAATTTGGTTGTCTCATCGCATCGCATCACACCTCCTCATCTAGAGATGGGGTTGCATGCAATAAACAAACTAAAATGGGTCGCTGAAAGAAATAAATGAGACTATCCCATTATGACAACTAATTTTCTTGATCTATATGCGTAACACATTTACTATCTTTATCAAATCTCATTCTATATTTATTTATTTTATTTTTCTAATAATGTTTCCATTACTACAAGTTTTACTATTTTAGGTATATAAATTAATATGTTAAATTTTAATTGCAAAATAAATAAAATGTTAGATTTATTACCAAATTTACTACCAATAATATAATAAATATATTTCTAAATTATTTTTTGGAAAATGCTAAAGATATTACAATTTTACTTGCTAATGATTTACAGAACTGACATGATAGTAAATGTGATTGGTCTCACTTCAATACTATAGCAATAAATGTTTTAATTGCGATTTTGTGATTGGTAACATATCAATTTTTAAGATTTATGTAGTAAAATTTATAGTATTTTATCATCACTTTTACTTCTTCTTTTTTTGTTATATATAGTTTAAAAGTTAACACATTAATTTATAAGGTTTATGTAGTAAAATTTCTAATATCCCTAACATTAGGGGCACAATCAGGAATTTATTTTGGAGTAGACTGAAATATTAAGTAAATATCAACAATACAGAAGAATATTATTTAATAAAAAAAAATGATACATCTAGTCATGGGGATATGATGAACCATACCTGTCAATCCATATTCTATACATATGGAAAAAAATATATATATATATGCAATACAAATACAATAAATACTACTCACATTGTGCCCCAAAAATAGTGAGAGTATTCTCTACTCACACATACACACGACTCACCCACACCAAATCATTCAATATTTCAATTCAGTATAACCACAACATCACTGCACAAACAACAAACAATACACATAAAGCTGTAAACCAAGCCACTAAACCAATGGGCAGTAGGCCAGTGACTTATAGGGCAGTAGGCCAGTGACTTATAGTGGGCAGTAGATACTGTAATGTGGTATTTTCCACTCCAAAAGTCCAAAGTCCACTTTCTACTGTTTAGCAAAAAAAAAGTCCACTTTCTACTTCACACGTTTCCTCATGTGGCACTCCTTAGTCCTTTCACTTCACTTTCTTTCTTTTCTTTTTTCATTCTCACTTTACTTCTTGCTTTTATTCTCGATCAGTTCTCTTTTTTAGCTAAATATTCTCGATCAGTTCTCTTTCATATGCCATTGCAATTACGGGAAAAACAAAAAACAAAAAATATGAAAAATCTGTCTAATTTTTTTTTTGGAGCTTAAAAAAATAGAGAAAGAAAGCATGAATAAAAGAACACTCAAATTTATCTTTCAATCAAAAAAATAAAAATAAAATAAAAAGTCTATTATTCTTATATTTTGAACATATTAAGGGGGTGGGAGGAAATGACTAATGAGCCATAAACAATGGCTGGTCGTATAGCAAAAAGGGCATACACAGAAAAAATAAAAAGGAATAGAAAATGTGAGGCATTTAAAATCAGCAAAAGCGTAGTAAAGCAAAGCACAAACAAATTTGTTGTATGGAGCCATATGAAAGACAAAAACAAAAACAAAAAAAATTACAATAAGGCTCCGTTTGTTTCGATGTAAAATATTTTCCGTAAAATGTTTTCATCATTTACGGGTGTTTGTTTCTCTGTAAAATACAAGTCAAAGGAAAATGTTTGAAGTTTGACCGTAAAATCCTTAACAAAATTTTGGAATACGGTTTACGAAAAAATTTTCCGTAAACCATTTTCCTTCCAAAACACGCGTATGCTCTGCTCTGCCCTGCTCTCTTTTCTTTTTCTTTGCCTCTGCTCACCTTCTCTGCCTCTGCTCTCTGCCCAACTCTGCCGAGCCACCCCGAGCCGGCCTTTCCTCGCACAACCTCCCCCACCCCGAGCCGGACCCGACGCTCTCTGTCTCTACTCTTTCTCAGCTCCCTCTCTCTATCGCCCCAGATCCAGACCCGACGAGGCGGTCGGTGAGCTCTTGGTTGAGGGCGGCGCGGTGGGACTCGAGCTTGGATCGGAGCTCGTGGTTAAGGGCGGCGCGGTGGGACTTGAGCTCGGATTAGAGCTCTTGGTTGATGGCGGCGCCAGGGGTTTGCTGGGTTTGTGGGTCTGTGATGGTGGGTTTGTGTGATGGTGGCTTTGCTGTGATGGTGGCTTTGTGGGTTTGTTTATGGTGGTTTGCGGTGGACTGTGGTGGTGGATATGCACTTGCAGTGGGTTTGCTGTTTCTAATTTTTTTTATTTTCATTTTACGTTGCTTCAAACACTATAAAATATTTTCAGACTATTTTTCGAAATGCAAACAAATACTGAAAAAACAATCATTTTTCCTGAAATCATTTACATTTATAAACATTTTACGATAAAGAATATTTTACATCAAAACAAACGGAGCCTAAATTCATGTTCCACTTTCATCAATCGAATGAGACGAATACCAATCATGACTTATCTGCAGGGTTGATTAATGATTAGATTCAATGGAATGGGTCAATATTACGGTTATTGATGATTTTTTGTGTGTAGGGGGGCTGTAGAGGTTAGGGATAGGGTTTCTTTATACAGTAGTGTGGGACTGTAGGGTGTACAGTAGCATATATATATATTTTATTAAAAAATAATAATAACAACTTGCTGTTGAAGAGTTTGATATCATTACAAAGAATAGTCCGACATTATTGAGGTGTGATATCATTTTCCGATTTAAATCGGATCACATGATCAATAACTATTATTTTTATTTTTCTGATATTTCCATTTTTAGAAACCACATGGGTCTTTGTCAGTTGTCAAATACGATTGGAGCGTCCCATCAAATATCATTTTCCGAAAAATATTAGGTTTTTAATGTAAGTCACGGACTAATCGTTATCATCAATCAATCCATGACAGACGCAGACCAATAATCATCCAAAACTAAAAATAAAAACCAATACTCATCTCACGTTATCCTTTGTTTATTCTGTAAAAGTTTCTGCCTTCTCCCTTTGTTGACAGGTAGTAGTCTCTAAGATGACTACCATGAATGAGGCGGCTTCAACACCACTTAGACACTTAATATAGACAAATTTGCACTGAACTCAACATAAAAGGATGAACCTGGTCCGTCATTTGTATGCAATGACTTAACTCACTACAATGCTCCCTAACATAGCAAACAACACATAATATAGTGATAATCTTAGCGTATGTGAAAACTATGTCATGAACATCATATAAAAATGATATTATCAAGGGTGGTAATCTAGTTGGTGAGTGAAGGTATCAGATTTGAATCCCATAATGTAAATGTAAAGTGCTTTAGAGTAAATCTCAGGCATCTACTACTGTTCTTGTAGGATTGGGATAATAGATATGATCTATCGGATTCTTTGTTTGTATTTAGACTTAGCGAGTACGATATTACTATGGTTACATCTAGATAGAAAATTGCTCTGTTCAATCCATTCTATATTTTATTCATCATAAAATAAATAAATAAACCGATGTTAAGCATTCGCAATGTACTCAAATTTATTTATTTTATTTTTTTAAATAAATGATTAGTCAAATCTCCTATTTTGGCCTCCAACAAGCTCACCAACCACTCAACAAACTATTGCAAAATTATGCATCAGCAATTGTGTTGTGGGGATGTAGCTTTGCTAAATAATTTATCTTCTCATGTTTATTTCCTCCACCAACAATTCTCTCTCTCTCTCTCTCTCTCTCTCTACCTGTGATACCAAAAAAGAATAAAAAATATTTAAATAAAATAAACAGCAAATTTGTTGGAGTGTATATTTAAAAAGATAGGTAACTAAAATAGATAAGTGGCTTTCTAACAATTTTTGCAAGAAATTTGTTGAGTTCATTGTAAATGCTCATACTCTAATAAAATCTTGTTATCTAAACATGTTAATTTTAAAAACAGCTGTGAAAATATTATGTCATATATCAAACAATAACACATACTAAAAAAAAAAAGGATTGGCCTTTTATTTCAGGAAAAAAAAAAGTAATTACCAGACAAAATGAGTCTAAAAGATTTTCAATCACTTCAAAGTCTGAAAGTGCATGTATAGGCTATGATAGGCTAAAAGATTTGAGGATCACTTCAAAATCTGAAAGTGCATGTATAGGCTAATAGGCCTGAGGATGGCTATCAAATAGTCCAAGAATTGTGCACAACCAAGCAGTACCAAAAAGTCCGCCATCACTTAATTGACTTGAAGATAAGAATGATCAATAATGAAGCTCCAGACGGCTGTGACCACCACCACCACCACCACGTGTTGTCCTTTCTTTGGATTATTTGAAAAAAGGGAGAGTTTGCTTTTAAATTTTTTTCCCAGTAAAGCCGTAAACGTGACGCTTCTGAAAGAATCTTTTTTTTTTCTGAAAAGAGCAGGGATATGGATTAATCTAAAGTAGAGCTAATTGTGGGCTCTGCTATCCTGAAGTGTTTTTTCAAAAAGGGTAAGTTGGTTTTTATCCTGAGTCACTCATTTATGGATAGGGACTTATTATTTTCCCATAAAAATGTCTGTATAAGGATTAGAATTCGGAAATAATTATATAATTAACTCTATAATTTGATATTATTTTCAAGTTAAACTCTAAAGTTTAGACTCACAAATGGTTACCATATGGTTTAAAATTGTTATAGTTTAATCATTTTATGAGTTTAACAAAAAAACCAATATAAGTTGTACTTGGTTTTATCTAATTACTAAAAATCATTACATGAAAATTATAAGTTGAATTTTGACCATGAAAAAATTACAACACAACTTATTCATATATAAAGAACCTAGCAAATAAACACAATATAAAAGGATATCGTATCCTTTTGTGGGTTTTCTAACATTAAAATATTGTTTAGTATTAAAATGAGTAGTATTTTATTGTACAATATATACTAATCTACGTATATCCGTGGGTGTTCGAAGACATATGTTTTTTCTTGGGCTAAGCGAAGACATATGCATGTTAGTCATAAATTTTGTGTCTTTAAAGTCAAATACCTAACTCCGCCACTCCAGTGAAGTGACGCCCTTTACCGGTAATTTAGAAAATAAGAGTACGACAAAATAATAAATAATAGAAATGACATGATAATAGTAACGCACACGTACACTTATGAAAAATAAAAAATAAAATAACGTACACGTAATGATTTTATGATGTGAAGTATGTTAAAAGTAAACTTGTTTTAATTGTTTATTTGGATAATAAAAGTTATATTTATTTTAAAAGGATAATCAGACTATTTTTTAAAAGAAAATGAATCTTCCTCGAGGAAGTGATTAGATTTAGATTTGGTCAAACTATTTTAAAAGAAATTTTTTTTATTGAAAACCGGTCCGAATTTTTCTTTGGTCAAACTTCTTTAAAATAGTCTAAGGCGAATCTTGGCCCAACCCAATTTATCAACAACCAAATCAATTTCAACTCAGACAAAACCACAACCACATCAATTTCAACCCACTTTTGCACCATTTTTTTCTTCTTTTTTTTTCATTTATTCCATTATTACAGAAGTTAGACCGTCAAAACTCATAAAAATGGAATTCGAGATTAACTTAAAAAAAAAAGTCCAATTGGTTCAAATAAAAATATGAGAGTTTGAAGTAAAGTCAAAATGGAAAATTTTGGACTGTTTGTTGAAAATGAAAATTTTAACATAATAAAAAGTAAACAATAAAAAAAATCATGCACTTAAATTGTAAGTTCGAATTATTGTATGATTAAAATTAGTGTAAATAAAATATGATTAAACCCTATGATAAACGTAAAGTTAAAAATAAGATTAATATGACAAATGAGAGAGAGTTCGGAAAGCTTACAAGTTGTTTAATTTGTTCATCAATAAGTGGATGCATTTGAGAAAGAGTATGCAGGTCATAAGGGAATGCTTGCATGTTTGTATAAGTGATGAAATGATTGAATGCCACATCAAAAGGAAAACAACCAATTTTATTTCAAGAGCTCGTTTGGTATACTGTAATAGATTTTGTAATGTAATAGTTATTACGTAGGAATAGTTATTTAGTTGTTTGGTTATGTTTTTATTATAATGAATAGTCATTCCTTAGTAATAGTTATTCCTTAAAATGAAGAATAGATATTCCTCCAAAAAATGTGTGTAATAGCTATTCCTTTACCTTATATAATAACTATAAATTATAAAATACCTAAAAGACCTGATCAAAATATACGCTTCTACTTTTATTTCGCCTCTTTCTCTCTCTTGTTCTTCATCTTCCTCATCAAGTTTTTTCTCTCTCCTCTTTCTCTCCTTTGCTCTTCATCTTCCACACCAGGTTCTCTCTCTCTCCTCTTTCTCTCTCTTGCTCTTCATCTTCCTCATCATGTTCCCTTTCTCTTAGGTCATCGAGGTCATCTTCCTTTAGTTGACCATTGAGATACTCTCTGTCTCATCTTTTTCTTTATGGTTGTGGAAGTCCTCTCTCTCTCCTCTTTCTCTATTTTTAATCTGTACAGAACTTTTTTTTATTTTTTTATTTTTAATCTGTACAGTACTTTTTTTTTTTTTTTTCCTATATAACCATTGTTGTTAATCTGTACAGTACTGGTTTTTGTGTTTACTGGTTTTTCAGTCGGTACAGTACTGGTTATTTTTTTTCCTATATAACTATTGTTGTTAATCTATATTGTACTGCTCATGGGAAAAAAAAAATTGTTTTTGGTTTTTGTGTTTACAGCATATACCAATATTTTTTTTTTTTTTTTTTTTAATTTTTTTTGCTTTTGGCTTTTGTGTTTACTGGTGTTTTTAATCTGTACAGTATTGGTTATTTTTTTTTTTCCTATATAACCATTGTTGTTAATCTTATATGGTACTGCTCATGGAAAAAATAACCAGTTATATAATTATTTTTGCTTTTGGTTTTTGTGTTTACTGGCTGGTATTTTTAATATGTATAGTATTGGTTATTTTTTTTCCTATATAACCATCGTTGTTAATCTGTACGATACTGCTCATGGAAAAAATAACTAGTTATATAATTTTTTTTTGCTTTTGTTTTTGTGTTTAAAGTATATATCAATATTGTTTTTATTATTAAATATGTACTATACTGGTATTTTTCAGTTTATACATAATGGAATACTAAACAAGACTCACAAAAAGTGTAAATATATAATGCATTTTAAAAAGGTTATTTTAGGAATTTGACTAAAATATAATGTCATTCTATCACGTTATTATACTGTACCAAACTATGGAATACAAATTCAGGATTATATTCATGTGTTGTTACCAAACTGATGAATAGTAATACTTATTCTATTACAGCTTATTCTATTATTTGTAATACTAATTCCTATTACAGTGTAATAACCATTGTAGTATACCAAACGTACCCCAAGTATATGCATTACCACTCGCGACTAGGTCATTGAGCATGTGTTCTCTCTGACTAATTTGCATGGCCAAAACAACGAAAATTAAAGTAAATTTGAATAAAATAGAAAGAATGAAAATAAAACTGAATATAGAGAATCAAACATTGCGAAGGGTTTTTTTTTTTTTTTTTTTTTTTTTATATATCTCTAGAGTAAATAGAAATCGCGTAAGTCATGCAAGTTAGAACAAAATGGTGTGCCCTTGTCGTACCAATATTTCTTCCTTGATAAATAAAAAATAAAGAAAAAAATGTCTTAAATTCAGTTTTCGTGTGTATACTTCAGTCCTTTAATTACTTGGTCTCGTTTTGCTTTTATTTTCATTACCATCAGTCATGACGGCTTACCAATTTAGAACGTAATTGGCCTAAATTTAAGGACTAACACCTTGACTTAATTGTTGACTTTCGATTGGCATATTTTGAGAATCTAAAAATTTTATAATTAAGGATACCTTGATATTTAATTTTGGCCATAATCTTCTACCACAGCTGTAATATCAGGATTTTGATGTGTATTAATTGATTGATTCATATGGACCCGTCAATTTTGGGAATAAATTTTTTTGTCAAAAGAATCCCCAGATATTTTTCTTTGGTGATGATATTCGTAATATTAGGATTTAGCTGTGTATTTATTTTATTCAGGCTTACCCGTAATTTTGGGAATCTATTCGTAAATATGGATCTCGAGATATTGTTAGAAGTAATATTAGGAATTCTTTTTTTTTTTTTTTTTTTGCAAACGGTAGAATTTTATTCATCTGTAAATAATTACATGGGTATCCATGAGCAGTAATATTAGGATTTAGCTAGCTGTATGTTCAATGTTGATTCAATTGGACAAATTGATGCTCCATTTGCAACAATTAAGAAATATACCAATGGTACTATGGAAGAGGAAATGAAGGAAATTCATGCTCTATCATTTACGACTTTGACTAAATGAGTTTTTATTTTATTTTATTTTTTTCTCTATATAAGAATGACTAAAAAAGGACACTTGAATTGATATTTTGAATATTTAATTATTTCTAGTTTAAAATCAAAAGACTTAAAATCTAGCTTATTAATAAACTTACAATATTGAAGTAAAGTATGATTATTTCATCAAAATAAATTAATATTAAAATTCAGACAATTTGAATAAGCATAAAACGGTGTGTTTCAGTATTTTTCTGAAAAACGTCTTTCATCTTTTACAGTTTAATTGTTTTGATTTTTTCTGCCAAATCATTTAAAACTTTATTTAGCTAAAGAAAATAATTATAATTGACGTTGCACTAGGTTTACATTAGATTCTTTAAATACTAACATTAACCTTCAAATGAACTCTATCAATTTGTTTTGAGATAGATATTCATTTTTTTAGAAGAAGGTAAACATTTTTATTAAAAAAAAAAAAAAAAAAAAAAAAAAAAGAAGTAAATTTCGCTTAAAATTCGAGCAGAATTTTGAAAATTTGTATAAATCATTCATGCTAGTATCAGCCAAAGCAAATTAACCTAATAATAATAACTAAGAAAAATTGTTTTGACCACATATCAAGGGGGGGGGGTGTTACTATAGAGATATTAAAGTCTAGAGAACACATTGCAAAACGTTGTCTGATCAATAAAAAACTAAAAAATAAAAAGTGATAGACCCTAAATTTTATAAAGAAATTCCAACAAACCTAAAACTTTCATATATCTCTATGTTAAACAATAAAGTGAAATGCTAGACATAAAAGAAGATTGAGATAGATGATCATAACATTAGTAGAACTCATAATCAAAGCTTGAGGGACAAGTCCAGTTCCTCCAATTCTCCCTCATGAGATTCATGACCAACCTCTCCAGCCTGATGATTAGTAGCATTGGCATGATAATCACAGAAACTCATATTGCCATTTCCATTTTGATGATTTCCAAGTACCCCATCTCTCTTTGTGGTGGGTTGTGGGTTCATCATAACATAATTAGTCACCAAAACTTGACTAGGCTGTAGATTCATCAAAGCTGGAATTTGATGTGTACCATGGCCATATCGCTGTCCCGTGAAGGATCGGGAATTATACATGGGCTTATGAATCTTAGACTTGGCATGGATGCCTTGGGTTGATTTGTTGAAAGGCATGCAAGAAGTAAGTGCCACCATTTTTGTGTTAGGGTTATGATTAGCATGAAACCTTCTAAAAGCCGATATTTCCTTTGCTTGCTTTTTCACTTGCAGTGATATTCTCTCATGCTCATCATCATCGTCGTCAGGTATAATGATCATATTTGATGGTGTGGCGATTTTGGATATGAAGGAAGGATGATAACAATTTGAAAGGTTCATGTTAGGGTTTTGCTTGGCATGGAGAGCTCCAAGAGCCATTATTTCAATGGCTCGCTTCTGTCGGTGCAATATACTCTCTAATTCATCATCACGTATAGTGATCATATTTGATGTTGCTGAGAAGTTGGGGTTGAAAAATTTGTTGAAAGAATTATGGTTGTAATTTGTCATTGTTGGCAATGTATATGAAGTTGTGTAAGAATAAGTGTGATGAATAATGGTGCAGGCAATTGTGATTGAAAGGAAGGGCATAACAATATATGCAAGGGCACAGGTGGGAAAATCTTTTTTATTTTTGGAATCATATATGATATATTCTGTGACTTGTAATACAATATTCATCAGATTGAACATATTAGTAAACTACAGGAAATTTTGCTTGATGACAAAGAAAATGCTAATGGGACAACTGTGTCATGACTGGTATATGCAAAAATTTCTAAATAAGAACTCCACAAAAAGCATTAATAATGAATGGGTTCAATATTTACTGTAATATATATGGAAAACGGGACTAAAATCGAAGTATTCTCCTTATTATTATCAATTTATTAATATAAAATTGTAGTGTTTTATTTAATGTTCTACTACGTAAGGGAATTTCTTAATACAATAGGGATTGACTTAATGCCATTATTAATTTAGTATCATAAAAATGCGGTGTTTAATTTACTAACTGTTTTATTCAACAAGGGGAATGGTTCTATAATTAACTATGCTACAAAGTTTCTTTTTCCATTTCTAGATTCTTTTTTCTCCTACCTCCTTCATCGTACGTACTGTCCTTGTCATCTAGAAAAGGAAAATGACAACAGTGTATGGACAAGGATGCGCCTTAAGAGGATATATATATATATATATATATATATTTTGTTGAGCTGTCTCAAAGATTTATCAAAATGATTTGAAGAAAAGACTTATGGACTGTGAATGGGTTTACTTACAGGCTTATAGCATCTAGCCCATAGTTTTTTGACCTCTTTCCCCCCACCATATATCGTCTACATAGTACCCTACCTTATGTCCATCAATTCTTGTCATATATAGAAGAAAAGGAATACAAACACATAGGTTTATGGTAGATACTAGAATTTAAAAAAAAAAAATCCGCATTGGTACTTGATTAGCTTATGGTGTTTGCTATACTGTCTATCTCAAATAATGATAAACAAACGATTTGACATATATAGGAGTGTATGATAAACAAGCATAAAGCAGTAGGCTTTATTTATTTTTTATTTTTTTTGTTCAATAAGAAGAGTATTATTATTTATTACCAAGAAGAGGAAGAGGAAATGCCAAGATGGCACTAGCATATACAACACCCTTAAAATTTCACGAACATGGAACTTTAAAATATCATACAAAGAATATCAAATCTCTCATCATCAAGTCAACAACCATTACAGTAGTTATGCCTACGCTAATAGCAGATCAGAAAGATACATTAGAAAAAGACCCAATTGATAGAATTAGCAAGCCTGATCACTTTTTGGAATGGTTACAATTTCACAATTAGGGAGAGAACTGACCAACCAAACCCTTCAAACTTCATAACCCTCCTCAACATGCCACCAATATATTTGTTCTTGAGCCACTCCTCACTTATATCATAACCCCTCCCATTTCCTTCAGCTAGACGCTTAATAATGTACATGGCCTTCCACTAAATATGAAATTTCACCCACTAATTTGCTTCTCCAACAATAAAGTCATCAGGTTGACACAAATTCATGGACCATGCACTACAAAATCAAAGATTTATATCACGTCGCTTCTTGGGGTTTGCTTCTGGGTTTCCTTTTCTCATCATTGCCACAAATTCATCATAGTTGATCCGCCCATCCTGCAATTCCAATAATCCAATAACAATACTTTTTGGAACATTTAAGAGAAGAAATTCAATACTTTCGTTATAGAAGGTTTTCTTTTTTGCTACTTACATTATCAGCGTCAACTTCAGAAAGAATTTCCTTTATGTCCCTTCCATCGTGCATGCCAAATTCGTGGAGAGCTTGCTCTAGCTCCTCAGTTGTAATGTACCTGAATATTTCGCAGTTATAACATGAATGGCCTCCATATATTGTTATAAAATTTGGAAAATGTTAAAATTACAAACAATTTTACTACAAAACAATTTACAACTTGATGGGTGACATATTATTTGTAATGCTTATATGATAAAATTTGGAACAACTATAATATTGTTTAAAAAAAAAAAATTAAATTAGTTTGAATGTACAAAATTTTATGACTTATTGTATTAAATTTACGTTTGAAAGTTTTGGAAGGTATACAATTACTTTGGAAGTAATGAATGATATTCTTACCCGCTATTATCCTTGTCAAAGTATTGGAAGGCTGTATAAAGATGCTCTTCTCTATCCATACGGTTCATGTGCATTGTTGCTGTGATGAACTCATCATAGTCTATAGTCCCATCACCATCAGCATCGGCCTGTTTTTCATCAAAAAGAAATTAAAATGACTTTAATTATATAATTACCTTTGCATTAATGCTAATATATGGGAGATTAAAAATAATATAGAAAAGAGAACTTACAGCTTCCATTAATTGTTTGGCCTCATATTCAGATAATCTAGTCCCTTGCTTAGCAAGTCCATGCTTTAGCTCTTCAAGTGTTATGGTTCCACTGTTGTCAGTATCCATGCCCCGGAACATTTCTTTTAATCCCATGATTTCTTCCTCTGATAAACAGCCAGCAATCACCTACAAAATTTGATAAAATAAACAACATGATGGTAAACGCAAATAAAATAGAGAACATGCATACGTGTTGATAACATATTTTAGGACTAAGGTTTGATTGTTGTTGTAATAAGACTAGTCAACTTAATTATACATGTCTTATGAAATTGATGATCTAAACAACTAATATTAGATGAATGTAAAAATCCCAAAATTTAACATGCTAATTTCTTTATTTGAAATCAAGAATACCCGAAGTGCAACTTTCTTGAACTTATTCATAGCTCTGAACTGTTTGAGTCTATTCAGCACTGCATTGTCAAGAGGAGTATCAGGTGCTTCTCCATCCTCTTTGATCCATGGATGATCTAGACAAAATAATAATAATAATAATAATCATGCTTGATCAGAAACATTAGTAATACTTAGTATTAATACACTTTTAATGGAATTAGCATTGACCACTTTAGAATTCCAAGTGTACTTACTGAGAACTTGGAAGGCAGTCAACCTTTGCTTGGGGTCAGAATGCAGCATCTTCCTGACAAGATCTTTAGCTGCAGGTGAAACCGAGGGCCATGGGTCGCTTGTAAAGTCAACGTGGCTACGCAAGATAGCATTGAATATACCCTGTTCCGATTCTGTCAACCAAATTTGCTCTTAGTTTCAATCTAAATATAAACAATTCCATGGCTATGGCCCAAGAAAGAAAAAAAAACAAGGTAGAAAATGATTTACCAGCCCAAAAAGGGGGGACACCACATAGAAGAATGTACAACATGACCCCAACACTCCATATATCCACTTCTGGTCCATATCTCCTCTTTAAGACCTCAGGTGCAATGTAATATGCGCTTCCAACAATATCTTTAAATACTTCTCCTGTAAAATGGATAAAGCATTGTTATTAAATGTATCAAATTTTTGGGGCAAAAGTCCTAGGAATTACTAAATATTTTTTGTAAAACTTATTCACATAGGGTGATTTTAGATTGCCATGATACAAAGAAAGCCACACATTTATATAAAGATATCCGTTTGACTCCATATTATTAAATTCATCATCAGTTAAAAGAATTATATCCAGTACACACAAAATTCTCACTTTTATGAGATTTGATAAAGGTAATTAATAGACAATCTTATCTTTGATTTTTTAGAAAGACGGATTAACCATTAAGTAATTAGTCTAAATAAATAAAAATGTCTTTCATTTGTCATTCATTAGTTGCACTAACATATTTCTCCTACCATCATAAAAAAGTACATTGTGATTTTCATTTTAGAAAAACCAAAAATCTAATTTGAAATATGAGAAAGAAAAAAAAAATGTGAAAGATGATTTGAATATATATTTGTAACCTTGTTTGTAGAAAACGGATAGACCGAAATCCGTAGCCTTGAGTGGTGACTTCTCATCCTTATTCAGCAAGAGGAAATTCTCAGGCTTGAGATCCCTATGAATGACCCCCATGGAATGACATGTGTGCACGATTTGAACGATTGTTCTCAGCAACGATGCTGCAGCACGTTCAGTGTAATGTCCCTTTGCAATAATACGATCAAAAAGCTCTCCTCCAGCACACAACTCCATGACCAAATGAACCGAATGTTTATCTTCATAAGCACCCTTGAGTTCCACAATATTAGGCTGACCCGTCAAGTGGTGCATGATTTGAACCTCTCTTCTAACATCCTCAATGTCTTCCTTATTCACAAGCTTTCGCTTGGCTATAGTTTTACACGCTAACTGTTCGCCTGTCGCCTTGTTAGTACACAAATGCGTGACGCCAAATTGTCCACGGCCGAGCTCCTTTCCAATGGTGTAAGTAGACCGGACATCTTCCATAGGCCGGCCTAAGACGGGGCCTATTGGGGCAGGCTTAGAAGGCCGAGGAGGAGTTCCCGGGGTGGCGGTAGGAGCAGGCTTAGCCGGGGTGGTGGAGTTTCCAGGAGTTCCATTGCCTGCATTGTTGTTATCAGTGGTGGATTCTCTCTTTTCGTTTGTGGGGGCATCTTTGTTCTTGCCTATAGAGCAACAGTTCCCCATGGTGGAAGGGAGAGAAAGAGAGAAAGGTTCTCAGAGAGAGAGGGGGGGGAGAGAGATATTGAAAGGTGTGGCCAAGGCAAGGGAATATTGGGTTTTAGGATGTGTTGGAAGAATGTTTGTTTAGAAAGAGAGGAAAAAAAATGGATGGAAAATTATAGAGGGTACAGCTTGGATTGTTGGGAGGAATTACAGAGGGATTGATAGTGAGGAATTTTAGGGGTAGGTGAGTTTTGAAGGGTGTTGAAAGAGTCTTTGGCTTGTCAGAGACGTGGGAGACCAGCTAGGGTTTCTTTTCATTGTTTTTTTTTTTTTTTTTAGGTGACACAAGGATTCAGAGGATTTGTAGGAGGGAAAAACGGTTGGTTTGTCTGTTGGGATTGGTTATAACAAGGTGTAAGGATAGAAAGATTTTCATAGAGTTTTTCAGCTACCATGACATTCTTAGATGTTGATCCACCATTATGAATTGTGTGCATGAAGAATGTGCAAGTCTTGGTCAACTTAAACCTTATTCAAAAAAATTATTTACCAACATCAAATTAATGAAATAGAGGGGGGAAATTCTAATAAAAGAAAAAAAGCTTAAAGACAAAAGGAATTTTGTGGACTACTTCAGTGATAATAGGACCCGGGCCTTCGAAATTAAAGGGAAAACCCTTAAAAATGAGGAGAGAATAAATCAGAACAACTTTCTATTTGAGGGTTATATACCTATATATTGGAATTAATTGGTTTTCTCCCACGTAAGGAAATTAAATTGGTTCAAAAAATTGATAAGTAATTAATATGTTATCTTTACCTCTCAATAGAAAGTTTTTTTAATTGAAAATTATATACTTTTATATATCATTATGTCTGATTGTGTTTGATTTGTTTCCATTTTAAATTTTAATTATTTTATAAAAAAAAAAATATGTAATGAGTTGTAGTTGGTGGAGTATAGAATGGAACACAAAATGTGGGATAAACGATTTGTATTCGGGAGATGGTGTCATTTTATTTATTTCCTAATTTAATTTATACATAATTGAGTGTGTTTTTTTAAGTATATAATTGAGTGTTAAGTTGTTAACTGTTAAGCAAGACCCACAAAAGTATAAATATAATTATATAAGAGTATTTTAAAAAAAAAAATGTTGTAATATAATATGGCTCTAATTATTCTATCATAAAATAATGTTATACCAAACTATGAAATACATATTCAGGACATTTGTTATCGCCAAATAGATGTATGAGAATAGTTATTCTATTACAACTTTGTATCCATTGTAATACATATTCCTATTCCCAAGTAATCCTCATTACTGGCTTCTCCAATTAAATTTAATCATATAATTGCATGTCCAATAAGTTTCATGGTTCAATTTAATTGTACTTAGGAAAGATAACCTTGTTTACATAACATTGATCAATGCATCCATATAGTTGAATTAATTGAGAAACCTAAGATACAACCCCTTTTAGTTTTTACCCCTTTTGGATTGGCCCTACATACTTACATCATTGAGTTCTTTGAATACCTTATTGTACGAGTGAACCCCAAACTTGGAGTGCTTTCACTATTTTGTTCTGATAACTTGTTAGTTTATTGCTTATATACAACCTTTTAAAACCTTATTTTCTTTAGATACAACTATACTTTTTTCAACTTTTGATAATAAGCAAATAAGCAAAATCTAATCCAAACGCAGGCTTACTGTTGCCATTCAACATCCATCACGAATAAACCTGATCATGTCCTCCCACCCTTTTTGACATTCTAAATAGGCGATATAAGTGAGGTTAAAGTACTCCTGTTGAGGACTCTTTGGGACCAACACTTATGACTCTATCCACTTCCTTCCTTAATGGCAAGCAAGAAACTAGACAATACGTATCTGCAATTTCTTTGGTTGATCCATCTACTCATACCTCCTCAGAGGGAATGATGTTCAAAGAGGATTACACATCCACCATACCACAGTTCATTGGGGCGACGCCAAAAAGTCGTATAGCACAGGAGCGCTCACATTTTAATACCCGGTCTGATAGTTCACAATATAGATAGATATATAACTCACAACATTCTGCGAAATAGTATTTTTAGATATCGTTAGTTTGTTCTGTTTGAATTTCAAAATCCACAACTACCATTATTGATCAAAATCCAACATAATTGATGTGTATACAAAAATTAAAAGAAATTGAATGATTGCATAAATGGTTACACTTCATTGGGGTGTTGGAAACAAAATTTTGGAACATGTACTTAGAATACTTATTGTAGAAAAGGAGGGGGGGGGGGGGGGGGGGGGGAGGGAAAGAGAGAGAGAGAGCACTAATGCAGGTGAAAAAGGCAACTCCTTTGATGGAAGACAAATGTATATTCTCAATAAGTAGGAATGGACTGATCAGCCTTGAGAGCATATGCATGGATTCCCCCAGATACATTAAATACTCTTCTAAAACCCTGAAAATTGGAACCAAAATGAAGGGGCAACAGAAATGAATCTGTTAAAATTTAAAATACAATACTGCATTTAACTTTTTAATAGTATATATATACTTCATAGGCAGCATATAATATTAAAATAAGCTAATGACCTTAAAGTAATGTGTCCTGCATAAAGAAATAGAAATTAGGTACTTTAAAGCAATGACCAGAATTTCTTTCTCAAGAGGTGCCCAAAAGAACCAAAAAATAATATCATTCATGGTAAATGACTATAAAAGAAAGGGTTGTACCTGTGTTTGCAACCACTTGGCAATCTGTAATGATCGCATGCCATGGTGACACTACAGTCCAAGACATGATTTGTTAGTACTCTAGAAACAGATGTTGTGAAGCAAACAAAGATTCACTTTCAATGAACAAGGACAACAGAAAAGAACATGTAAACTTAAACTCATCATTGGAATGGGTAACACTAGGTTATTTCTTAAAAAGATGAAAGTGGAGAAACATATATGAGGCCATGTTAGAAGGATCGTTACCCAGTGCTGATGAATACAAAAAAAGGTAAATGAAGAAATGGAAATCTTTGCTGTCCATTAACCAAAGGGAATACTCAATCCTCCACGCTTGGAAATTGGAACTGAGTGTGCAAAAGGATGATCCTCTTCCCACAATACAGGTAAACATGAAAACGGATATTTTGTTACCCTCACAGCATGAAATCTTATCTAGAAATGTTCATGATAAACTTATAACTACAATACACGACAAGTTGAAGACAAGATTCACAATCTGATTTGCATGTATCCCTCAATAATATATTACAGAAACAAAGCAACTGAAGTGCCATTTCAAACACTAGAATATAATTTAACATATCCGGGCCCAAAAAAGCAAATCATTGAAGCAGAATGGATGTTTTGGAAGAAAAAAATTATGAACGCAAAGCTATTTAACACGAGAGGAGAGGGCATCAAGGTCTATCAGCATATTATAACAAAAGGCAAAGTATAGCTCCTTGTTATGTGATGGTGAATGTTTAATTAAAATTGCCTTACATATGCTGTACTAACACTCCTATTTTGTCAATATCATATATAGAGGGATACTGTCTTGCATTCCACATGGACCTTACAGTCCGAAAGTGAGATCTGGAGGTTTTCCCAGGTTCAGACCAGAAGATTCAACCAAAAGGTTGTTTCTCACTCCCCTCCCTGATGGTGGTTTCCCAGGTTTGAACTGGAAGGCAAAGTTGCAAAAACCATTTTCTATTGGCAGAAACAGCCTGTACGTCCAGTAACTGAAAGCAAAAAGGCACACAGGATAACAAGATACCTGCAAACTGTCTAGTTTAAAATCTTAGCCACTCTTGGGCCATCTTGACCATACTGGACTCTTTTAGCCAGCACCTAGCGACATTTTTTTTTTTTTTTTTGAGTCATTCTAATTTATTGATAAAAATCTTCTTGAGAACTCAAGGGGAAGATTTTAGCTTTCCGGGTCATTTGACTAATGATACTCCATCTCTTTCAATCAAAATTGAGAGATACATTTTGTTACGCAAGACCACCAACTAGTATATTAGTATAATTAAAAGACAATAGCTTGAGATGAGCCACAAACTTTTAGATATTAAGAATTACCTTATAGGTATAAGTAATCAACATTGTTCATTGTTATATAATATGTAAGAAAATGTATTTCAAATTTTGTTGTAATGAATTTTAGATTCATAGTGAGTTTGAGTGAACTCTTTATTCCCCTCCTTCCATTTGGACCTTCCATATTAGCTGTAATTTTTATCCTTAACCAACAATGATTATAAGAGGTGTTAATATTCAAGTGGTGGAATCCAAAACCCAGAGGTGAAGTATTTAGATTTCCAAATTGGTGCGCTCCCCACTACTATGCTATATACACCACTACAAAACATAGACAGGCATGTACCTAGCCATGTTACACAGTATAATGCCTAACCACTTTACTGATGAGACCATAGGGAATCAGGATAAAAAGAAGAGTAGCTGCGTCAGCTGCAGGACCAGCAGTGAGGCATCATGTGCTATGTCATAGAGGATCACTTTGTTGCAAGGACATTAGGGAAAATAGCTTGTCCACATACACGATTAGACATCATCCTCCACTTTTTATTTAAGCAGTTGCATGAAGCTATTGGAGGAAATTTTTTGCATTTAATTATGAAAAGCCCATATTGCTTTTTTTTTTTTTTATGTCATTATGTGCCTACATAACTTCTCACATCTGAAAAATGTCTACATACCATAACATAAGTATCCTTTTGAGAATCCAACTTGGTAGCTATCTCAGGTCCCCAGCTTCCAAATTGTCGGAGAGGAAGAACCTGAAAACCTGGCAAAGAAGCTTGGGCCCTGTCAAAGAGAGGAGTCAGAGCAGTGAAAACAAACACATGGCTAACAAAATATTTAGAGGGATAGAGAATATGCACTGCCAAAGCCAAGAGCTCCTTGATTATTCTATTAAAGTGAAAGAAATGTATTTCAACCCTACAAAAATAGTGTTGCTGAGTTGATTTGACTATAGATTTTAATGAATTATTTTAGATAAGTTATAGAGACTCATGAATTATGCTAAAAATCGTAAATAATCATGTTAAAAATAGGTAGTGCCATCACGTTTGCATAGAACTGAAATACGTTAAGAATCAACTATTGAATACCAACTTTTCTTGCCACTTACTAACTTCCAAAATTCTGAAAACGTCACCATACTGTGACTATACTAAAATAATCCAAAAATACAGTGTCAAACATGCTGATTGGAAGTGCATTTAGTCAGTTATAGAACTTGAAAAGAAAAATAAAATACAAAATAATGATTCTCAAGCTAGTAACGAGCATACACTTCTTCAGGTTCTCGAACATCAATCAATTGTGCCTCTTCCAAGAAATTGGGATCTTGCATTTTTGCATGAAACTCATCAGTTTGAATCTCTTGGAGTACGGATTCTTCCCTAGCAGGATAAGGTAAAAGTACATAAATAAAAGTACACACCAAAAGAGAGCCAACACTTGCAATCATATGCAACTAGAGATGAGTTTTTGGAACATACCTCTCAGAGAGAACTTGCAACAAGTGCCATCCAAATTTTGTTTTACACCTTACAACTTTGTTTAAAGGTGCATTAAATGCAGCCTCCTCAAACTCAGGCACCTAGTACATTCCACCATCAAAAGATCAGGCAGATCACGTTGGTGAAGGCAACAAAATATCTAATGCAAAATTAATTCTATATTCCAATACTCCCATTCACATTTTACATTATGCATCATCCATTTCAGTGTCACATAGTAACATATCATCATCATAGTCCTTTCTTGTATGCATGCCATCAACTACTAAAGTGAAATTACAAATATCGAGGCAGTGCATTTCTGAACAAAGCAGCAAACAAAATTAATTCCACTTGCACTGATGATTGACTAGATAATGATGTTACAGTAACCAAGTTCATTCTAATATTAAATTTTGCAAATAATTTCTTCAGCTATTTTCTTTTATTTGTACAGTGCCACACATATTGTACTCCAAATATACAGGAGAAAATGAAATGCAAGACAAAAGGATATCCTGCCTAGTATTAAATACCTATAAAAAAATGGTCCTCATATATTATTATGGATAAAAAGTATTTTGGTGGCTATAATAGTATTCACAATTTTGGCTTTGATTTTCACTAAGTCCCTTTTTAAATAAATAAAACCAGAAGAAAATGAACTCCTAAGCTAGTTAAAGATTGCAGAATCTCAAATCAACAATAGTTGCACACACACAACTCCATGGCATTCTCATGGTATCCAAATGTACCTAAGATAACCACAAGAAGAAATGTTCACCGATTTACTCAAGGATTTATCCCTAACGCTTTAGAAAAACTTGCAAGACAATTATATATCTCATCAGCTTACCATTTGCCCCTTTCTCACCCAACCAAGCATTCCCCCCTCTTCTTTAGATGGACAAATTGAGTTTTCCACAGCAAGATCACTAAGGTCTTCACCTGAATGTAACAAATGACAATAGAAGTACAAAACCATAGCGTCAGAAAGATAAATTCTCAAAAAAAAAAAAATTGTAAACAACTATACAACAACAACCAAGCCTTAGTCCGCCAAAATTTTGGGGTTGGCTATGAATCCTCAACAGACAATATCCAAAACAACTGTGAACTTAAAAATCATCAGCCTGTCAATCAATTTACTTGAATTTTGATTAGGAGTTCAAATTTTTCCGGAGCCTATTGTAATATCAAACATTCGAGTATCAGATAGCAATTGAATTTTAATTTACTTGGCGGAAACTAACCTCTAGAAACTCTCTGCTGAATATCCAACAAAACTTTAAGGTCATCTTCTTTAACAAGCAAGTGCTGCACCAATATCTCCCTGCTGCCTCCCGAGGTATTCCCAGCAGCACTAAATGAAGCTGAAAGCGAATAGAATATATAACTTCTTGGTTTCAAATTATTATGTAATCAACAAGGTTTTTAAGTTTGTATCATCAAGAAGTGATAAACTAAACAAATTCATAAAAGAGAGATTATATAATGAAGTGAAATTGAAATAATACATAGAATTACCAACTATAACTCATTTTTTCTACAATGTGTATCACTAATACCATAGATATTGAAGCATATAGTGAAATAAATTCTCAGCAATTTAATCAACAACATGAAATATAAGATAGATATGAAGAATAATGAAATTGAAAGCAACAAAGACTCAGAAACTATGAAGTAAAATATGGGTTTTGATAGAATGACTGACCTGTGCCCTTGGGGCAAGGATGACCCAGCATAGGACTGAGCCGCTTGAAGGTAAAAGGAGAACGGTGAGGCGAACTGGGTGTGAAGGTTTGGGGGACAAAGGTGTGAAATGGTGAAAGTGTTGAGGATTTGTGAAGGTTTGAAGGTGAAGAGAAGTGGAGAGAGGAAATCAAAGATAGTTTAAGAGCACAAAGAGCTGGAGTTGCTATTGTTGGGAGATGAGAAACTCTTAACATTGCTTCCTTAATTTTGAGAGAGAGAGGGAGATGGGGGTTGTATGAGCAGTTTGTAGGAGCTGGGTTTTTTTAGAAGCAGGGATGAAATCGGAAGGCCAAAAGGGAGTGTTTTGGTTAAATAGTGACAACATTTTCACAATAATTTTATAATAATATTGAGTTGGCAAGTTTTTATTAGTTTTTATTTGGACTTACCATTTATTACACTTTATTATTTATCATTAACAGTTAACGCCAAAAGGGAGTGTTTTGGTTAAATAGTGACAACATTTTCACAAGAATTTTATAATAATATTGAGTTGGCAAGTTTTTATTAGTTTTTATTTGGACTTACCATTTATTACACTTTATTATTTATCATTAACAGTTAACACCTTAGTATTATTGTGAAAATGTTACATTCTTAGTTTTATTGTTTTTAAAAAAATGTTACCTACACAACAAAATATTCACAATATTTTCCCAACAATTAAGTTGAGTTGATAGAATGTTAGTAATAACTTAATAGGTAATAAAATGATGTGAGTACTAATAATCAATTCAATTATCGTGAAAACATTGTAAAATTGTTGGTATTACTCTTTAAATAAATGTTAAAATAGGTTTTCAAACTAATTTGAAAAAATATGTTTTTATTTATTTATTTAAGGCTATTTAAAATTAGGATTTCATTCGAATTATATTTCGATTGCTTTAATTTTGTGAGAGTCCAAAGGGCTGAAGCCCAAGTCACTTTGCCAGCTATTAAGAAGGCAAGAGAATAGGGTTTAGTTTGGTTATCCTTAAAGAAGATGTGCTAAGTGTGATCTAACCACATTTTTTATCTACCCTTTTGCCTCATTGGTTTATTGTCTCTATTATGCCATATATTTGGGTAGTTTAGAATTTATTTTTCTTTTTGGAAGGTCTCACATGTATTGATCTCCTAATTATTTGCTTCATTCTATTGCTCGTTGACTTTATTCTTTTTGTAATGTGATGATAATGATTCTCGTCTCCTCTATCACTGATTCAATTTTGTTTCTTTCGAAAGGAGATGAAGCCTCTTTAGGCCTCTCTTTTTCTCTATAAACTTTATGGTTATTCAATAACAACAATGGTCCTCAAATTTAAAACTATTTATAGCCTATTTAAATGTACTTCTTGCGTATTCTACTTTAAACTCAATAGAAACTAATTCAAATTGTCTCGCCAAAATTTACTAATATTGAAGTATAAATTTCAATGAAAAAACTTAGGGCAAATTACATATATATATCCATGTGGTATACCTTTAAAAACATGGAGATGTCATGTGATTAATTTCGTGAGGCATTTCAGTTATTTTTAACGTAATTTAGTGATGTGGCAAATGCCAACATCACCAATTAGAATATTATTGAAAGAAGAGATTGTTCTACCTTTTGCTTGCTCTCTTTTTTTCTTTGCACACATAAGCAATTGCCCTCCATTTGTTTTTCTTTGAGCTTGCCATATCTATAGTCCATATAATTTTCCATTGCAACACCTACCATTTGCCTAACTTTGTTCCTTTCTTATGCAAGCACTAGCATGACAAAAGTTTGTGGGATCTTCGTAGTTGTAGACATCACATTTTGTACGAGTTAATTAAGTAAAATTCCATGATTCCCAATGTTGACCCTCAAGCCACAACTTACAAAAGATGGGTTACCCAACTCCAAATGGGCCTTAACACACTCAAATGATTGATAAGTGGATTGCAAAATGTTCGTAAACAATATATGTCATTTTGAAATTGTCTTTATTCAAAGACATTGTTTTCTCTTACAAAACAATGTACATTGATAGAAATGTTGTATACAGCTGTTACCTAAAATAAAAGCCTTATTTTCAAACTTATAGTTTAAGTATCTTGATCCCTTGGGGGTGGTGGCCTTCTCCAAAAACGATAGAATTTTATTATATACTAGGAAAGTATAGGATTTTTTTGGATGGAGGGGGGGGGGAAGTAAAATTTGGATTTGATTTTATACTTGGTCATTTGCTATCTCTCTCTCACATTTTGGATTTTTTTTTTTTGTACAAAAAAAAAAAAAACTATTTTGATTATTTATCCAATTTGATACTAAAGGAACAAGGAATATTACATGTACTCTTTTGCCATATCGTCATAAAAAGTATAATGATACTAGTTGTCAATCCCTACAATATATGAAAAAGTTTGGCAAGTATATTTGTATACGACACATGTTTATTTAACAAAAAATAATAAATAAAAAGTCAAATTAGAGATTTTGTAGAAAAAAAAAAATACCTAACTTAATATTAGAATTTAGTTAGAGAATATCAAAGATAATTTAGTCAACATTTTTTTAGTGTTGGAATGTTTTATCAAAAAAGACTGTGACTTCAAATTACTCAACAACTTTAGAAGAAGTAAACAAAAATGTAAAAAAGCTTTTGTTTTAAATAATTAGATAAATATGCACCCCTAATATGAATTGAATCATTTCTTCGTTGACCTCGAGGATGACCTGCAAGCACGAGTAACTAAAAGTCTAAAGTGCTTGTGATCAAACAGTGGACTTATTACATGCTCTAAGAAACAGTCATGGAATCAGATTAAATTTCACAATAAATCTAAATTCATAATTTTTCCATTTTTTAATTGAAGTTTCCAAGACATAACCGAAAAATATTCTCTTCGAATTGATTCACAACTTATGCAGAATGAAATTGCATAAGCCATGAGAGAGAATTTTGTTGTTTAATTGTTTAGGTTTTTATTTTGAAGTCATAGACAAAGCTGACCGATTCATTGTTAGTCTTTTGCTAGCTGATGCGAAATGGACGGAATTCTCAAAATCAAAAATAGGAGGTGGGTCCCATTTCTCCCACTTTCTTTTTTGCTGTCGTGGCATACACACGGTTCACAGTTTCACACTCTCACCTACCGAAAGCGTAGATTTTTCGAACCGTATATAAAGTGAAGTCCACCTCTGCCACCTCCTCTTTCCTCTTCTCCTCCTCCTTATTCTTCTTCATTTCCCTGCAATTCCAAAAAAACGAGATGCCGAAGAAATCGAAGACGAAAATGAGAATCCCGAGCTGCTCGATATGCCAGACTCAGTATAACGAGGACTCAAACGCACCTCTCTTGCTTCAATGCGGTCACTCCTTCTGTAAACACTGCCTTTCCCAAATGTTCTCCGCATCGCCATTAACCAGGCCTACTCTACCTTGCCCCAAGTGCCGCCACGTGTCCACTCTCGGAAACTCCGTCCTCTCTCTCCCCAAGAATTACTCCCTCCTCCCCATCCTCGACGACGACGACGAAGTCAGCGATTCAAACGACGACGATTCGGAATCAGAATCAGCATCATCGTCATCGGCAGCTGCGGCGGCACCGCCGCGATGCAGAGGCGGTGGAGGGGGAACCGGATTGGTGAAGAGTCTGTGCGGGGATCATGAGATGAGGTTGGTGAAGGGAATTGGAGGGAAGAGGTGGTTGGGGGAGTTAAGGAGGAGGGGGAGGTGTAGGCATAAGGTGATGGTGAGGAAGGTGGAGATTGGTGGAGACGTGGCGGACTGTGATTGGGTAGAAGGGGAGCTCGAGAAGCTTCGATTGTCTTCGGTATGGTGCAGGAACGTGTGCGCTTTTCATGGTGTGGTGAGAGAAAAGGATCATCTCTGCCTTGTTATGGAGAGGTGTTACGGTTCGGTTCACTCCGAGATGCGCCGCAGCGGTGGCCGTCTTACTCTTCAGCAAATCCTCAAGTAAATCCCTCTTCTAAACCCTTCGATTTTGGCTTAGTGAATTTTGGAAATGCTATCTGTTTAGTTTGTAAGCGTAAATTCACATTTTACATGATCTGCTTACCTAATTGTTGTGAAGCAAAGCTTATAAGCTGTTTATTTGTTCTGTATATTGTTGAGCGTAGTTAATGTGTTGGAAAGGCTTAGGAAAATACTTGGGGAAGAGGAAATGTTAAAATTAGAAAAATAAAGATGGCTCAACTAATGGCAAATTACGTTTTATATGATCTGTTACAGGGAAGGATGGCTCAATATATAAGCATACATTTCTGTATGCTAGGCTTGTTCTTTTTTAATGAAAGTTTTCTTACTTATCAAAAAAAAAATATATATATATATATAAGCATAAATTTCTAATTTAATTGATTTTAAAATTAGAACCACTATTTTTATTTTTTATTTTTTTAAATTAAAATTAAGACCACTATATGGCTCTAGCTTTTGAAATATTTATTAGTCTAGGACGCTGGCTTTAACAACATTGGTAATATGTGATGGAGACTCTGTATAAAAAGGAAATATGCTTCACTGGAAACTTAGAAATTTTATCATGAACAACTTAATTTGCATTAATACCTGTTTGACTCCGGTCTGATCTTGATCTTGTGAATCTGGGTGTTGAACTGTTTTACAAACGAGAAAGATAGAAGCACAAAGATAATATGGGTAGAAGAATAAATAATTAACATGGGTTTCTCTAAACATAGTCACTTTAAAATTTTACGGTGCTTTTCGCTATTTAAAAAATTTATATGTAATTAGATTGAAGGTGGGTATGTTCCAGCAGAAAAGTTTTATGAAGCTCTTGAGAGATTTGTTTTGTTGGGTGCGATTATGACTGAAACTTTACATGATGCTTTTGTGTCAATATTACATTGAATGTCTAGTTTTTGCTAATGGTTAGTTGGTGAATTATTTTCTTTTCTTTTCTTTTAATCTATCCTGGAATTTTTTTTAAATCATATTACTGTACTGTTTTTTGTTATTTCCATTTTATTATTGTTTGACAAATATTCTATTGAATTCCTGCTTCCCATTTACAACTGTCATTTCTGATACAGACTTGCATTTATTTATCCTTCCAATTTATCCAGGGTAGGAAATTACTTTGAATTACTGATTTCTTTTTGGTATCACTGTTTTTGTTCAATTTTTTTGGATGCAGATATGGGGCAGACATTGCACGTGGGGTGGCCGAACTCCATGCAGCAGGTGTTGTGTGTATGAACCTAAAGCCATCCAATTTTCTTCTGGATGCAAGTGGCCGTGCAGTGGTGTCTGATTATGGGCTTCCAATAATTCTGAAGAAACCTTCATGCCGAAAAGCTCGACCTGGTCCAGAGGTTGAGTTCTCAAAAATGCATTGGTGTATTGATTGTACATTGTTGAGTCCACATTACACAGCTCCAGAGGTGTGGGAGCCTTTGAAGAAGTCACTGCACTTATTCAGGGATGATGCGAGTCATATATCTGCAGAGTCAGATGCCTGGAGTTTTGGTTGTGCCCTGGTTGAGATGTGCACTGGTTCCATTCCGTACGTGTTGTTATAATTTCCTGTAACTTATGAAACTTAACAATTCTCTTTATTTAACTAAGATGATATGTGCAGGTGGGCTGGTTTAAGTGCTGAAGAAATTTATCGTGCTGTTGTCAAGGAAGGAAGGCCACCTCCACAATATTCAAGTGTTGTAGGTGTAGGGATTCCTACAGATTTGTGGAAAATGATTGGTGAGTGCTTACAGTTCAAGGCATCAAAAAGACCAACATTTCATGCAATGCTTGCTATATTTCTTCGCCATCTGCAACGGATACCCCACTGTCCTGCAAGTCAGAATAAGTAAGTAATTTCATTATCCACCCTTGCACCTGTTGCTTTCTGTTTAGACATGTAGTATTGCATTGTTATAGATTCTTCATGGTTTGTCCATTGAAATTCTCTTTATATATATATATATATATATATATATATATATGTATATTTAAAAGAATATAGGAAATGCAAATGAGTAGTTGAAGCATAAACTTGGGCAACAATGGACCTGTTAAGTAGCATGTTTTATATTCATGAAGGTATCAGCAGGCTTACGCTACCATTGATGACTGAGTCCACTAAATACACTATATGGTCTATGATAAAAGAAGCATAAAATCTAGATAGGACCATGAAAGATGCATCAATGGCTGAGGATCAAAATGCAACGTCTTCATGTTATAGTTATGATATTTGTCTATTTTGACATAACTATCTCACTTTTAAATTTTCTGAACATAAGTGCTGCAAAGATGGAACATCTTTTTGTGTGAGTGTTTATTTACCTTGATTCTTAAGAATTATGTACTCTGGGTGTGTGATTATGTTTTACCTTGAGTCTAAAGAATATGTACTCCGAAAGATATGAAGCCTTTTTTTGTGTGTTGTTTTTGTGGACTGCAGCGAACCTGCTAATAGTCCTGGAATGGATATGTTGGAACTGTCCCCTACATCTGTTTTGGACATTTCCCGCGTTAAAAGCAACCATCTGCATCAACTTGTATCTGAAGGGAATCTGGACGGTGTTAGGTTAGCCAATTTTGATACGCACTCCTTTACTGCAGTCTTTTTGCATGTACTTAAGAATCATTTTCAATGTTCCAAACCTCCAATGTCTTCTTCTCTGCATATGTAGGGATCTGCTTGCTAAGTCTGCATTGGGTAACAATAGTAGTTCAATCGTTTCTCTGTTGGAAGCACATAATGCTGATGGTCAGACCGCTCTGCACTTGGCTTGTAGACGGGGTTGCCCACAGATCGTTGAGGCTATTTTGGAGTATGGTAATGTGGATGTGGATGTCCCTGATGAAAATGGGAATCCTCCAATAGTGTTTGCTTTAGCCGTTGGGTCCTCAGAATGTGTACGTGCTCTCATCAGAAAATCAGCTAATGCCATATCTAGGTCAATGGAAGGCTTTGGTCGATCTGTTGCTCATGTTTGTGCATATTATGGGCAACCTGATTGTATGCGTGTAAGTTTTTTAGCCAGTAATGGTTTAAGGGTACTTACTCCTTTTCTGGTGCTTCTATATTTTCTTAAATGTTCCATAACAACCACAGGAGTTACTATTGGCGGGAGTTGATCCCAATGCGGTGGATGATGATGGAGAAACTGTACTGCATATAGCCATTGCCAAGAAATTCACGGACTGTGCTATTGTAATACTAGAAAATGGGGGCTGCAAATCAATGGGTTTTCTGAATTCAAAAAGATTAACGTAAGAATCAAAGCTGTGAAACTTTGCTATATGCCATTACGGATATAACACATGAATAGTATATGTTATAAACAAAATGGTGATGTTTGATATGCTATCGTAAGCAGGGAACATTTGAATTTTGTAATTGTATTTAAGATTCAAAATGACTATAAAAGGATAAAATTGCTATATTATAGTGCTAGTAGAATAGGAAAGTATCTGCAAACCTAGAACATAATATCTCTTTCTTCTTGATTGTCAATTCATAAGAGAAGCCAAGAGTATCTCTTTTTCCTATCATGTTAAGATGTCCCAATGTTCATGGTTTGCATCTCCATTTTACATTTTTTTTATATAAAAATATGTTCTTTTAATATAAGCTTCCATGTGACTTTTTTTAAAATAAAGAGGCAGGCACACTTTTTCTTCATGTTGCAAATAGCACTATTAGTAATGAGTTTATTGCTATTTGCTTGATATATTTTTCAAAGTCTATTACCTATCAAAAAAACAAAAACGACAATGCTAGTTATGTTAATAGAATTAATATTTTTAATAATAATGTGCAATATGTGAAGCTGTTTTCTTAAATTTGTATCATTTTGTTGGTCTTTTTCCTCTATCAGATTCTTGACATTACCCTTTTGTTATTCCAGTCCTCTACACTTGTGTATAGCAAGTCTAAATGTGGCTGTAGTTAAGAGGTGGGCAGAAATCACATCACCCAAAGACATTTCTGAAGCAATTGACATACCAAGTTCAGCTGGGACTGCATTATGTCTGGCTGCTGCTCTAAAGAAAGATCGCGAGACAGGTAAAAGTGATTGTCATGGTTTGCTGTTGACGAACACTCTCTTAATTTCTTATGCTGTTGAGCCTTCTATCAAGTTCTATTTGGAGTCTTCTTCTTTCTTCTAAAGTTCTGCAAATGAATTAAAATGTTTTTTTCTTCCCCTTATAGAGGGTTCTTTGCTGTCTGCAAATAAGTTCTCTCCTACATTTTTATTGCTTATTGGAATAAGTCTTAATGGAACAAGTCATGTCTTGTATGTGTGCTAATCTAATATGCAATGGAAGCTGCAGCCTGCAGCTTCCCTTCCTTTTAGAGTTGGGGACAACTTCTGATAAATTTCTTTTATGGCCTTCCCCACTTCCTGTCAGCCTCCAAGTAATAGAAGGACTGGAGCCACAGATGAAACCCATGCACTGGATGAGTGCTACCCTGTTTCGAACTCCTCAACTCCACTCAAACTGAGGTCTCTTGGGGCTTAGCCATAGGTGTTTGCAGCTTTTAATATGAAATACAAAGTTAATTTTACATGCTTCTTGTGATCTTTAGTTTAATTAAGCATCACAAGGAATATATTAATGAAGCTTTTTTCCTTTCTATTTTCTACTGAGCAACCAGTATGTGCTGTGTATGGTATGGCGGTTATTTTCATTTACTCTGTTTATTTAACATTGTATTAATTATATGTTTATTGTTAATATTCTGTGTAGAGGGCAGAGAGCTGGTAAGAATACTGCTTGCTGCTGGAGCAAACCCAACTGCCCAAGATACACAACAATATCGGACAGCTTTGCACACAGCTGCCATGGCCAATGATGTTGAGTTGATTAAGGTGATTTGATGGGCTTGTCCACCATCTGTATGTTTGTTTTAGTTATTGTCATGCATGTGTAACTTAATAATTGTACTTAGGACATTTGTGCCTTGAAGATAGCGTATTAGTTGTTTAGCTACGTGGAGCTTGCTTGGCTCATTGGTGAATCTAGAAATATGGCTGACTAGATACATGATGCAAAAACTCATCAAAGTTTGGTTGGAAGCATAATTTACCTGGCAAAGAGTGGATAGCGCTAAAAGAGTGTAGCATAATTTTTGTTGGCTGGAATTTTCCCTGGCATTAGGTATTTGAGGGAAATTAGGGTTCTTTGTGTTAGGGTTTTGAGGTAAAACAGGCTGGGTTAAGATTTGTTTATGCAGTAATAAGATGGATATGTTTTGGAGCTAAAAACAGACAAAAAAGGATCTGGTTCATAGCTATGAATAGTGACTTGGGAATCGTAGCAGACTTAGCTGTGGGTTTGGAGGTGAATAATAGATGGGTTGTGTCAGTACTTTATTCTGGGGATTTCAGGATTCTGAGGGTGAGAAATCAAGGTTGGCTTTGACTACTAGGACCGAATTAGATAGCTCTTAGAAACCCATAAATAATTAAATGCTAACAACATAAGAAACCCATAATATAACCCATTGGATTAAAATAAGCTGATTCTAGAAATTAGAAAGTTACAGAAATACCCTAAATAAAACTAAATTAAAATGAAACCAGCTCCTAGTTTACTGCATCATTCTCCTTAGTTGGAGAAAACTCACAAATTATGAAGTGCTTTAGAATTAGACCCTTCAATTTCTTAGATCATAACCTTAGCGAAAGATAAAAAGTTTGGCCTTGATACCCTTTTATCTGGTTTCTTGGAGGTAGCCATGGTGCCACCATAGCATCATTCTTTGCAATCAGTTCTTTTAAATTTTCATGAATGACAAAACCAATAACGGGAACCATCATCTCAGGCAACACAACTTGGCTTGATGCACAGGATAAACTATGGGACTAGCCTCCTCCAAAACTTTTGTTTTCATTGTTCCCATCTTGTACTCTTTTCAATTTTTCTTGAGAACTCTTGGCTGCAGCTATAGTCTGGATTTAGGATATTCTTTAGGCCATGTATCAGTTATCAAATTTAAAACAAGAGACCTATTATTTATTGTTAGTTGCCAAATTGTCATCTTCTTTGGCGACAACATTAAGAGCAATATTGAAGAAGTTCTCAGGTTGCTTGGCTACACTTTTGGGGACTAATAGGGAGCTGATCATCCAATTTGTTTTTGTGAAAATATGTATAACCTCTAAATCTTTGCTCACTTATTGTAATTTCTCTTTGCCTGGGTCTCTGTTTTCATGACAAACAAGCTGTCTTAGAGTTTCATCTTGTTGTTTTGGACTCAGCCCTGAGTTTATATTTTTCCTCTACTGTTCTTGCTGCTCTAGCTTTTCAGCAACATCCCTCCCACTTTTCAGCAAGTCTTTTGTGGTTCTTGATATCTTTCATCTTCTTCACACTCATGGGCTTCAAAACCATTTCTTCATTTTTGAACTAGAAGGCATATGTATTTTCTCTCCCACAGAATTGAACAGCCCAATCATTTAACCAAGATCAACCAAGTAAGGTGTGTGTAGATCATAAGAATCATATCGCACCAAACAGAATCAGGATAAGCACCACGAGAATTGGAACAAGACAACATTCAATTACCAGTATTGAAGCACCATCTGTAAAGCCACTTTGAATGGTTGTAAATGGCGTTGGGTTGGAAGCTTGAGCATTTAACTGTGGATGCTAACACAACATTCAAACAACTTCCACCTTCAATAATAAGCTTTTTAGCTTGATCAACTTCTACAGACCAAAGTTTGAAATATAAAGCAATGCTACCAATCTCCATCCTCTTGTTTATGTGTAGCAAGAATATGCCTAAGAACAGTGAGAAGAGAAGTATCAGCTTCATGTTCTTCCAAATTATCAAAGTCTAGAACCCCTAATAAAACCCTATCTGATCCTCATTACCAAGATAATTCAACTCTTTTACAAAGATTGAGATAAGATCTTCAGCACTGATACTGAAATTGAGGACAAACAGTGGTATCGCACCGAAAGAATGACAAGAAACCCTTCAGTTGCTGGAATTTTCCCTGGCAGCAGGTATCTGAGGGAACTTAGTGTTGTTGGGTAAGGTTTTGGGTAGAAAAGGCTGGAAAATAGAATGGGTTGAGGTTTAATTATGGAATTATAATATGGGTATGTTTTGGAGCTCAAAACAGATGAATAAAGGAAGAAAATCAGCTCCACTTCATGGCTGTGAATAGTAGCTTGGGAGTTGTAGCTGATCTCATTGTGGGTTTGGAAGCTAATAATAGGTGGGTTTTGGTAGGTTTCTATCCTAGGGTTTTAGGGTTCTACGAGTGAGAAATCGAGGAAGATTTTAGTGTTTAAAAGGCCAGCCGAGTTGCGGAAAATTAGGGAGACAAGAAGAAAGTAAATCTAGGCATCAGACCTAGGATTCTGGTTGCATAAACAGATCTCAATTAAAGCTTCATAGCTTCTGAAATTTTAGCAAAAACATATTTTCCTTTGAATCAAAACCATTATATCTATATAAATAGACCGCCCCATGAATTGGTTATTCCTAAACGAGTCATGAAGGTTATAACAAACATACCTAACCTACCAATGAGCTCTATCTCAAGTAGCATCTTCTTCCTTGTAAGAGCAAGGTGGAGAGTGAGGTCGTGGGTTTAAGACCCACCAGGTGTGTAACTTACCAATCAAAAAGTAAATAGACACTTGACCCTAGTAGGACTTGAACTCTATGAGCTTTGACTACTAAGCCCAAACTAGGTAACTATTACAATACCATAAATACTGTTGACCCCCCCCCCCCAAAAGCAAAAAAAAAGAAAAAGAAGAAACCCAATGGAGCAAAACTGCGGCCCATGCTAGAAATCTAAAAATTATATAAATTTTCCTTACACCTGAAATTAATAAAGCTAAATTAAAACGAAAGCAGCTTATAGCTTCTTGCATCAAATTGCTTGTAAATTTTCAGCTTAACGTGTATTGTTGGTATTCGATCTGTAAATTTTCTCTATAATGGTTGCTTTGCTTTGGTGTAGATTATTCTTGAAGCTGGAGTCGATGTGAACATCAGGAATGTGCACAATACGATACCTCTACATTTGGCACTGGCAAAAGGTGCAAAACCATGTGTCAAATTACTCTTATCGGCTGGTGCAAATTGTAATTTGCAGGTTGGTCCTCATATTTCTAAATATTATGTTACAATTATTTATGAATTTTAGCAAAAGCTTAATCTTTGTTGCTTGCAATATTTTTCTAGAAAAGATGGCAAAGATGCTCACATCCACTGTGTATGTAGTTAGAGTTTAACCAAATATTTGGATGAATATCTCTTGGGTTATGCCTAGAGAGTGTTTTGGGTTTTCTGGAATGTTGCCAAGTAAAGTTTGCTAGGCATCGAAATATGGGGGTTTGGAGGGCTGTGCCACATTGCTTGATGTGGTGTCTTTGATGGGAGCGCAATGGTCGTAGTTTTAAGGATTGTGAGATGACTATTGTTGAGCTGAATCTGTTGTATTTTAGAACCTTATTTGAGTGGGTGTCTTTGAGGGGTTCTGTTTCTTGTGTTTATTTGCATTAGTTTCTGGATTTCTGCTCTTTGCGAGCTTGCATTGATTGTACCCCTAGTAAACTGGGGTCATTTATATCTTTTTATATAATAAAGTTTTGTTTTTTATCAAAAAAAAAAACACACAGACCTTGTGCTGTTTCAGCAAAATCTTAAATGCCAAATGTATACTTTTATCTCTTGAATTTTACTTGTTAAATTTGGTATAGGAGTTTAATTTCTACCTCAAGGTTTCTTATAGAATTGCTATAAGAGCTTATGTTTCTTTTCTTTTATAGTATTCATTTCATATGGCTTAATAAACCTCCACTTTGTTTTTTCTTGTTGAATTATCCTTTGTATATTTCCCGTGTACTAGGGTTGCGTCCCTTTTTGCTCTTTTAAATGAATTCGTTTATTTATAAAGAAAATGGCTTATTCATAAGCTGAATTTTTTTTTGCAATGATGATCAGGATGATGATGGTGACAATGCTTTTCATATAGCTGCCGATGCAGCAAAGTTGATACGTGAATGTCTTGAGTGCATTGCAGTTATGCTGCTGTATCCAGGTGCTGCCATCGAAGTAAGGAACCACAGGCAAGTATTAACTAATTAGAGTTGTTTGATTCAGCTTTCTTCTCAAGGCAATTCTCTAGACTCTTACCAATAAAAAAACTATTTAAAAAAAAAAAAAATCAAAAAGTGATTCTCTAGATTCTTGATTTGTATGTAATTTCAAATAAATCATATATAGTTGAATAGTTGAAGCGTTGTTACCATATGTGGTGTTGAGTTGTGCTAATAACTGTTTGAACTAATATGTTTCTTATTGATAACAGTGGTAAGACATTGCGTGACCTATTGGAAGCCCTTCCACGAGAATGGATTTCTGAAGATCTTATGGAAGCACTTATGAACAAGGGACTTCATTTGTCTCCAACAATGTGAGTAAAGTACTAATTTGATAAAACTGATGCATGATGCTTGATATACTAGCATCATTCAGTAAGCTCCTTAGAATTTAGGGAGGACTTAAACTTGTATTTTGGTTGATATTTTAGATTTGAAGTGGGGCATTGGGTGAAATTTAAAAGAAGTGTGAAAACCCCTGCATATGGTTGGCAAGGTGCAAGGCATGGGAGTGTTGGCTTTGTACAGTGTGTCCAAAACAGTGACAGCCTCGTTGTATCGTTTTGCACCGGAGTAGCTCATGTCTTGGCAAATGAAGTTATAAAAGTTATCGCTTTGGACAGGGGACAGCTTGTGCGACTCAAAGCTAACATTGAAAAGCCAAGGTTTGATACTTCATCCCTTAACTATTGTAAACATTTAGTCTTGATGCTTCATGTTTTGTCATTCCCTTGCAGGTTAAGTCATTGTTGCAATTTGCAAATAATTGGGTGTCATAAGAAAATTACCATTGAAAGGAATTATATGCTACAAATTCAGCAAGGCATCATCTACAATCTTACTGGCCCAATAATTGAATGTGGATTATTTTTACATCTTTTATCTTTTATTAAACATTTAAATTGAGCAATGGAGGAACATGGCAATAACTATTAAAGACATGTAAAGAGCATCCCAAAGCTAATTCTAAAATCCAAGCATTAATTTGACACATTTCAGATTATGCCAAGGCTACATTTGTCTAGCGTTAATTTGAATAGGCTTTTCTAGCAAATCATGTCTTTTTTTTTTTTTTTAGTATCAATTAGTTTCTGGTCATATTTCTTTAGTTTTATTTATTTTTTAAAGTATCGGAGGCATTTTTTTTTCTGGTTTCTGGACATGGGCTGTACTAGTGGTCCATTGAGTCTTATTACGGGTTTTATTTGAGTTTAGTTATTTAGTTTGGGCTTAGTAGTAAAAGCTCAAGGAGTCCAAGTTCCCTTAGCTGTGATGCTTTGGTATGTTTTTATCTTTCTATTTCCCATTGAAATGTCTAGTGATCTCTCATCAAAATTGAGCCAAGATTAAACCTGAATTTGAATTTATTCATACCCTAAAATACTAACATTTCAAACCCCAAGCCACCCATTCATCTAGTAACTATCAAAAACCCTCAAAACACCAATTTTGTTATTCATGGGTACTGCTCACAGCCCCAAAACCCTCAAGTTTTTCCACTCTGTGTCTTCTCCAATGCTACCCTTTGCTTATACAATTGAACCCATAAGTTCCCTAATATTTTCCAACCTTTTCCCACCCAAACCCAAACCCTAATTCTTCAGTAAACCCTATAACAAGTTGCTGTCCATAACTTCTAAATCAGATTTCCCTTGACCTACGTCACTAAACCTAAAGGGTAACTCTTGACTGCTACAACAAAAACGCCAACTATTAATTTTGATTTGTTTGGAACTTCTTCAATTGATATGAAGAAAATTTTTGCTCAGAATCTGATGCGCATCTACATAAGATCTTGATCATTTAAGTAACAATTTTACTAAGAGTTAGCTTTTGTAGTCTTGAAGCTGAAGTGGCAGAGTTCCATATATGCATGTACCTCTTATAAAGATCAGCTATCTTTTTAGCTTTAAAACCTTATTGTAATTAGAATAATGTCTGACATCATGTGCACTTTTAACTATTACAAAGTTTGAAGGCTATACTGTCATGTTGTCAGGTATGAGTTGCGCGGACAATCATGTGACAGCATTGGAACTGTCCTGTGTGTTGATGATGATGATGGAATTATACGTATTGGATTTACTGGTGCTTCTAGAGGATGGCAGGCTGATCCTGCAGATTTTGAAAGGGTTGAAGAGTTCAAGGTTGGTGACTGGGTTCGTGTTCGTCACAATCTTCCCTACGCAAAGCATGGTTTTGGGGCTGTCACCCCAGGCAGTATTGGGGTAGTTTATGGTATTAGACCTGATAGTAGTCTACTAATAGAATTTAGCTACTTACCTAGCCCTTGGCTTTGTGAACCAGAGGAAGTGGAGCCATTCAGCCCATTTAGGGTAAGGAAACTATTTTTTCTTTATATAGAAGTTGATTTTCAACCCCCTCCCCTGGCTGCATGCACAGGCCGAAAAAGGAAAACCCTGCTTTTCTCAGAATTGATATGTTTTGTACTAATACAGATTGGTGATCAAGTATGTGTAAAGAGATCTGTTGCGGAGCCCAGGTTTCCTTGGGATGGTGAGACACATCATAGTGTTGGAAAAATAAGTGACATAGAGAGTAATGGTCTTCTGATAATTGAAATATCAAATCGGCACATACCATGGAAAGCTGATCCGTCAGACATGGAAAAGGTGGAGGATTTCAAGGTAATCTCCTTTACTTAATAGTGACTTGTAAACTAAAACTCTCACAGGAAAAACTGTGATGGGCGATTTTTATTTATTTTTTTCTGCTCCAAAATGAGCAGGTTGGTGATTGGGTTAGAGTTAAAGCTTCAGTACCTTCTCCAAAATACGGCTGGGAAGATGTCAATAGGACCAGTATAGGATTAATTCGTAGCTTGGAGGAGGATGGTGATATAGGTATTGCATTCTGTTTCAGAAGCAAGATTTTCTCGTGCTCCGTGACGGACATGGAGAAGGTGTCACCTTTTGAAGTGGGACAAGAGATTCGAGTGATGCCATCTATCACTGAGCCGTTACTTGGATGGTCAAATGAAACTCCATCTACCTCAGGGAAAATTGCAAGGATTGACATGGATGGGACCCTTAATGTGAGTATGCTTATTGTTTTTTATAATTTTATTGTTGTTATTTTTAATTTTTGGTGTAAGGTTTGCTGGTGTTGAGTTTTTGAACTCTTGAATCTTGGTAATAAAGAGTTGCTTCTGAATATCCTTCTAGGTAAGGGTGGCTGGCAGAGTAAGCTTGTGGAAAGTTGCTCCAGGTGATGCAGAAAGGTTATCAGGATTGGCAGTTGGTGACTGGGTTCGGTTGAAGCAATGTATGGGAACAAGACCAAATTATGAATGGAATAGTGTTGGGAGAGAGAGTTTAGCAGTAGTGCACAACATACAGGATTACTCTTATTTGGAGTTGGTTTCTTGTTTTCGTACGGGTAGGTTCATTGCTCACTGCACAGAAGTTGAAAAAGTTTCTCCCATAAAAATTGGGCAGCACGTTAGGTTCCGTACTGGATTGGTAGAACCAAGATGGGGGTGGAGAGGTGCTTGCACCAATTCAAGAGGTGTCGTAACCGCTGTAAATGCTGATGGAGAAATAAGAGTTTCTTTCTTTAATTTGTCAGGTTTGTGGAGAGGAGATCCTGCAGATTTTGAGGTAGTGGAGATGTTTGAGGTTGGAGAATGGGTAAAACTAAAAAATGATGCTAGTAAATGGAAATCTTTGCAACCTGGAAGCATTGGTGTTGTACAAGGACTAGGGTATGAAAGAGATGTATGGGATGGCACTGTCCTTGTTGGGTTCTGTGGAGAATCAGAATTATGGGCAGGGCAGACTTCCAAGCTAGAAAGAGTGGATAGGCTTACAACTGGGCAACGGGTGAGGGTGAAGAACAATGTAAAAAATCCACGATTTGGGTGGTCAGGTCATACACATGCCAGCATCATTTCTATAACAGCAGTTGATGCAGATGGAAAACTAAGAACACACACTCCTTCTGGCTCAAAGGTGTGGATGCTCGACCCATCAGAAGTGGAATTGGTGGAGGAAGAGATTATAAAAATTGGAGATTGGGTTAGGGTCAAATCATCTGTGGCGACACCAGTTTACCACTGGGGAGAAGTGACTCACAAGAGTGTTGGGGTGGTTTACCGCTTGGAAGAAGGAGAGCTGTGGGTGTCATTTTGCTTTATGGATCGCCCTTGGATATGCAAGGAAGGGGAGGTGGAGAAGGTGAGAGCATTTAAAGTGGGTGACAGGGCCAGATTTAGAGAAGGATTAGTAACCCCTAGATGGGGATGGGGAATGGAGACACATGCTAGTAAGGGTGAGGTAGTTGGAGTGGATGCTAATGGGAAGCTAAGAATTCAGTTTAAATGGAGAGAAGGTCGGCCCTGGATTGGAGACCCTGCTGATATTGTTCTTGACAATAGCTCCAGTGGGGGTACAATGGAAATCTAAACCGTATGTTGTCCTAATTCTAAGGGTGTTTTATATGGCAGATACTGACTTGGCCTCATCAAGCTATAGAGCAGTGCAAAGATGGATTTTAAATTACTACTACATTAGTAGCATATTAGCGGAAAAGCTTATCCTGCCTTAATGATATAGAAATAGAGGCCAGTCCATTTGCAGTATGGTTTAATTACATCATGACGATGTTGAGCATGAATATCCTTGTCTATTATTATCTTTAATTAGGTTCTGTAGATTACCATGCTTGTCGGAGTGACTTTGCTATTTGGAAAAGAGGCATGATACATAGTCAAATAGTTATGTAAATACACAACTCTCATTTTTAGAAAATAATGTATAAATGATGAGTATTGTAGGGTGCTCATTTCTTGTATTATCTTTCAATTTACTCTTTCTTAATCTCAGTTATTCTTTATTTGTATATTTTGGGTGTGTTTGATTAATATTGTTCTTTTTTGAGATGGGTCATATTCTTCTACTGTGTGTCATATAGTGTGTTATGTTATCTTATTTACTTCTATACAACGGAACTTTCTAATGTTCAAATTTATTATCTTTGTGCACTTCAAATTTCTCATGCTCTCAAGGAGGTTATCATGATAATCAAAATCCATCATACAATAGGAAAGGGGGATTTGAACTTTTGTTCTCCTCATAAAAAAGAGCAAATAATGCTACTGAGATATAAAGCTTTTGGCTAACAGTCGGTGACATTCAAATACAAACCCGAGTAGATTATGTTTTGACATAAACTCAAAATTCCCACGTTGAGAGGGGGGGTATGTGGTGGAGAATTAAAAAATACAACACGAAAACATCAAAATGAATCAACCAAAACCAGAGTTATTAAGAAAATATATAAAATCCACCAAAAAAAAGTAATCACCTTTTTTGTGTGGGAAAAACATGGATTGAATTGGAGAAAGAGGTGTGGAGAGAGTAATAGCAAATTTATAGTAAAGAAAATGGGGGAGAAGAAGGAAGAGTAAGGATTGGAGGAAGAGTAACGGTAGGTGAGAATTAATAAGAAGAAGAGCAACAAAAAAGAAAAAGAGGGGGTGGTGGATGGGATGATTGGAAACCGGTGGCTGACATGGCATAATAGAAGATTAGTAATATTAGTTGTTAATCCTTCATTATTATATATGGTATATAGTATAAATAGATATGTAAAGTAAATAGTAATATTTTGAATCTTTAACTAAAATAGCGTTTATATTTTATTAGAGCAATGTTTTCTTAATTTAGTTATTTTATTTTTAGTAGAGTTTTTGTGTCCTAATTTAGTGCAAGACAAACTCATTAGGTGCCTTCATTTTGGGAAAAAAATTTGGAGAGCACACCATAGCCACACTATAAAGTAAGGGCTCATTAACCCTAATTTTCATCCATCAGTTCAAGTTTACAAGCAAACAATATGAGTCCTTTCAATAGAAATGCATTTTTATGTTTGTTGCTTGTGCTGTTTATAACTAATATGTTCCCTATGGTTGCAGAAGCCGTACATGTTGATGTCTATAATGACTTGGGTCAAGGCTTGGATGTTACTGTCCATTGTAAATCCAACAGTGTTGATCTTGGTGACCATGTAATTGCCAATGCAGTAGGCCAATATGGGTTCGATTTTGATTCAAATGTTTCAGGAAATTCAATTTTTTCCTGTACTTTTCAATGGCCTAGTGCTTCCCAATCGTTCGATATTTACAAATCTGAGAGGGACAAATGCCAGAGCTGTGTTTGGGTGGTTCGATCTAGTGGTCCATGTTTGCAACATACCCTCATTGGAGCTAATCAAGAGTGCTATCCCTGGAACTAATAAACATATGCTTCTCCTACGTGTGTAATAAAGAACTCTCATGATATTGTTCTCGTTATTCTTAAATTTCAGAATAACATGTGGCCATGTGGGATATCATGAATCTATGCCTTTGTCCCACAAAATTATAACTCTATCCATATGAACGAGTTTGTGTGAACGATGAGTGTCTTATACTTTTGGTGATGGGATTTAACTCATCTCCTCTGTTTATGTAGATGTAAATTCATATGTTTTTGTCTTTTTTAAAAAAAATATATATATATATATATATATATATATATATATATATATATATATATTTCAGCACATGAATGTCCAGAATATTACAAGTAAAAGGGCTAGGAAGCTCAGAGCTTAACAATACAACAAAGGCCATATATATAGGCAATACAAGAGGCAAGTTGTCAGTGGATGACAAAACAAGAGGTCTTGGTCTTCATGATGAGAAGCAAGAATTTCAAGTCTTCATTATGACATTTACTATTTGTTTTTTAAAAAGGAAAAAGTAAAAGTATCTTTAACAAATGCCAAAGAGATGTTGTCTGACATGTTTAAGAAACAGTGGAGATTCTCTACTGTTAGAGAGATTATTTGCTATAAGGATTTGACTGCTGATTTATCAAGATATCGGGCATGCTTATCAATAGTGGATTTATCAAAAGATCTTTAGTCAAGGTTTAGATTTTCAACATCATACCCATCATATGGGTCTTGGGAATCCTAATAACAGTTTGGAGGAAAAGTAACAGGAGCATATGGCAGATTAGCAATTTCTTTAGCATTGGATAATCCTTCTGAGGATGCAGGAGAGTGTTTGCCACTAGATGACTGGCATTGGATTGCAGCCTTTCAACAAATCTCTGCAAGCTCTTATATATATATATATATATATATATATATATATATATATATATATATATATATATATATATATATATATGTTTAGAGAATTTGGAGGAAGGATAGAATAAAAGGAGAGAGGGGAGAAAAGAGAGAATGATTTTATTTTAATATTTTAGATAAATAATAGCAGGGGATAGAGGAGCACATTTCATTTACCTTGCTTGGTCTTGGTTGGGGTTTTGAAGGGAGAGATGTTTTAGTATTTGTAAACAATATAAAACCCAACATTTTTTCTTCTTCTTTATTTCCATTTCTCAGTTACACCATTCATTGCTTGCAATATAATCAAGCTCAATCCGAATGTAAAAGGTTTTTTTGTCTTTCTCTTCTATGTAAATGCAAATGGTAATTGTCATCATTGCAAGTGTGTTAATGGTATAAGCTGTCTGCTTGATTAAGCACGGTCACCTTATTATATATCATTATTTGTAGTTTTATTTTAAGTGCATACGACAAATGATATTGTTCCCTTCTCAATTATTAAGCCACCGTCATTATTTTTCTTTTTTATTTCTTTAATCCCATCCCTCGTTGGCAAAAAAAATTACACCATTTCTCCTCAATGTCTATGCCAATGATTCTCTTTTTTGGCTCTTTTCTTGGCATTAAAACTACAACAAAATCTTACCACCACCACTCCCCCTCACCAAAAGAATGAAAACCCCAACTTGCCAGAAATGCACATTTCATCTTCCATGCAACAAAAATTACAAGTAAAGATAGCATTCGTCTCTAGTTGGGAAGTGATGGCGAGGCGGTAGTGGGAACTGATGGTTTCCAAGCATAGATGAGCAAGCCCATAACGAGAATTATGGCTCCTGCAACAAAGCCTGTAGGAAGAGATGATGCAACACCAAGGTAGGGTAGTGGCAACGTGAACACAAAAACAGATATCGGCACTGCCATAAAAAAAACACCCGAGATGAGGCCCACTACAATATGTTCAATATTGTGTAGAATGGGAGGAGCAGAATTTTTTGTTTAGGGACAAGACTTATTATATTAATACAATAATCGAAATTCAAAACACATACATACATATATTTACAGTTAAGGCATATTGAAATAATTGATGTTGAGTTAGGGTCTAAGAGAGCATGGAAATAGGCTTGGTTATGTCAATATTAGGTTGATGCTCTAGAGCAAAACCCAACCTGATCCAAATGGCACCTTTATGAGTCACATTGTTCAGGTTCAGCTTGGTGGAATACCCTCCATGGAAACCAGGCACTGGTCTAAGATAATGCACTCTCTAGGGCAATTACCGTCGAGCTTACTAAATCTTGTACTAAGACTTATATTGACAAAACAAATGACATACCTGAAAATGTGGAAGCAAGGGAAGAGACTACAGCAGAAGAGATCTTGAGCAGATAAAGCAATGATATGTTAAAACCCATGTTGACAACAATGAACAGCAAAGGTAGCAACGGAGCACCAGCGCATCCTGCAGACGGAAATTTGAATGTAATTGAATGAATCACTTCATTTAAAATGCAACACCATCATAGCATAAAGATAACCAAGCTAAGTAGAACGGTAATCTGGGGATATTATGCCAATACAAATGATACAAAGTTGCACTTCAATCTCTTCAAATCTTACATACTGACAACATAGCCTTTCACTGGATTACATTTTCTTGGCACTTTACAAGCTTGCTAGACAACTTTCTAGCCCACCACCACCACTATGCATTCAAATTACAATTGAAATACCAAGCAGTTGTAATAACTTGCAATTATACCCTCATATGCAATAAAGAAAATGAGAGGGTGGTTAACATGTTATGCACAATCAAAAGTAATCTTTGAAGATCAAGCTTAAAACTATTGACAGACATAAGAGCCATGCTTCTTTTTTCTTCTTCTTTTTTGGTTTATTTAACCACAAGTAGATTAACAGTTTTCTTCAAATAATGAGATAAATTTATTAGAGAGGATAGTAAAATAGAAGGTAAGATTAGTCATCAAAGAAAAAGGAAGATAATTTTGAAAACAAATTGTCACTTACCACTTGACAAAGTTCCAATGTTCAGAAAGCAGGCAGCACCGTCTTTAAGATAATATGGCAGTTGACTAAATGGAATGCCCCATAATTTTGACAAAAAAGGTAAAAGAAGGCAGATAAAGAAGGCCTGCACTAAACATAGATCCAAGCACCTTAGGTTACCATTTAGATTTGAAAATGATAATAATTCCAAATGACCATAAGATACCTACTTGGAAAGCAGATCCATAGGAATTTACAACAAATAGGTCTACTGAACCTCCCTGTAACAGATAAAATCGAATAATATCAATAACTAAAATTTTATAGATATAATTAATAATTGAAAACATATTGGAAAGTTTAAAAGTACAACTTCACCAGCATGCATACAATTGGGTAGCTTTTGAATCATGCATAAAAATCAATCATTTCTGTTTAACCGAGAAATTGAAAAAGTCATCTCGTATTGCCTTGAGCATGTAAGGTTACTTTTGGTCTTCCAAAACATTTTACCTCTTTGTTGTCGTCATTTTATGTGATTTAAAATTATATAAAAGCAGAATCATTTAGGTTCCTTGTGACGGCCAAATACCCTAACACATGGCTTTTGGAAATGAGAAATACTATCAATCTAGAAACATATAGATAAAACGAGTCCACCATACATACCTTTAGACGCCGGGCAGCATCTGAAAAGATTACTTCCTACATATGATAAAAATGTTGCCTATTACTCCAGAGCAATACAAGGTAGAAAAATGGGAAAGTACAATAATCAGCCAGAAAAGACAACAACCTTTAGCACTGTATCGGCAGCTTGAAATAAAAATGAAACTACCATCAAAAGACTCCAAAATATACCAGCATCCTTCAATGAATGTCCAGCACTAGATCCACTGAGAAGTAAACACAGGCAACTAATAAAAAAAGAAGAAGTAAAATAATTGTAATAACAATTATTATGAGCCAATGGAAAGTTTGGGGTTTAATACTTTACTTTGTAAAGATTCTATAGATTACCATATAGAGTATACTTGAAGCTAGTAAAAAATTTCAGGGTAAAATCATTTAAGTATTAAAAATTATCCATTAATATTATGTAAAATTGGTTCTCCAACTAGAAGGGAGACCGACACCACCTCAGATGACCATACAAATAGAAGGTCAAGTTGGATTCTAATTTAGTTTGATCCAAAATATGATCAAGTATTCTTCCTAAGATTTCTCTTAGGCACCAAAAAAGGACTGATTATAATTACGGGAATGCAATTATTAGTAAGATAAAACTAGCTTATTTGCTTCAGTTCATTTCAAACTTTTGGAAGAAGTTCAGCAAAATTACTGAGAAAATGTTTCAATCATCTATCCATCTGATCCAATGACACAGATGAAGATGAAGAACCAGCAATGCTAACCAGTTTTAGATTCTGAAGCTCTTCATACCATAGTCTCTCAGCATACCTCACCCATATCTTGGTCCAGTAGGACCTAAGACGCGCTGCATGTTATAGATTAAAAACCCCAAGAATGTGACAATCAATACACTTGAGAGCTTGCCCACATTATAGTACTGCCTCAATGCCTTTTTTTTTTTCTTCTTAAAGCTATATCTCTCTTACTTTACAATCCTTAGAGAAACAGAAAATGAGCCACTATAGTTAATAGATGAGCATCAACATCAGACACTAATCTTAATTGAAGATATCTTTATATATAGCTTACCTTGCCACAGTTATGATTACACCAATGGCTACAAAAAAGCATCCAAGAAGTTGGTTGACTCTATATCTCTTTCCAAGGAAAATAATTGACAGAAGAATTTGCCACACAAGAAAAGTCTGCAAAAAAAATTACAGGATCATATTGATTATTCAAGTTCAGTGTTACCTTTTGAAAAAGGAAACATTGTTGGTTGGTCTCAAGCCTACATGAGCTACTGGGAATATGAATACTAGATTTTGTGTAAATAAATATAGGACCAAAACAAAATCATTATCCTGCATTCTAGGCTTTCAGCCCATTGATATAAAATTTAATAAACACTTATGGTATGTACTATATTGGTGCATGTATTCACTTAATTACATTAGGGTAATTTTAGCACGTAAATTTATACTTTTATTTTTCTTTCCACTTTCACATTTTCCCTATTAGATACACAAAATGATCAATCATATTTCTGTCATGCAAACCATCTGGTTGGAGCACTTCTTAAACCACAAACTGTGTGCATGAAGTTTCCTCTACTAAAACAGAATTTTATTACTTGTCAAAAAAAATATATATCAGTATACTGTGTTTTAAAAAATAAATAAATAAAAATAAGAAAGTTATTATCACTGCCTCTTACCTGGGACAAAATCGGGATCGATGCTCCAGAAAGAATTGCTGATTCAAGGAAGGACAAGAAAAAAATATATATGATATTTTAATGACTAATGTATGTGGAATAAAAGCATAATACAAGTTGATTATCTTAGCAAAAATCAAGAAGCGATATCTAGCTGTCAAAGATACATTTACATGCATCCATTGAATTGAATCCCTATCATAAGTACTCAAAAAAAAGTAAGATATAATAAAACAAAACTAACAAGCAGCATTTATACAGAGAACCGCATGCCCACATAGACGAGGCCCCCTTTGAGTGCATGCTTTATGCACTTGGAGTTTCTTCTTAATAAATCTTTTTACTTATCAAAAAATACGTGCATGGACTGATTCTTAATTGTTCACACTAGGAGAGTGAAAAATATCTATATAAGATCTTCAAGAAATGGATAATTATATGAATATGGTAAATTTAAAAGGAAATTTGAGGTGAATTAATTTTCAAAGCCTACACTAGAACAGTTATTTCTTCAACTAATATGTTGAACTCCCAAAGCTGGGTGAATTTGATAGAACTAATTTTTTACTGTTAAGTAAAATCCCATGTACATTTTGCCCTGTAACTAAGATTCCACATGGCTTCTATGACCTACATATCTTATCTAGCCTTTCTTTGGTACTTTTCTTGAGTTTGGTGATGGCTTCTTTACATTTAAGATTTATCATGTGACTAACCAGAATGTTTTTTTCTTTTTGGAATTTCTAATATTCAAGTAACCAGAATGTTTGATGGAAAGACAGAAGTACTTAAAAGATCATATAGAGCAAAATATTTAGCATTTAGCAATCAAGAATGTCTTCTTCTTTTTTTGATAAGTAATATGTTTTATTGATCATTGAATTTAGCAATCAAGAATGTCCAGAGAAATTATCCCAAGAAGCAAATAAAAAAGGAACAAATAAAAGCATAATGAAATGGGCATTACCTCCAGCTGCCATTCCAGTAGCAGCAGCAAGGGCTTCCAAGAGACCAACAGCAAGGAATGGAGCCTTTGGCAAGGAAAGCATCTCATCTGTAACATTGCCAGCATGGTATCGGAGATACAAGATAGAGAAGTATACAAGTACATATCTGAAAAGCACAATTTACAGTAAAATACAACTTAGTCCATGGTAGTGAAGGCAATGCATTTTATCCTTCCTAAATTAATTACATAAACCAGTTACAGAAAACAAGGAGGCAAGATCAGTTAAAAGAAATTAGAGTCAAAAAGAAGGATTCAAAGGGATGGGCAGGGACTTATGTCACCACAAACAGAGACTAGCACAAGTGTTGGATTCAAAGCTAGTGTTAAAGATTATAGATTGACTTATTATACTCCTAAATATGAAACAAAGATAGATCTTTATACGTATTGAAATTTCACTCATCTATATACTTAGCATGGTTGAAAAATAAATAAAATGCATGTAATTAAAAGTTTACATGTTCAGAATTTTCCCTTTTTTTTTTATTACAAAATAGACTATTTTATTATTAATAAATTAAAATGATAACGTGATATCTTATGAACTTACTTACAAATTTATACGCTCTAATCTCAAGTCTATATATTTGAATCTCGCCTCATACATATTAGATTGTTCATGAACATATTATCATATCTGAACTTGACTTGTTTAATAGTCAAGTTTAATCAAATAAACAAGAAAAAAAAAAAATAATAATAATAATAATAAAAAAAAAATTGTAAGGCAAAGTTCATTTACAGCCTGCATGTATCATCATCATGTGGGACCGGACCGCAGCAAAAAAAAACCAAAAACAAACAAAGTAGTCTGTCTCAGCCAATAAGCATAAGGGTAGTACGTGGCAGATTCTATTATTGGGAATTTTCCACGTGGCCCACCACAAATTATGGTACCATCAAAATCTAAGAGTAGAAAGTAACCGCAAGTCATTATATCACACCACTTACTAGACACTAGTCCCACCACCCTTTATAGGTGGGCTTGGACGGCCCACCTACGTTATAGACTCTTTTCAAATTGGGCTCACCACATCTCACCAGATCTATGGTTTCTACTGAAGTTGGGTCCACCACTAAATTTGTACTTTCAACACTTCGCATCGCAGCGTCTCCTTTTTTGTTTTTGCTTTCCCGAAAGTAGATTGCTTTTTCTTTCTTCTTCTTATTATGTGCCAATAAGGACAAGAAAAAGAGTTGAACCTTTTAATATGATGATCTTTATGTTTTGGTATATACCCTGATGAGTGATAGCCTTCAAGCTTTATTAAAGCCACAACCACGTATTCTACGATGTTATAAAAGTTACAAACATTTTAAATCTTAATTCATATGTAAAACAAGTTCATATTTATATTTACCAAATTATTGAAAATATTAAAAATTTTAATTATCCTTTATAGGGTTACCAATTGGCATCTACTAGTAATTGTTTACACTAACGTACTTAATTATTTTAATAAATAATACTAATATATTTTTAACATATTTGTCTTATATTTTTATATTTAATTCTAGCAAATATTATATAATATTATCGAAGTGATGAACAACAATATTTCAGACTTTTCAAAGGTACTATAAGTTACAACATGTCACACTCATTGCTTCATCAATAAAGCAGCCCACAGAAAATTTTCAAAGGTACTATAAGTTACAACATGTCACACTCATTGCTTCATCAATAAAGCAGCCCACAGAAAATTTTCAAAGGTACTATAAGTTACAACATGTCACACTCATTGCTTCATCAATAAAGCAGCCCACAGAAAATTCTCTTATTAATATAGCTTGAAAGCCCGTTGTAAACTTCTTGTAAATTAGAGAGGTAAACAGCTTGTAAAGCGAGGAGTTTAAATTATTATTTTTTGGGCAAGGCGTAATAAATTTGGGCACGGCAACCCACCCGGAAAAGACAAATAAAATTTCGAAAATGGAATGTCGCGTGTAAAGTATGGGTTTATAATTTGACCGCCGGGGATGATGACACCTTTGAATCCAACGGGGGGGTGGTCGTGGTCATATTAAACAAAACAAAAACAAAATACAATTTTAATATTTTCCTAAATCACTTGATTTTAAAAAACGTTTTATTTAGTTCACGAAACACAATATCAGGTGAGACTTCAATAGAATTTAGAATAGGAGGAGAAGCAATTAACTAAAATGTTTCCGTTATTTATTTTAAACCACAAGGTTATCCTAAAATCTTGATGCAAAAGAAAACTAATTGTAATAAAAAAAAAAAAAAATCACATATTCTAATGTTGCCACCATCTTTGTAGATCCATAAGAGCAAATATGAATATATCAAATATATGAGATAATTATTAATGTAATATCCCGACGAAACCTGCGCGCAGACACCACTAAAAATAGTTAGCTTGGGGTTGTATTTTATCAGTGTAATTTTGGAAAGAAATCTAAAGATAGCCCTCAAATTTTGTAATCCTTCCACTTTTATGCATAAATGACACTAGAGTCACGATACAATCCCATGTCACGACAGTCGAGAAGTGCGGCTGCGAAACCACAACCCATAATTCATTGATTCTCAGCTGTCTGTCGGTAGAGGTGGGTCTTAGATGTGCGGTAGTGTTCTATTACTATTGCTAGGCTGCTAGCTAGGGTGGTAGGTGAGAATATTATAAAACATTATAACAAATGTGCCGTATATAGTACTAGTGGTAAAGAAAATATTAGCAATGAGCTTGCCTCAAAAGCCATCTCTCTTTTTCTTAGTTTGAGCAAGTTGGAGAATGGAAATCGAGTAAAGTTGTCAATTCAAAACCTCAGTTGCGTGTGTTAATTATAACTATAAAGAAAAAAATAATTTATTAACAAGTCTACAAAAAATACAAATTAAAGTACATTGAATATCATTTTTAAAATATATATACAAATTCAAAAATAATTACCACCTTAATGAAAGATATCAAATTATATAAAATACAACCAATAAATTATTTTGACCGTTAGTACATCCCCTATGCATAAGATGCCTTGATTAACCAAAAACAATTATCTAATGTGTGGGGCTAACGTGTTGGAAATTGGAATACCAACAATCCCCAAAAATTAAAACTAATAATATTTTAATACTATGCTGACTGTAGCTGGTGTCAGTTTGATCTAAATCTCCCGCCACTATTGTTTAATCCAACGGTCATTATTTCTTAGAACAAAAATTAATAATAATTTAATACCAAATCAAGTACTCTAGAATCTAGATTACATATTTTCCTATGGAATTTCCTCTTAATGTTTGAAAGTAAACAACAAGAAAGCATTGATTTTGACTAATGGATGACATTATTAACTAAAATTATAATAATAATAGCAATTTAATGAGAGAGAGAGCGGTAAAAGTACCCGAAAGTGGCGAGCTGAGCGAGAAAGAACGGGTATTGTTTGAGAGGAACCAAGGCGAGTTTATACAAAACCCGATTCCCTACTCCGAGAACCACCGTAACCGCCGCTGCTACCATTACCTTTACCGTCCGATCCATACTCTTCTTCTCACACCTCTCATTCTCCTCTTCTTCCTCTTCCACCTCCACCGTCACCGTCCGATCTACACTCGCGCTCTTCTCCGACAAATCCTCCACCGCGTAAGAACATGGTGCCACCGCCTTCTCCTCTCCATCTCCACCGCCTGATCTCTCCCACGCACCTCCAAGCCCGACCGCCTCCACCACCCAAAGCCGCGATCTCAACACAATCCCCGGCCGTTGATTATTCAAGTAGTAATTGTTCCGTGGGAACCGTGAAATCTCGACCGTCCGTGATGTCGTCCGCCGTAACCGAATCGGACGGTCAGACACGCTCGCCCCGGCGGATATCCGATGGCAATATGACGTCATGATTTTATTTCCAAATTATTCAAACAAAAAATTAAAATGATTAAATTCCCTTTCACATAGAAGCGAGGGAGAAAGAGAGAGAGAAATGACACTATCGCTGTCTCAATAGTTTTTTCTCTTTTCAGAGCGAATGGGTTCGGACTTCGATGACTTTTATTTATGAGTTTTTATTATTATTTTAGTGTGCTGCAAAATAATCAGATAAGGCCAAATCTAAATGGTTTCGACACGAATTCAAGTGCTGATTCGTTAAAGTTTGGGCACGGCTCATTATTGAAGGGTGTTTGATACCACTCACGTTAAAGTTTGGGCACGGCTCATTATTGAAGGGTGTTTGATACCACTCAGCTGTTGACATGTTGTTGTCGGAGATCCATGCACATCAACCAGGGTGATGGTGCTGACGTGGTTAAGAATTTACAGGTTCATTTTGCGGTGATCTTTGTTTTCTTAATTAAATTGCAATTTATACCTTTAAACACATTAGGAAATCTTTTGGTTTGAGTCCTACTGATAATGCTCATGGTTGAGGTGGCTATTAAGTGCCAACTAAACCTATAATTATGACAACTAGTCCTTTAAAATTACACATTAGTATATAATAATAAATAAAAAAAAATCAACTACAAAAGAATTTATATTTTCTTAGGCATAAATAGAAACAAGGATGGAGATGCTCTCAGGACTGTCATGGATGACACTTGGGGGATACGTTCCAAATTTTTAAATTTTAGGAGAAAATCGAATTACTTTAAACCTTTAAAGGTGTAAATTACAATTTAATCTTGTTATTTCAATGTAATATACTTACCTAACCTTAACCATTAATTTATTAATATTTATTATTCGTTAAATAAGGTAATATCATAGATTAACTTTAATATCATATAAGTATGGTACATACCCAAAAAAAAGAAAAGAATTTTCCATAATTCTCTATTATTTATTAATCTAAGTAACACTTGTGACCATCACCAAAAGAGAAAGAAAACAATAATGACGAAAAATAAGAATCAAAGTAATAATACATATTATTAAAAATACCTAAATAATTATTTTTTCTCATTCCCCAAATTGCAACACCCAATTCAATTGAGAAACCAATGAAAACCTAGGATGAGAAGCGAAATTGACCACCGATAATTTTGCTTCTAATGAGTCCCACGACCAGACCAATGATTGCAATGCCCCTAAGGATCACAAACGATACCAAACCACCTCGAAGGCCCAACAACCACTAAGGCACCCCACGACAGTAACCCTAATGCCCAATAACGCTGACACCCAAAACCATGAAAACCCCACAACCAGTAACTTCCTCATGACCATAGTAACAGAGAGAGAGATAGAGAGAGAGAGAGAGAGAGGTGAATAAATAAAAAGTATTCTATATTTTTGCCAAAAACTACAATTCTCTTTTCAAAAGTGATGATCATGGTAGCATTTTGTTAAAAAAAAAAATCATTGTTAAATAGATGTGGTGGCTTTTAAAGGTGATTTTGTGTACAGTACACTCTATTTTGGTTTTTGAAAAGTCAAATATGAATGCTCTAAGCTATAAAAGGACACATTAAATGTATACGAATTAACTTTAACCAAGTCTTTCCTTAGCTATTAAAGGTCCCGTTGTAAAACCATTGTTATAAATAAAAAAGAGTTTTTCTGTTTTATTTAAGTCACACAAAAAGAGTTGGCCCCACCAATCTATACTATAATGTAAAACGAAACTTTTTGATTTTTGGTTGACCTCATCATGTTGCACCACATAAGCTTTTGAAATCTCACAATTTTACACCTCATTATTTTAATATATATTTTCTAATTGAATTTAAATTTTATTCTATTATTAAACCTTTCATTAGAATTTTGGCACATCATATTTTCTTTAATAAAGAATATATTATTCCATATATAAAACACAAATCATAATTAATGTCTAATACTAACATATATTCCATATATAAACACAATATAAATATCTTTTAATAATAATCATAATTATCAATTTTCTCACACAAAAGGTCCCAACATTAAATGATTTTTAGAACCTAACATTAAATGTTCCACACAAGGCAACCCAATTTTTTTTGGTAGGCTCACAAATATATAGCCCACCCTTTTTAAAATTCATTTAATTTTGAGGAGAAAGTTATCATTCTCTTTTCTATTTCCAATGTGGGACTGAATAAGTTTTCAATACAAGACAACTAGTCCCACATTGAAAAACAACAACTAGTCTTCATGCAAATACTATTTATAACTACATCAAAATACAAAATTAATTAACATATTAAAATTTGATTAAAATTTAAATTAGGGCATTCATTTAAACCCATACATAGTTATAATGAAATAAAGAAAGTTCCATAAATCTAAGAAAATACTATTTTTGACTTATGATATTATCTTAAAACGTTCTTCTAATTTATGATTATTTTGTTATGTTTAAAATTATTTATATAAAAGTTTTAAAATTTGTTTATATATATTTTTAACTAAATATTATTAGATTTGTTATATATATTTTATTAATTTATATAATTTAAAAATTATTTATGACGTCATACCACCGGTACCCCGGTCGGATCATGTTCTCTCCCCGCCGGTTTTTAAAACCATGTATTTATTTGTTCCTTCTTCTTATTTTAAGTATCCTTTATTTTATTTTTGGATAGAAACATGATCCATATGGTAAATATAAACATGAATCGTGTTTTATAAAAATTGGACTATATTCAATTTATGCCAAAAGAAAAATTATATTATATTAAATTTTAATTATCCAATGGTAAATACTTTCTTAGTTATTTTTTTAAACCAAAAAGTAGGATCTATCCTAAATCCGATTCGTAAAGTTTCTTTATCGATCTTGCCTACAACATTTTGAACTACAAAAAAAAAAAAAAAAAAAAAAAAAAAAAAAAAAAATATTCAACAAAAAAAGTAAAAGGAATCAAAATTAATTTAGATTTTATTTTTAATAATTGCACAGGTTTGCGACTAGTTTTTAATAATACACCGTACTATCATTGTTTATGTCTTTATCCTTTATATACATGTGACTCTGTGAGTGTAAATATATAATGAGTTTTTATTTTTTATTTTTTCGCTTAGAGCATTCTCAACAGCATGAACAAATGGGCGAAAACAACAAAAAATAAGCAAAAGGCAGCAAAAACCGGAAACATGCCTCCCTATTTCATTTAAAATGCGCAATTGATGAACAGTGGCTCTCTCACATGTTCATCAATTGGGAATAAAAAAGTCTTTTTTTTAGATAGTGTTTTTTGTAGTGTAATATTTCAGTTGTGAAAAAAAATAATAATAATAATAAAGATATATTAAAAAATGGAATAGTAAAGTTAAAATAGGGAGTCTGGTTATGAATAGCAAAAGTGGGTTTTTTAGAACCAAATTGGCAAAAAAAATAGGGAGTCTTGAGAATAATTTTTATTGGGAGAGATATTTTTTATACTTTAATTTTTATTTATTTTTTGTGTGCGCGCTTTTAGCTTTTAATCTATTTTCATTTTTTGTCTCAACTTTTAGTAAAACAAATAAATTAGTCTTTTCTTTTTTGTTTATCTCTTAATTTTAATTATATAAGGTATTTTTAAATATTTTATCTCAACTTTCAATAAATAAGCTAATGGAAATAAGAAATAAGACACATGTTAAGTATGAATATATAAAGCAAGAGTTTTGTATTGATTGATCCCTTTATATGAAGAATCACAAAATATATATATATATATATATATAATTTAATTAAATGTACAATTATTTACTCAACACACTTATAATAACCCGTAGAAAACGGAATAGGATCCTCTCCATTTGAAATAAAATGGAGAGTCTCAATTTCATGGTCCAGATTAAATATCACAGATCTAATAGTGTACAGACTGCCACATCATTTAAAATTTTAAATGACAAGGCAGTCTATATATCGTTAGATTTGTGAAATAAAATCTGAACCATGAAATAGACAAATGGAGAGATTTCCAAATGGAGAGGATCCTTATCCGTAGAAAACCACCCAAAAACACCCGTTTGCCCCCATCCCCGGTTTGCCACCCCTGACACGGTCTGCCCCTGATTCACTGCTTCACCTCCTTAGACACATCCCATTCACATATCAGGCCACCAAAAATATAACAGTGGCTTCGAGTCCCCAGTCCCCACGTGACATAGACAACAGCATGGCATACCTTGGTGAATTGTTTCTAGACTCATGCCCAAATGTGGTTAGATGCAATTATTCAAAGGGAAGGAGAGTCTTGCTCACATTAAAAAAAACAAAATTTTTTTTTTTCCTTAACTAAGTGAGGAGTGATCTTAGAACGCCAGATGGCTCGGTTATTAATGTATATCCACCATTTCTTGTAATATTTAATTTGAATTATGAAATAAACAAAATAAATAGATTTTAAAATGGAGGGGGGATCCTTTTCCTATTTTTATATCGGTTCATCACTTCTTAGCAATGAACCAATGGAGTAAAGCTTCCCTCCAGTGATCCTATGCACTGGACCGGACATTAGGCCGACACGTGGTCATTTTATGACACGTGATGTGTCTGTGTCTCCTCTAGTGCACAGTAGCGCTGAAGGTAAGCCAAATCCATATCGATGTGAGAACACAAGATATTGCCCACATGGAGATCTCTAATGTTCCATGTTGCTGCAATTCGCTTGCTATGGGTTTAGCAAAACTTGCTATAAGTCTAGGCTCTGAATCTGTTTGGATGGAAGATCTTCCAAGCTGTGTACGGGCTGTTGCCCAAAATGATGCTATCGTTGATGTACAGTGAGTTTACCTTTCTTCAATAAAGCCTAATATTTCTCTCAATATACTGTGTAAATAATTTCTTTGAGCATACATTATCTATACACAGAACAACAAAATGTTATAAGAAATATAAATTTAATTCGATTCAACATACACCCTCAAGCAAGTCGCTCAAATTGCATCACATGAACCAACTCATGCGCTGAGGAATTCTACAAAGGCTATTGCTCAACCATCACTTCACTGCATGCCATGAAAAGTTGACTTTTAAACTCGAATGACCATGAGTGAGTTTTTACAGCATTGAGGAGCAGATCAACCATGGGTAACTCACCAACAACTGCACCAAGTTATCACAACGATCTGATTGCTTCTCGCCATTGCCAATGGCTAGCTTCCCTGGGGAAGAGTAGTCTCCAGTTGAGTTAACATAATGAGCACATAAGCAGCGGCACCATCTTTTTTTTTTTTTGATAAATAAAGCAGCAGCACCATCTAATCATCTTCATTCTCTCTTCTCCAATCTTGATCTTCAAACAAGTCTTCAGGTGGGTCATACACAATCATACCAGGAAAAAGTTCTAAGAAGTCGTCTTTCACCTTCTCTCTTAACTCTGGGTATGGAAGGAGCCCTTTCAATATCACCCGAAAAGGCAATGAGATTGGAGGATCAGGAGATTGTCTCATTTCATCATATATTTCCATTGCCTCTGAGGGCAACCCACTATCTAAAAAGGCCCTCATAATATCTCCAAATGTATGCTGATCAAAGAGAACTTCTTCTCTCTTCAGGTCTTCCCAAACCCGCTTTGCTTCATCAACCTTTTTGTTTCTAGCAAGCATCATAAGCATGTCCCGGTAAAAGAACATGTCTGGCCGATACCAAATTTCTTTACGCACCACATCATATAACTGAGAAACAAAAAATACAAGATAGTCAAGCATTGTGCATAAGTTTTTTTTGGGGTGAAAGAATTTAACCAATGAAAAATACATTATCAATTGAACATATAGGTATCATGTACCAGAGGCACAATACATGAGTTCCTGTTAAAATAATTGCAAAAGGGGAAAAAAGTAGTAGTCGATAAGTTTTAGCTTAAAGGGCACCTCCTCTCCTTTCAAGAATAGGGTGAAGGGTTGATGAAGGACCATGGCAGCAACTGTTAAAGACATTTGAGTTTAGTTATTTAGTTTGGGTTTAGTAGTAAAAGCCCAAGGAGTCCAACTCTAATTAGGTTTCAAGAAGTCCAAGTTCCACCATGAATAGTTATAAGTCATCTATTTTTATGGATGTAACAATTTCCATTGGAGAAGAATGATTTTTCTATATTTTCATAAGCTATGAGGCTTTGTTTGAGGTTTGGCTGATACAACCTTCTCCAACGTGTGATGCCAAGGAAATCCTAGTTGTGATGCCAAATAGTTTATTCTTTTTCCTTTTCGTACTTAAATTTCCAGAAACTTGAAACCTAGCAAACATGCATTGATTTGTCACTTTTTAAATCCTAAAATTCAAAACTCTAAAACCCTAAACCACCCATCCATCAAATAGCCCCAAATACCCCATAAAGAGCCAAAACATTGTTCACTGGCTACTGTTCACATCCATGAAACAGCAACCCAGACCTTGGTTCTTCTCGTTTGTTTCATCCCCAAATACTACTATTCCTTTTCACCATTAGAAACCCTATATATATATATATTCCAGCTTTTTCCCACCAAAACCTCACCCTAATTCCTCAAAAACCAAGCTGTCCAAGAACTGCCAGACCTGACCCAGGAATTCCAAATCTGACTTGGCTTCGTTCCCTTTGTTCTACGTTAAGGGTGAAGATTCCTTAAAATAACGGGGTAAAGGGTGAATTTACGAATGTTCAAGACCTACTGAATGCTTAAGAAGAAAGAGTTGTGGGGGGGGGGGAGAGAGGAGCAGCTAGCAATTCAGATCACTTTTTCTTCTGTGTTACTCAGCTTTGTGGTAACTTGACGCATATACAAATAACTAGCTCAGCGGCTTAGAAAATACAGCAAATGACCCAAATAAAAAATGTAAATCGTGCTTGCAGGGAAGGTTATTCCTCAATCACAAAGCTATGAGATGTCAAATCCTATAAATTAGAGATATTGAAACCATCAAGGAGGTGAAAGATACTCATTAACTTACTGTATTTCTTCTTAGCATAGTACACCTCATGCAAGAGATTGATTAGATGTATTGCTCCACTGCTTTTAACAAAAGTGTTGCTACTAAACTTGACTAATACAACCACACTACCTAAGATATCATCCTGTTATATTTATCTTACTATTTTTAACACAGAAGGTTTAGAAAACTGCATTCAAAGATCGCTATGCAACATGAGGAATCAGCTAGGTAAGGCACTAAGGTCATCAATCAAATCGACAAATGATCTCACTAGTTAGTACTTAAAATGCTATGCTCTTCTGTAGCTGAAAAAAAGTTGAAATTGAATAAAGATTTAGATTTTGCTACAATTTTTTAATTTTTTTAAAATCTAAACCTATATTAATTTGACTAAACAAAAGGTTGTTTTGACACAACTTATTTCCTTGTGTCCTTCATTACACAAGAAAGCCAAAAAGTAGTAAAGACTTGCAGATTCCAATCACTGCTGAATCCCAATCTAACCTCTGCACCATTGTTAAATCAAACTACAACTCAGTCCTTTATATTTCTAACATACACCGTGTCATTGACAATGACAACCAAAATTCAAATTTATTTCTCTTTCCTACACTACTTTCTCAGAAAGCAAACAGAGGAAGAAGATTTCTTAAAAAATCCAAACTTTCCCATTTCCCCATTTCCTCAAAATTTCAAATTTTCTCGATAACCCAACAAAAATATTTCTTTCCAGTAAAACAAACAACCCCCAGCAGTTCAATACTCCTATAATACGAATCTAAATATAAAGAGCACAAAAAAAATTTCAACTTTTCTTGGCAACCAAACAGAAGCATTGAAAAGAACGAACCTTCATGCAGAGGAAGACCTGGTCTTGTCTCTGGAACTCAGCGAGGACGGCGAAGAGATCAGACTTGAGCAAGCGAGAGACGTTGGAGCGAATGAATCGGTCGAGACGGACCGAGTCGGAGCGGAGCCTCTTGAGCTCTTTGGCGACGATCAGACCCTCCTTCCCCATCTCCTTCTTTCTTCTCCATATCGACAAGCTGGGACTCGAAGCCAAACCCGAAATATACCGAAACAACCATTGTTTCGAGAAACTGTTTTCGGAAAGTAAAGGGTGTTTTGGGAAATCAGGAAAGAATGAGGAGGAGAGTGAGAGTGCAGTGGTTGAAGATGAAGAGGGTTTTGTTATGAGAGTTCGAGCGTGACGCAGCATTTAAGGTTTGAGGAAAAGAAAGGTAGTTCGACTTCGATGTGAATCTAGTCTCTTCTCTCTGGGAACCTGAAGTGACTCTGGTGACTGGTGGCCTGCGCGACCCACAACGAACAAAGGGGGGAAGCTAAAACATATTATCTTTTGGCTGCTTTTAAGTTGTTGGATTTTCAGACTCATATTATTGATTAAAATTAGTAATCAAGATTAGAGCAAGAAATGGATATGAATTTTGAGGTAGAATTTAATAAATATACTATATAAATTATTTTTATTTTTTTGATAATTTGAAAATTACAAAATTGAAATAATCTCTTAACCTATTAAGTGGCATTCAAACATTTCCTTTATATAGCAATTGGGTATTTGATTGTATATGGTAAACATCTCCATATTTATTACAAGAATATGTTATGATCTTTTGTAACTTCTAATTTATTATAATGACATTATTTTATCAAAAAAAAAAAAAAATAGTGACATTAAAAGTTGAACTTGTATGGATTGGATATAGGCACGGATCCATGAGATTAGTCTAGGTGCACACAAATTGACTTAGATTCCCTAAATTATTAAAAAATAAATAGTTTATCTCTAATTCGGTTTGAATGGTTAATGAAATCAAATGAACTTGAAGAAACCAAAAGAGAATATATAAGTTAGCATAAGCAAGAAAATTAACAAACAAAAACACGGAATAGTGATTTACACCAACAAAAAAAAAATTTGTTTTCTTCTAAAACAATAAATAAATAAATTTGTTACCTAATTGAAGGTGATTTAATAGTAAGATAAATTAAGAAATTTAAAATTGTCCAGTAAATTTGACCCCACTGCAGTAACACTAATAACACCCCACACTTAAACAAGTTAAAATATAATTTCAAAAAAATAAACAAGTTAAAATCTTATATTTGAGATTGAATAAAAAAAGTAAAAATTTTAAATTTCATAAAATTATGCCATTAGATGACTAAATCTAAATATTGTATTAAGGAATTAATAATTTTTATTTTCTGATAATTATAATTGACGAAAAAGGAAAACAAAAAAAATACTACTTTAATTAGTTGCAAGATTTTGCCTTAAAATTAGTAAAATTATATATTATTCTCCAAAAGACTCGTGCAAAATTAAGTTGCACCCCAATCAAGAACATATATAACGTTTCTCCGCTTCCCCCAAGTACTAACTCCAATCCCTCCAACTCATGCACTGCAACTTTCAACTTTGACCACCAAATCCCAAAGAACCGCGTGTCTACCACGCTCTCACTCCCTTCGTATTACTTCCTGACCAAGAAAAGGAGTTCCAAAACAAGTATATTGCTTTCGAAGCGACTCAATCTCATGCTACAATGACATAAAGAAGAAGAAGAATGGTTGAGAAAACTAATAAGAAGCAAAAGAAGGGTTCAATAAGCCAAGATGACATCTGCACTCTTCTACAAAGGTCTCATCTTTTCTACGAGTTTCGATTCTTTTTGGGATTTTGTGAGTTGGGTTTTGTTTGTTTTTTACATTGGAGTTTTGGGTTTTGGGTTTGGGCAGGTATAACGTGACGACTGTGCTGACGTTGCTTCAAGAAGTGGCGCATTGTGCGGACGTGAAAATTGATTGGAACGCCTTGGTGAAGAATACTTCAACTGGGATTTCTGATGCTAGGGAGTATCAGATGTTATGGCGTCATTTAGCTTATCGCCATGCTTTGCTTGATCAATTCCAACATGGCTCTCACCCTCTGGTTACTCTTCCATAACCTTTTTTTCCTTGCTTAATTCAGATTCTTTCTTTGTTAACTACTTCCTTGTCTTTCTTTCTTTCTTTTTTGTATGCAACTATGTATAGTGGTTTGTTGTGACTATAAATGGGGTTTGCGGGGAATACAATTATGATTGCTAGCAGTAGTTTTCGATTGTTTGGTGTCGATTTGGTTGAATTTTATGCAAAATTATTATTATTGGATACTAGTTGTATTGGCAAGTGATTGACTGAGAGTATGATTTTAGATACCATAGAATTGAATGACTGAGAAGAATTCATGTGGTTAATTGATCCTGATTAATTTGTTGAGGATCCATAACTGTTAAGGGAGGGGTTTAAAATATGTAATGTGTGTTTTAAGTTCCGGGGAAATTCATGAAGAGCATCATGTTTTTGGGTATTAAATGGTGTAGCTTTTGGATATATAATCTAACTTTTGATATGATTTTTCAGACCAAAATTATGTGATGTGACATTGGGGGTCACCAAAGAATAAGTAGAAGGACCACTTATCAAAAAAGAAAAAGTAGAAGGACCCAAGTTTGTGTTTTGTCATGGATTGCCTTCAAAAGATTGCCTACTTATATTTTGGTTTGACACTGGAGATTCTGCTTGTTTTGGAAATACCACATGGAATGTTCTAATCATGATTCAAAGCATAAAAAATAAAATGTGTTTGTTTTATGTGATGATAGTGATTCAAAGCAGTTTAATTATGAATTATGAATATATTATAGCCAGGATATTTTGTTAACTTGACTTAGAAATTCATTATCTTCTTGCACACCCATATATTCAAAATGCTAGTCAAGTCAGTCCAATCATGAAATAATAGAGTACTTGTGTTGTGCATAGATGTGTGATTATCATAGAACTTTGTCATATTTAGATAAATATATATGCCCACCTCTTGCAAGAGAGACATTTCTGCTCATTGTCTTGCGAGCTATACCTTGTAATTTGCTCACAAATAAGCTCTTCATCACATATTTTTCAAGATACACATATTTTTCATATAACACTAATGTTAAAATTGGCTTGCAGGATGATGATAGTGATTTAGAATATGAAGTGGAAACTTTTCCCGCTGTTAGTGGTGAAGCTTCGATTGAGGCTGCAGCATCTGTGAAGGTATGTTAAATAAATTGCATAATAAATGAATGTTTGGCTTTGGGATTCTTCATTTTGCAATTTTTGGGTAAAGTGGGTTCTGCTAGATGAATTTGATATTTCTATTTTATCTTATGTGGATAGCCAAATAGCCCTAGCAGTTCTTTGTGTGGAATAATGCTTTTTTGAAACAAAAAATCTAGCATCCAATCTAGACATGTGTATGCTTCTAGAAGTAATTAGAAACCTTTTGATTTAGTAAATATATCACTGTTTGGAATCACAGTAGAAGAGTAATCATTGAAATTCAATCCGAAGATATACAAATGGGCTCAAGTAGGTTCTGAATAACTGCCAGCGACTTGCTGATTTTGATATGCACATATTCTGCAGAGAGATTTCAATATTTTCAAAAGGTTTTAAGCTTAGAGAGTAAAAAAAATGTGGCCAAAGACTGGGGTATGTGACATCAATTAAGGGCCAAGAAGCATGCCAAGAATGTTCCCCCTAACCCAACCCACTCCCAAATTCATACCATGTGTCTAGGGTGAAATTTGTCACCTGTGGATTGTAGGTTATCTTATTGGCATTCTGCCATAAATGGGTGGTTCTACAGCTGAGCTTTTACACAAAAAATGGATTGATTAGGTATTCGTGAGTCATGACAATTTGATTGAGTATGGTTATCCTAACTATATATGTTCAGTACTTTAGATTATATACATTGGCTGGAATGTCATGTTTCACTTCCGATAGGGGTTTGATATCTCTAAACAATCATAGTGCATGAATTATTTTCTGAACTTACAGGTTCATTGATCTTAATTCCCTCCTGCTAATTTTTGGGAATGGTTGCTTTGTTCAGGTACTGATTGCTTCTGGTTTACCAAGTGACTCTAGTCTCCCAAATAGCTTAGTTGTTGAGGCTCCATTAACTATAAATATACCTAATGGGCTGTCATCTAGATCTCCTTTGGAAAATTCAGAAGCAACTTGTTCAATGCAGGGGACGAACATTACTGTTCCCGTTTCCGTTCAGAGACAGCACCTTCCTGCAGCTCCACCTGCTGAAGTTTTGGATGCAAATGGTAAAATGGCTCCTCGAAGGAAAAGAAAACAATGGTCAGAGGCAGAAGATATAGAACTGATTGCTGCCGTGCAGAAATGTGGTGAAGGAAATTGGGCAAATATTTTAAAGGGAGATTTCAAGGGCAATAGAACTGCTTCACAGCTATCTCAGGTTGTTTTCCTTAGCCCAACTAAACCTTTTAACTTTACACGGTTGTTCTCTCATCCTATGCAATTCTTCACCAATGCCTTTTCTCCGTCCGTGATACTACTGTATTACATAGACATCAATGCACCATTTCGAGTTCATTAGTAACCTTTTGATTAATAATTGATAGAATTTTTCTAGGTTTTACCCATTTCCAATTTAGTTGCTCTATGCGGTGTAGCTGAACTACTTTGGCTGTGGGATGGATGATGGCTGGTTCATTTCTAAGTAAATCACCAAGATGTGTTAGATATGCTACTAAGCACTCTACTTCAGCTGGATGCATTTTACAGTGGTTCCTGCCTTTCCATAAATAGCATTTACTAATAAATTTCATAAGCTGGGACTCACCTGATTTTGGTACATACATACTACATATATATATATATTATAATATTATAGTTATTAGTCAAAGTTCCTTATTGGAATATTATTTTATTGATTAATGTTAGTGGCGATTGATTTGATGATGACACCAAATTTTTTCAATGACGCCATTTGAGAAATTCAATTTACTCCTGACTTTTTTGTGATGTACAATTTAGCCAGTAAAGTTCTACTTGATGGCTTGACAATATCCTAATAGTTGTTTATATTGTTTAACTTAATCTATACAATTAAAAAGTATATCTTTTGTCACTGATAACCACTAGCAACGACATTGGTAGGGAGGAATTAAGTACATGCAACAAAAACTGGAATTTCACTCTCATACTTGGTGTTCTGTGACTTTTCCTACCTGTATACAATTGTTTTTCAGTTCAAAATGCTGTTTGTAAAAGATCATGGGTAAAGAGTCTGCAGTGGATTTGATTTTGTCAATTGCATTGATTGAAACTTGGTTACTATACAACAAAAATCCGTTGTCATCTAGTCAGGTCAGGATGTCTGGGTTTAACCCAGTTTTCCCGGGTTCAAATCCCAGCAATGGATGTTTTGCATCTGTTTCATTGGTTAAAACTGTGAATTGTCCAGTGGGTGACCATAAGAATAAGTTAAGCTGTGCATTTAACTCTTGGTGATATTTTTGCAGTCATAGTTTTTCCTTAACTTCTTCTACTAATGATCTAGGTAATTTTCTGAACCTGTGGTAGGGTGTAGGTCCAGTGAAACTCAACCTCTGTCAACCTGTCTGATCCCTCTCTCTCTCTCTTTAGGGTTTTTATTTTTCTTTCTTTTCTAGTGTTTGTTATGGATTTTTGCAACATATGCAGAGGTGGAGCAATCTTAAGAAGAAACATGGCAACTTGAATGTGGGACCCAGCTCCTCTGGCTCACAACTTTCTGAGGCATTGTGGGCAGCTCACCATGCAATGTCCCTAGCCCTTGATACGCCAGTTAAAAACTCAACATCACCTCGCCCTGGTAATTCTCTTCTCCTTTGTATTCTGTTTTTAGTTTATTGAAATGCCTTTGAAAAAAAATTATCAAATACTCTAGCACTGCATGATTTATCCGTCTGTTTCACTCGTATTGGATTCATTTGCAAGACTAATTGGTGAGCACATCACCTCTTTCATGGGGGACAGCTTGTTTGGAAACCTCCATAAGATGTTTATCAGTTATCCCTTAGGTTGTGGTGGAAGGTTGATAATAGCTGATATAATTTTCTCATCATAGCCATTTTTGTCTAGTTAAGGCTACTAGTTTTGAAGCTTCTTTGGTGCTAGGTTCAACAAATTAGGTGTGTTTGAATTACCCTTTTCTTTTCATTTGGAGAAAGATCAGGTATTTTGGATTTACTACCTTTCTGCAATGACTGATTGGATAAGATAAATTATGCTCGTTTCTGAAAGCTCTAATATTACTACTTTAGCTGAACTCACAAGTTTACAAAGGTGTAATGAATTTGATTTATCTTCATTTACATGATTGATTGTCTACTATACTTTTCTTTCTGATGTTTTTTACGCGATTATTTTAGTACTTTTTTGTTCCAAATTTGGATGATTGCTTGAATTTGGAACAGCTGGCACAAATACAACCAGTAACTCTGTGCTTCCTACTACAACTGCTGAAGCTGCTATTATTGGCAGCAGCTCTATACAAGCCCAAGACCGGTCTCAACAAGGTTCAGTCCCTACAAAAGGATCTCCCTTGGGACCATTAGGTTCCACAGCAAAATCTCAAGTATCCTCAAAAAAAGCTTCAACGCAGCATACTATTGGTTCAGATTCTGTGTTAAGAGCGACTGCAGTTGCAGCCGGTGCCCGCATTTTTTCTCCATCAGATGCTGCATCATTTATCAAGGCTACTCAGACCAAAAATGTTGTCCATTTCAAACCGACGAGTGGTTCTTCAACCAAATCATCCATGCCTGCTGGTGTGTCAACTCACCTAGTTTGTACTGGCCCAAAAGTCACACCATGTTCCTCCTATCCTCCTGTCTCTGTCGCACCTACTGTCTCACATCCTGGTTCAGTGAACGCTGCCTCACCAACAGTTCAGCAAACTGCATCTGCTTTTCCCACATCATCAAATCTGTCATCTGAACCGACTAATGCTGTTAGCTCTAGCCTGCCCTCTGAAATTTTGCTAAAGCAAGAGGTTAAGACTGCAGAAGAGATCAAAGTTTCTGAGTCAGGTAATGCACCCAAACAGCAACTCCAAGGAGATGGAACTTGTGTCTCAGCAAATGCTGAGAGTAAGCAAATTCAAGAAGATAAAGCACCATCAGCAAACACGAAAGCAGAGTCCAACAAACAAGTGACTGATGTTAAGAATGATAGTAGTTCTTCAGACTAGATGACAGCTGAAAGTGATCACAAGGCTGAAGCTAGACAAAATGCAAATGATACTGAGGTGATGGATTCATCGGTTAGAGGTGACAATCAATCTGCCCCTGAGGTGAAATCTGAGAATGAAGGCATAAATGAGAAACAAGCAGATTGGGCAAGCAGGATAGCAGATGGATGCAGTGAAAAGCTGGAAGTTTTATTCAAAAAAGAGGCTGTCAATGAGATTGAAGGGTAGAAAGTTAAGTAACTTGTGAAAATTAACAGAATATTTTTGGGTTCTATTTTTGCATTCTTTTAAGGAAATTTTGTTGGTAGCTGAAATTTAGGCCCCAGAAAGTTACCTTCAACCTAGACTTGCAGGAGGCAGAAGTTACAAAATGCACCAAAAAAAAAAAAAAATCAAACATTTTTTTTTCAAATAGAATTTATAAGAAGATTATGGTGGTTACTCTTCAGACGGTTGTGAGGTGTTTTATATGTTGAAGAAATGTCAGAACGCACCCTTTGCTAAATTGACCTATGATGGTGTTGAGTTATAATCTCTCTTTTCAATAAATACAATACATAATTACATATGCACCCTTGCTTAATTAAACTCTTGACTCACTCTTTTATTTTTTATTTTTTATAATTCAATAGTTAGGGAAGTGGGGATTTTATCCTTTGGAAAAACCAGGAGGTGTCAACCAATTAAGCTATAAGACTCGTAACATCTCACTCTCCTTTCCAAGACCTCCTTAGTCCGTACTGGTATTTTTTTTTTTTATAAACGTAAAACTAGTAAATTGTCTTATAATTGTTTATCTTTCTTTTCTCTTTTTAGGGTCTTTTTATATGTAATTTTTGCTCTTAAGTATTTCTCATATATACTCGTGTAGTAAGGCAGCACTCTTCTATCCTTCATTTAATAACCAGAAAAAAAAAAAAAAAAAAAGGTAAACAAAGGGAAAATATTACCCATGTGCCTAACTAAATGCACTTCAAGGTGGTGCAAACATGTGCAAGGGATTCTCACCTTAAAGATTTTATGTTTACTATTCATGGAGTCACGGATAGATTAGGGGTTACAAAAAAGTTGACCTGCTATCTGGCATCTACAGGTAGGTGCAGACTTGAGTAAAGTGAAATGCATAATCATGTTTTTATCATATAAATATGCACTTCTGGAAATCCATGAGAAGATAAAATTATTAGTATACAGAAAATAAGGCATGCAGAGAAGTTTGTTTCACGGAAATGAAAGTGGGGATTGAATTGGAGGAAGAAGAACCTTTAATGATAAACCATATATACTACAAACACACTAAGCGTATTTTGTTTGGTTAAAAACCAAAATTGCAAGAACAACAATAGCCTCTCTTTAATTTGTATCAACAAAGATATCTAAACACTGACAGAACCAAGAAGACTCTGATCAATATTTTTGAAACACAAAAAGTAAATAAAAGAAAGCAAAACAAGTACAGAAAGTCTAATCTATAGGGAGTCCAGCTGCTAGATAGCTGTATTGTTTCTGCAAGTCCGGATCCACACGTAAAAAGATTAATGGCTTTTATGCTTCTTCAACTTAAACCCCAACAAGAAAGAAACACACAGGAATTCGAGTCTGAAGTATTTCTTTGACACTGAAATTCCAAGTGCCTAATCTGGTTTCTGTATCTTCTCAACGTCAACCTTCAGTACCATCACAAAATTGAGGCCTGCTTGTAGTTAATTTCAAAAACTACTTGTTCTCACCTTGAAACTTTGCAGCCTGATATTCACTAAGCTCTGTCTTTTCTGCTATGGAAACTGCATTCAAGATTCTTGATATCGCATCTTTGATGCTGCATAAGGATGAGAATCTACTCAGAATTTCATATTTCAGTAGTGCATTATATTCCAACCACAATGATAATTAGTTCGTATCTCTCTCAAGTGGGTGTATATTGGTCAGAAATCTGATCCTAAAGATTGGTGTTTACCACTTCCTTCTTGCTTCTTACCCTTAAGGTTCAGTAACTCAGAATGCAAATCCTGGATTGAAGTATGGTATTTTTGTATCTGATGAACTGAAGTGCTAAACCTCAACCAGAACGTTCCAACGATCAACACTCAGATATGAAGAGGGTAAGCTATTTCTTGTTCGGAACCAATGTTCCCACTACAGCACAACTGAACCTTCTTAGAGCTCTAAGACCCTGTCATAGAAAATATATAGAATGTAGTGGGTAAAGCAGCACTAGCATGCTTTAAATGAGTGCTGAATCTACTCAATTTAGCCATAATGGTTTGCAGGGGATATAAAGCATCAAATTGTTTGTAGAGGATAGACAAGAAAAACTAGTTGAAGATACTAATGGTGAGAGACACTATGGTACTATCTAATTCATAAAAATATTGAAACTCCCTTTTAAGTTCAAAATCATTTGCTTAACCAATGTATTAGGCAACAAAATAAAAATAATAAGTTCCTTAAACACTATCTTGTATACACTGGATAGAAAGAGGCAATGTTGGAAAGCACAAAAGATTGAAGATCCAAACAAACCAAATAATCTGAGCAAACCAAATTTTACTTTCTACAGAATGATACCATTCAAATATATCCCAAATAAATAAATAAATAAATAAGGTAGGAAAACAAATCCAATATTTGTGACCTACTATAAATTTCTATGCAACTTTAATAGATCTTGGATCTCAAAAGAAAGCTTTTGGATATATATATAAGATATATATCGAATGAGGTGGAGGTTGAATGGTAATGGAAGGCTTGATGTTCGCTCTCATTATGAGACATTGAGAGGATCGAGTGATGTATGCTTCCCTTGGAAGAGTGTTTGATGTTCCAAGGCAACAAAAAAGGGTCACTTTCTTCGTGTGGACAAAAGCTTGGGAAAAAATTCTAACTTGCGATAATCTCATGAAGAGAGGAATCACTCTAGTAGATTGGTGCTTCATGTGTAGGTGCAGTGGTGAGATTGTCCATCACTTGATGTTACATTATGATATTGCATATGCTTTGTGGACATGTTTTCACTGTGTTTGGAGTCCAAGATCTAGCCAAGAAGTGTTGGTGATCTTTTGTTTGGTTGGAGAAATTGGTTTGAAAAGAATGCTTCTTTTGTTTGGAATCTAACCGCCAACCCCCACCCCTATGCTTGTTGAGGACGCAGTGGAGAGAGAGGAACCATTACACTAATAATAAAAAAATTAGAAGTAACTAAAATATAAATTAACTGGCGAAAAAAGATATATATGCAGTGACGGAGGTAGAAAATATTTTTAAGGGGATCCAAGATAAATATATCCAAAAAATTAATCTAAAAAATAAAGATGGGGAAAACTCAGTGGTTCAACTGAAGACATATTTCATTAGATCATTGTTTGAATGATTTCATGCCTCGGGTCCTAGTGTTACACTTACTCATACCTTTGTAGATATCATTATTCCCTCTCATTTCAATTGTAATTCACATTTGTTGTAATTCTTTAGGCTGTCTTGTGTATACATCCTATGTACATGAGGTAGATCCTTAATTTCAAAAAAAAATACTACTTATCAAAAAGATACAGAGCATGCTACAAAAAGGTACTTCAAAAGAAAGGTTACATTAAGACTTACATAAAGGAGCACTGTTGGAGATCTATTTTGGCATCAGCAAGCCTTTCTTGAGATGGAGAATATCATGCAGCACATAACTTAAGTTCTGGGTGCGACTTATTCAGTTTCGATAAAAGCTCATCACATGAAATGCTTGCTCCTTTTGATGCTCCTCGGGAAAAATTTGGCAAAATCTCCTTTACATCAAAATCTTCTGATAGATCACAAAGGCATGTCAAGATAGTAGATGTTGTTTCTGAGTCAAGAACAACACCCTTATCTGACATTTGATGAAGCAAATCAATAATTTCTTTGGCTTCTCCCTTTGAAGCAAAGCCCTTTAGTAAAGAATCATATACAAAGGAGTTGGGTGTAAAACCACTAGCTATCATTCTCTCAAAAACACTTTTAGCATCATCCAATTGACCAAGTTTCGACAATCTATTTATTAATGAGGAAAAGGTCATAAAATCAGGAGCTAAATCCATTCCAAGCATTTCCATTAGCAATTCCTTGGCAGATTCAAAATCTCCTGCTTTGAGAGCTCCATCAATTATTGTAGTAAATGATACAACATCTGGTCCTTGAGTTGCATTTCTCATTTCTTGAAACAGCCTCCTAGCTTGCTCCAAACTACCCTCCTTGCACAAGGATGCCATCAGTGTATTGTAATCAATCACCTCAGGAGTAAGCCCACAAGCTCTCATTTTAATAAAAAGTCCTTTAGCAAAACTAAGCATATGCATTTTGCATAATCCATTAATCATAATACTATAGGTATTCGAGTTTGGAACAAATCCCAAGTTCAGTACGTGTTTCCAGAGTTCCAAGGCGTCATCAATTATTCCTGCCTTCAGATACCCCCCAATCAAAATATTATAAGTTACTATGCTACCTGAGATCCCCCTTTCAACCATCATCTGATATACCTCCACAGCCCCATCAAGGAGGCCTTCCTTAAAGAATCCTTGGATTAATGAGTTAAATGTTGTAACATCAGGTTCAACAAGGTTCTCATCATTTAACATCAACTTCAAAAGTTTCATTGCCTCACCAACCTGCCCATCAACACAAAGACCCACCAGCAATGTATTGTAAGTAACCACATCAGGCTTCTTTCCCTTCTTAGTCATCATTTCCAATATTTTACAAGCATCACCAACCACGCCCTCCTTGCATAGTCCATTAATTATAACATTATACGTTACAGTACTAGGCCCTACACCCTTCTTAATCATCAAATCCAACATGTCCATGGCTTTTGTAGCCCTCCCATCTTTGCACAGCCCATCAATTAACCCTGTGTAAGTAACAACATCTGGGCGAATTCCACATTCTGCCATGTCATTCAGCATTGCAGTGACTTCATTCCATCGTCCCATCTTACAAAGACAGTGCATCAAACAAGTATAGGTAACTACATTGGGACAAATTCCCTTTTCCAACATCTCATTAAAAAGTTCCTTCCCTCTATCAAAACTTCCTTCATTACAAAGGCCGCTTATAAGGGCACTATACAAAATAACATCTGCGTCCAAACCTTTCTTCTTCATCTCCTCCAACAAACCCGCCGCTTCATCAACTCTACCATCCTTACAAAGACCATCCACCAAGGTGCTGTACGTCACCAAATTCGCGTGACAATCCGCTGCCTCCATCTCAACAAACAAATGCATCGCTTCTTTCAATTTCTTCGCCTTGCAAAGTCCATTTATAAGAACATTGTAACTAACAATATCCGGTGATACACCATTTCTCCCCATTTCACGAAACAAAACCATCGCCTTCCCAACCTTGTTATTTTGACACAACCCCTTGAATATAACATTCACACCAAAAACATTAACCCTATAACCACGCTTCACTATCAACCCCATAACCCCAATAGCAAGTTCAGGCTTACGGGCACTCACAAAACATTCAATTAAACCACTCAACGATATAAAACTCGGCGAAACACCAACACGGGTCATCTTACTATAAACCGAAAAGGCCAATTCATAATTTTTCGACTTCGTAAGTGCATTGAAAAGGAAATTGCAGGCTGACCCAGAAGGCGGGAGGCTAGAATCAATGGCACTATGAAAGAGCGAAACAGCCTCGGTGAATTGATAATTGGGTTTTTCACAGAGGGACCTTAATTGGGTTTCTAAGTCAGTGTGTGAAGTAAGAGCTGGCATTGAAGAGAAGAGCTTGAAGTTGAAGTAAACATTGAAAGCACACATATTAGAGGGAATCTGTGTATAAGACTTGGTGTGAGGATTTAATAGTGCTTTTACGATCATTTTGACAGTAGAATGAAATTTCATACGAGTAATAAACTTAGGATACTATGACATAATAAATGTTGGAATTGTGAGGAAGTGAAACAAAGCTTCTTTACCTCATGGTGTTTGAAGTAGAAGACGAAGCTGTGGTGGCTCGGTGGAGGAGTAGCGGTGACGGCACCGTTCTAGACTGTGACTGTGACGGTGCCGATGGGTTCGACTGAGAGAGACGCTTTGGGGAAGAAGAGACTAGGAGAGGGGAATGCACGGTGTGGCGTTGTTATTTACGAAATTGCCACTGTGTATTGGTTAAAAACATAAACCTATGAAACAGAAACTGCTAAAACACAAACCTAATATGTCAACATGTGATACGATGATAATTAATTAGGATATAGATAAACATGTTAAGTTTGTAAAAAATAACAAACTTGACTAACAAAATTTAAAGAAATTTAAACACGATTCAAATGTATTTTCACTTTTATAAAATGAAAAAAACTATTTGTACTTTGGGTTTAAATTAGTTAACCAATGATGCAAAAAAATTAAAAGTTCTCAGTGAGTCACTCGTCCAAATGAATTATAGAAGATTTGCAATCGACAAACACATTGAATCGGAGGGACATTGGTGTGGTGTCGGTTGAAACTCCTCCAAATCTTAAGTCAATATATATGTACTGGCAATATAAAAAATTTCTATAACCAAGCATTTAAGGGTTTTTTCTCATATCTTTTTTTTTTTTATCAATGTTTTTTCTCATATCTTAGTGTAGTTGAGGTTGGTGTATATATAGTTTTTGTTGGCCATAACTACCATGACTCATGTCATTACCTTTGATGTGAGGCGCAAAGGATGTCATGGCTATAATTATGAGCGGATATCTCAAAGTTCAAGCCCATATTTCGGGAAAGTGGGTCGAATGCAATGAGCGTAGATCTTGCACCTCTACTCTAGGAATTGCGCCTTTCCATATTGAGAAGTCTCGTACTTTTGTGCCTCGTCTATATGAAACTCATGCGAATGACAGTAAATTTAAGGCCAAATTGCATAATTACTCCTTGGGGTTTGACTCAGTTATAAACAGATCCTTTAGAATTTTGATTTTGTAATATAACCACTTGAGGTTTTTAAATTTGTGAAATTGACTCTTCTAAGTACTTTTTTTGTTGATTTTGCTAATAGAAATTTGTCACGTGTGCATTATATGTGACCACTTTATAATAAAAAATTTATTATTATAAACCCAAGTGTAATGCATATGACAAATTTTGTTAGCAAAATTGACAAAAAATATACTTAGAGGGGTCAATTTCACCAATTTAAAAACCCTAGGTGGTTATATTGTAAAATCAAAACCCCAAGGGGGTCTGTTTGCAACTGAGCCAAACCCAAGGGGGTGATTATGCATTTTAGCCTAAATTTAATGATCTATTCCCATAGATACATGTTTTTTTTTTTTAAATTTGATTTTTAGAGTTACAAATAGCGCTAAATTACGTTAGCTTATACTAATTAGAGCTCATTATTATGTTAAATAAATCAACCCAATATTAAACAAACCCTATAATTTTAATTCGTATGTATTAATATTTAATTAAACATATATTATATACACATAGATATTCTTTATATAAACAAAATAAGCTTAACCAAATAAACCTTGAACTCTGTGCTTTTGATTAGCTTATTCAGTTATTTGCTTAAACCAAGTTAAAACCATATTTTATCTGCTAATAAACTTCGCAGAACACACATTTTAGTAATATTATACGGGCTAAAAGCCTTTTAAGCTGGCAGGCTGGCACCCACAAAGTGGCAATGGGCTTATGGCTTGCACCGCAAGACTCAAATGGTGGAAGCACCGGGCCACCGCCCATTTCGCATTGACAGGCGTAACCGGTAGTTGAACTTGAACCCCCCCAAACCTCAGAAGACAACGCGTCAATGACACTTCATTTGTGTTCCAACCCAAGTAGACAAAAAGTATATAGGCCCAGCATTAAGACACAGCTTACCGTCTAAGACAGCAAAGTATATATATACGCACATACTAGTTCACGTGCTCTTTACTCACTCTCTCACGTCGCATCCAAGCCACCGAATGCAACCTCTGCAGAAATGTGGTCCCCTCATCTTACTGTTCCTCTCGTGAGTCTAGCGTGTATACACGCGCTATAGAGAAGCGTGGTTGAGAACTTTCGATTCTCATTCGAGGTCATTTTAATGTTTGTCTTTTAACCTTGTCGTTTTATGGTTCTGTTTGTAGTTACTACTGTCGACTATATATTGTCTTCCAGTTGAGCTCCGATAATGTCATAAAATGTCTTTTATTCGAATTATGGCCAACGGACCAATAATGGTATGCCTATCAGCTTCAATTATTAATCCTAGCCAGTAGCCACCTTATGTCTTAATTAAATATAAATATGCACCTTTCGTCCTTCTGTTCATGGGTCCATTCAATGGATTGGTTGTACCATAAATAATAGTGATTAAAACTGTCCTAACTCGCTCGTTTGCTATTATTTCGGGTGAATCACTATACTCTTTTTTTTGTCATTTATATACTTTACTTTCAAGTTTTAGCAACACCTTTGTTCTTTAAGTTACTGTCAAAATTTTCACATTCTATCCACAGTGCTCATCCATGTGAATATCTAGTTCTAGCAAACAAAATATATTGATCTGCATGTGATTCACTTTAACCATTTTCTATCTAGCAAACAAAATTGGGTAAATTTTAGATATAATGCATTAGATGTTATACTTATAGTTATCAAATTAAATTCAATCACATAAATGTAATGATAAATATAACACAAATTTAATTCAGAAACTTAAGTATTATTATGTAATTACTATAATATATTAGTAAAAATCAAAATTTCCTTTTGTTTTAATCAATAAATAAAAAATTCAAAAAGATTTTCATCTTTCACTTTCCCATTTGTAACCACGTGACATCCTCTAGTCTCTTTTAATGTTTTTTCCCCCTGAAAAATTACTTTTAACTGCAGAACTTGGTACAGTGTAAAACTCTAGATTCTCCGTCCGTTTCAAACTAGTAGTAACTAGAAACTCCCTCGTAAAACCAAAATTTACAAGCTCTGAAACTTTTAATGCTGCCCACGTGTGTCATTCTGATTGGCAGATTACCACAGTTAGACTAAAGCTTGACTGTACAAGACCAAAGCTCTACTACCCCCATTCTCTCTTAAGCATATTAGCATTAGCATTTAGCCCTCTTTCTCTGGCCACGAGCAAAAGTAGGTGAAAAGCAAAAACTCACACACCCAGATTACCCAACTAAATATTTACTCTTTTAACTCAGCCACAACCACTATTGCTTTCCCTCCACCTAATCTAAATAGAAAAATCCCATTACAAAAATTGGAAGAAGCTTTCCTTTCCTTCCTCTTCTTCCTTCTTGGAAAAGCAAATAAGTGAGTGAAAGAGTTTAAAATTACAAACATTAAAAAAAAAAAGTCAGAGAAAATTACTTGAGAGAAAGAGAGGGGGATTAGTTGGTGAGTCTTTATCAAGTGTCGAATCGAAAACCCTAGGGCGAGTTTAGTAACTCAGTATCGCTTTTCAGATCCCGGCGATTTCTCCGACTCGGGTTTGACTCGCCGATCTGCGAGTTCATGCTGGATTGACTCATGGGGACTCGTTACGGTTCGAATGCTGAGTGTTTATGGTGACGAATTTGCTTGCCGTCGATGTCGTAGCTGCTCCGGTCATAATCGACGAAAATGTCGGCTCCTGTAGCGGCTTTCGAGCGCCACCGTGCTACTTTTAATACGGTACGAGCTAACGAGCTATCTCTTGGTCTGTTTGGCTACTGAGAAAATTTGATAGAATTGGAAGGAAATGTTTTTGGTGTTTTGAAATTTATAGTTGTCTGTTACTTTCCTTATAATGCATTTACTTGAATTGGTAATTTTCTGTGAGGAAATGTTAAGTTTAGTTCAAGTGGAGGCTTTATTGTTTTATTGGATCTGTGGTGATGAACATTTTAAGAAAATTTGACTTTCTTTTTGCTAATTTTAATAAATATATGTTCTTGGCAACTGAACAGAGTTCAATTTACTTCATTCATAGTGTTGTTATTATCTGATTTTTATGGGACTAATGTCGATTATACACGACTATTTACTATGTTGGTGTGGACTGTTGAGAGTTTTTAGGAATGATTTTTCAGTTCAAGGCTTGTAGTATGGTACCAAGGGACCTTTTACTAGCTAGGGCTGGTAGCAGCTTTCTAATAATTTGAATTTTTATTTTGAAGAAAATATGAAATTTGTCATGCTTCATACTAATAAATCTGTGGGTTTCAATTAATTTGTCATATCTGGCCAAAATAAAGATTTTTTTTTTTTTTTTAAGAAGAGAATTGCATACATCTGTCTGTGGTGTGTGAACATGTGTTTGACTCTGTCTGTGTTCATGCACATACATGGGTGTGCCTGCATGTGAGTTTTTTGTTATGTCTTTCAGTGACTTGGGAAAGCAATTTTTCCAGTTGGAATTAAAAAAAAATAGAAGTAATGAAGATTTAGAGAGGACTCCAGGAAAATTTAAATTTTGTTGGATGTCAAAAAGTAATAGGATGTTTTTTCCTCTTTACTAAAATTTAAACGTTTCATAGGTTTGTTATTGTTTTGTTCACTATATCCCAATGGGTACTACACTGAGCTTCGAGTATTAAACGCCTCACATATGTAGGACATTCTTTATGCACTTAAGACCAAGTATCTCATTAAGTTCTCAATCTGTTTTCTATTAGCTTTTTGAGTGTTCCCATGTCTTAGACCAAATGTTAACATCATTAACTGAACCTGTCCAACCCCTAACTATTTGTATTAGGTAGTAGGATACAACAACTAACTTTAGTCCCAACAGACTAGTCAGAGTTGGCCACTTGTACTATTTTTTGGCATTCTATTCTATCTGAAGTCACTTTGTTGGTTTAGGTAGTAGGATACTCTCGTTAAAAACAACTAACTTTTATATGAAGGGTTTTTCCGTGCTTTTAAAACAGTGGTTAATTTGATAATTTCCTAAATCATTTTAGCTTAACTTTTAATTATTTTAATTTTTTGATGGGTTTGGTAATGCTTGTGCTATTTCCTTTGACTAATTAACTTGTATATGCTTTTCCATTTACTTCATAATGCTAAATTTAGTTTCATTCAGCACTAGGCAGGTGGTGATTGTTCTGGTTTCTAACACATCAAATGATTTGACAGGTTTTCAAGAGTGGCCCACTTTTCATATCTTCAAAAGGTTGGTTAAGAAATTTGTTTTGCTTTTTCTTTGTTCAGGTTCTACAACATTTTTATTTGTTGTGATTGTTATCACACATACCTTTGGTTACATGTTTTTATTTTATTTTTTTTATGATAATGGAATATAAATATTCATGAAGTTCTTTTTACTGAATATTGTATAATGCTTGTTATATTCCTTTTACATAAAATTTGTTTTGGTATTGCTTATGTTATGCTCTGTTGAACTTCTGCAGGAATAGGCTGGAAATCTTGGAAGAAGCGGTGGTTTATCCTCACACGCAGTTCTCTAGTTTTCTTCAAAAATGATCCTGTTAGTACCAATGATTTCTCATCTGTTATTCGTGTCATTTTTTAAATGCTAGTCTTTATTAGTGCTTAGTGCTGCTAGTTCCTTCCTTTGCTGTACTTGTTATCCTTCACAATCAAACCTTGATTGTGAAAGATAATTAAAAAGGGGAATTCTATGGTACACACTTTTAAAACTTGGTTTTTATGATCCACTTAATGAACAATACGTAATGGGCAATGAGAAGATTGGTTAGGCAATAAAATTGTGTTTAGTTATATGGCATTTCCAACTTTTTATACAAGATTAGTGGAACAGTAATAGATGCCTTGATCAGCTCTATGGTATTAATAATTTTTTAAATAAGTTAATTGAAATAAATACGTTTTTTTCCCATCTTTTTTATTTTATTTTATTGTCATGTAGAGTGCACTTCCGCAAAGAGGTGGTGGTGAAGTAAACCTGACTTTGGGAGGCATTGACTTAAACAATTCTGGAAGGTATGCATGAACACTGCTATTATTTTTGTGGTAGTATTATCAACCATCTGGCTTATAGATGTAACTGTTTATCTTGCAGTGTTGTAGTTAGAGAAGATAAAAAGCTGTTGACTGTATTGTTTCCAGATGGACGTGATGGACGAGCATTTACTCTAAAGGTGCTTCATTTACTAGTTTATTATCACTACTAGTTTCTTCCATAGTGACAAGAAATAATTTGTTCACTTCTTCTCACATTCCTGTATAAATGTTAATTTTCCAATTGCCAGGCTGAGACATCTGAGGATTTGTATGAGTGGAAGACGGCCCTAGAGCATGCCCTTGCACAAGCGCCAAGTGCCGCACTTGTTATCGGACATAATGGGATTTTTCGGAGTGACACAAATGATACAATTGATGGGTCGTTCAATCAATGTTTGTACTTCTTTATTATTACATCTTAATTAGAGATCTTCAGTCTAATATCAATTAATCTTCTGTGAGTTTTGTGTGCACATGTGTATTTTTTATATATATTAGTATATTTTAATGTTACAATATTTGTGTATTTCATCCAGGGAGGGATAAGCGTCCTGTAAAATCCTTGGTTGTTGGAAGACCAATTTTGCTTGCACTAGAAGATATTGATGGAGCTCCATCCTTTCTTGAAAAAGCTCTTCGTTTTCTTGAAAAGTTTGGTAAGTTGTGATATCAGATTTTGTTTAGGTTTGTTCTTTAGTTACTCTACACCTGTGGGTTTTTTTTCTTTGTTGTAAAGGGAAGCAAAGCTTGTATTATTCATAAACTTTTTTTTTGTTGCTTTCATCTCCCTTTTCGAGTTTTTATAATTATAATAGCAGATATGTATATATATTTATACATATATATATACATATATTATTTTGTTTGCAAATGATATCCATGGCAGGTGAACTAGGTGGGTGCCATACCTTTTTGGTTGCATTGTTGGTTTGAACATCAGATTGCCCGTTAATGATTTGTGTAAAAAAAAAGAAAAAAGAAAAAAGCTTAGGAAGATGGTTGATGCGATGGATGACTTATGACTTGATTTTTAGATTTCCTAAAAGTGCACTTATCTATAAATAATAAAATAGTATGGATATGTGTAAGCTAAAATCTATTATTACCCAAAAAAAAAAAATCTTGTTGATTGAAGTGAACACTGGCTGGATCATACTAGATGGCTGACTGAGCTACACCAAAGAAACATCAGTAAAGGGTAATCCGTGTTATTTCACGACTTTGATGTTGGTGAAGTTTATGTTTAGAGTTTGGGGTTTTACCTCTAGTTCCAACGTTAATGATTTTATTTCCTCATTATCTTTATCTTCTCAGGATGATGTAATTGTTTAATTGCTCTATTGGGCATACTTTATGCACAATTTGAAGCTCTTTTTAATAAAATCTTGTTACCTATAAAAAAAAAAAAAAAGAAGTTTATGTTTATATTGAGTACCATTAGTGCAAAGTGTTATATGAAACCATAATGGAAAAGAAAATTGGGAAATTCAATTGATTATATTAGGAGAGAGAGAAATTAAAATACTAAGAAAATTTCTTCATCCTCATCCTATGCTTTCTGCTTACTGACTGTGTTTTATTCAACAGGAACTAATGTTGAAGGAATTTTACGACAGTCTGCAGATGTTGAGGAGGTAGACCACAGGGTCCAAGAGTATGAACAAGGTAGCTGTTCTGCTCTAGCAATTACTAGGAGTAGTAAAACATTATAGATATTATTGTCGTTTAGTTGGATGTGCCTTTGTTTTGAGTCTATGTTACCTGGTTTTACACATGCCTTTCAAACTGAGTTTATCCCCTTTTTAATAACTTTCTTATTGTTTTTAGGCAAGACTGAATTTGGTCCTGATGAGGATGCTCATGTTGTTGGTGACTGCGTTAAGGTAATTGTTGACTACTCAATGCACTTCATGGACATTAAATTTTAGAGTTCAATATTTGTTGAAACTGTTTAATCTGCAGCATGTTCTTAGGGAGTTACCCTCATCTCCAGTTCCTGCATCCTGCTGCACTGCATTGCTGGAGGCTTACAGTAAGTTCAACTATTATTGTTTTTCTTTTCCATAATTTTTAGAATGTTCCTACGTTATCAAAAAAAAAAAAAAATTTAGAATGGATGGTTCATGGTTGTAATGAATTGTTATTTATTTGTTTCCAGTATTTTCTGTAGCATTTATTTGGGACATGGTTGTAAAATATATTGTAGTATTACGTTAAGAAAAAAGAGACTAATGAATCAATCATGCAAAACTGATGATAGCTTAGGATGAAACCTGACAAGAGCTAAAGATTTACAGCATTAATATATTTAAAGGTCCTTTGTGTTTGCCTTATTTGGAATCTCATGGGTTATGCCAAAGACGGTGTCTCAGAATGTTAGGCAAGGGAAGTTCCATCGCCATAGAGGCGCTAAAATATGGAATGTGGTCCTGTTCTGTCTTATGTGGGCAATCTGACGTGAGCATAATAGCAAAACGTTTGAAAGGTGGAGCATCCTAATTATGTCATCCAAAAAACTGTGCTGAGATGTTTGTATGAATGGAATACTGACCTTGGCAGTATTCCTTCTTGTAATTTTCTAGATTTTACAGACTCTTTGAACTTGAGTTTGGAGTCTGGTGGGTAATGCCTAGGCACGTGGTGGACCTTTTGGCTTGCTGGAATGGTCGCACTCGTAGATGCAGGGCTGCTTCTATATGGGGCTTAATTCCTCACTGTCTTATGTGGGTGATATGGAGGGAACGTAACGCTAGATCATTCGAAGACTCAGAAAATTCGATTCAGGATCTGAAGCAATGTTTCTTATCTTTGTTATTGGCTTGGGCTAATGCTTCAGGCCCTTCCCATTTTAATTCTTTATATGAGTTGATCATCTTTTGTCAGCTCTCATTGTAACCTGTACCTGCTGTACACTCTTTGTGTACATGGGTGGCTTTTATTTAATGAATTATTACTTATCAAAAAAAAAAAAAAAAATTCTAGTGTAGTTTGGTACACAAATTGTGTATTCAAACTGCTACCTTTTTCTTAATAAAATTATTTTACTTATGAAAAAGCTATAGCTCTTATTTTGATTTTTTGTAGCATAAAAGACAGCCAAAACAAATGGAGAAAAATTGAGATTTGTGTTAATCGATGGCATAGTATTTTATAGGTAGAAATATTTACTTATGTTCTTTTTAGATTGCTGTGTTGGAGACCTTGGATCCTTGCATTGTGCTAATTGCTCTGTTTCATTGGCTCTAATTGAACATGGGTTTCCACTTTCCAGCCAGGTTGTGTGCTGATATAAACTGATTGCACGTATAAATAAAGATGCATCCTAAATCACTGACTGAACTTGATGTTTGTCTTGGAAACAATTCATATGTACACTACTGTTTGTGTTGCAGCACTCTAGTCAAAGGGGCATAAGTTTCACTTTTGTATGGAATAGTAAAGTTCTTTATGTACAACAGGATATTGGAACTGGTACACTTATATATTAAAGAGAGACTATGGGTTATGTTAAGCTGTTTAGTTTAAATGATTTTCTATTTTCTATTTTCTATTTTTGATTTTTTTTTTGGTTATTTTCTAATAAAATTTGGGTGCTAGGGTTATCAGCTTATGTTTTTATAGTGGATTAATTGTACATTTTTACTTATGAGTTAATGCTGTTGCATTGCTTTTCTACTATATAAGAAATTGATCGAAAGGAAGCTAGGATAAATGCAATGCGCTCAGCAATATTGGAGACATTTCCTGAACCAAACCGGCGTTTATTACAGAGGTAATCTCTATCTCTCTTTACATGATGTATTTTGCCCTCATTCTGAGTCTGTAAGGCATAGCCCTACCCCTGTCAGTGTTGTATCAACGTGACTATGGAAGGGTGAGGTTAGGGTAACATGGTGCCCTGTATAGCTTCTCATTGTGGGAGAAAAATTGAAACCTGTTGTGCTTGTTTAGGTAGGTTCCAAGCATTTCCTAGGTTATCTCTTTCAGCTTATGACAATAGAATGGATCTTTCTGTTATTTATATTTCCTTAAATTCCCCCAAAAGACCATCTGACTGAGTCCGTATTGATTTTTTGTTCCATAAATTCAACTAACAAATGGAAATTAAATTGTTCAAAAAATTACCAATACTTAACTATCCAATAATATCCTGGACGGCTCTTATCGAAAATATAATAATATCCTGGAAGGTTCCTTTAAACTTCAGATGCTCCTCAAGAGAGGCTGCCAAACCAAACTGGCTGGGGTTAATTGGAGGAAGATGGAGCATTATGGGACAGTGAAGGAGTAAAGGAAAATGGACTGTATTTTCTCTAGATTAGTATATATCAACCCATCTGTGTCCTCAAAGATGTACAAGTTTCTTGCTTCTTGGGTGATCTAAAAAATTACCAACACTGAAGACAAGTCAGAACCAGCATGAAACAAATTCCAATTTTAAATGTCGTAGTGGGAGTAAACTGTAAAGTGTAAACCAACTGATGTGTATCTTAGTGGGAAAATCATTCAACTTTGTGAGCTAAAAATGGGGAAAGAAATGTACACATTTTCTGCCTTTTGCTGATGAAGCAAATATGAGGAGAAACAGAACTGGTATTCATTTATTAGAGTATGTGTCCTATATCTAAATCTCTATTGACAACTCTCTCAGCTTGAAATTTGGATTTGGTAGAAGTAGGACGAGAAAATAATTTAACGATTGAATAAGTGAGGGATGTGTCCAAGGCTGGCAATAACAGATTCCGTTGTTAATGAATATATGAATGAAGGACCTGAAGCAACAAATTTATGGGAAAGTCTGAAACATTTTAATCTTATGGGGCTGGGAGCATCCTAGGGAACCTTGAAGGTGAAGCCATTGATACTGATGAAGCAACTATTCCAGGGTGATGATGTTTTCTTCAAGGTGAATTGTGTGGCATTTCTTTGTCAACTTATATAAGAAGTGATATGAGTGAATGCAAATTACTTTGTAACAGCTGTATTATCATATGGAGAAAATATTGGCTGTGAAAGAAGGATTATTCTCTTCAGAGATAGTATGGGAAGGGCATCTAAGCTTCTCAAACCTGAGCCTTATTTAACAGAAATTTCTTAATTGTAAGCTTTGAGTTACTATTTTTAGATATTCAATAAAGATTACCTTCCAACTATTTATGTGCTCTACCTTCTAGTTAATTCTGAGATATACCTAGTATCCATGGACTGCTCAAGTACTAACTTCTTGAGACAATCTCCATTTTACTTGCTAAGATGATAAGCATATAGTACAAAATGATGCTTAAGTTTCATTAGTTAAATATGGAGTGATGGGCTTTGATAAAGTTGTGGACATTGGGTGTGCTCTAATAAGATATAAAATAACAGACATCTGTGCTTGGTGGCATTCATATTTGTCAGTGTTGTAAGGTAAATATGCTTAAAATATGCATATTTTGTGAGTGAAGATGGTAGGAATTTTTCAGTGAAGCTTGTTGCAGGGACTATATTTTCTTATTTTAAAGGTAGTTATTAGCTTCCATGTCATTTTTCCACAGAATTCTGAAGATGATGTATACTATCTCTTCTCATGCTCATGAGAACCGGATGACTCCATCTGCTGTTGCTGCTTGCATGGCACCTTTGCTTCTACGCCCTCTTTTAGCTGGCGAGTGTGAGTTGGAGGACGAATTTGATATTAATGGTGATAATTCAGCCCAGCTTCTTGCTGCTGCAAATGCTGCAAATAATGCTCAAGGAATTATTACAACTCTCTTGGAGGAGTATGAGAATATTTTTGATGTAAGATACACTTCATCCAGCAGCCTTTTGATAAAAAGAGTAGTGTTTTAACTGCTTTCTGTATTTACCTTTTTCAAAGGTAAACGTTTGGTTTATGGTTTTCCTTGTTGCAGATTATGTTACATGGACTCAGCAATGTAGCCCAAGTTATTGAAGTCACGGTTATGTGTTAGAGTCCTCCCCCTCCGCCCTTCCCTCTTCTTTTTATAGATCTTTCTGCTTAGACAGAGTGTTGTCTCATCTTGGGTACCTTGAGCTACACTGCAGAGTCCATGTAACACAGGCTAGGATGAAGACCTAATTCTGATGTTACTTTCAGAATTATGTCAACTTTGTCATTGTTGGATTCTCAAGCAGGTGCTCTATATTAACATAATTAAATGGTAATGCCTAGCTACCGTGATCTGTTGTTTCAGGATGAAAATCTTAACAGATGCTCCATTTCAGCTGACTCTCGGATTGAGAACAGTGGGACTGAAGATTCAACTGATGATGAAAATCTTGATATGAAAGATAATGGTTACCATGATGCAGAAAATGAAGTCGATCCAGAAACAGATGATGATCCTGAACGTGTGCAGAGTGGAAAATTGAGTGAAAGTAGTGGTTCTGCTGGGAGTGATCTTTATGATTATAAGGTTCTCTCTCTCTCTCTCTACACATACACAGGCAGAAGCACAGAATTTTAAATATGTTTATGCATATAGATATTTGCATGTATTCGTATATGCATTTGTATATACACAGAGACATCTAATGAACAAAAATACATTTTGATTGCGATCTTGTGTTCTGTTGCATCTTCAATAGTCTTACCATTGCTGCTTCAAGTTTAAGATAGTAGATATGTCGGATTATGTTTATCTTGTCCTGCACGATGCATCATAAATGTTATCTTTTGCCACCAGATGCTGATCTTGGTTTTAATGTTGATGCTCTTGATCTAAATTAGCTATCTTGTTGACAATTGAGTCAGCTCTCATAGAAACTGGCCAAACCTTAAATGTTGGCTATCTTTCTTAGTTTTTTTTTTTTTGATAAGTGGCTATCTTTCTTAGTTCCCTCCAGAAGAAAACCTTAAACTTGAACAAATATTTTACTTCAGGTACAATTCTTTTTTAATGATGCGGGAAGCACAAGGAAAGATTTATTTAATTTAGTCTTATTTGATTTTGGAGTTCATTGTAATTTTATTGGCCAATTGTATTTTTTTATTTTAGGTCCTAGTATTTAATTAGGTTATTAATATTTATAGGGTATTTTAGTAATTCAATAAATGGGTTTTTTAAAGTAAATTAGAACTAAGGTTTACTATGTTAGTTACAATTAGAGTTTAGTACTCCTATATAAGCAATGTATTGTACTCCTTGAAAGGGGAATTATGGTGCTGACTCCTAGTGGTTTTCTTTCACTTGGTGCTGACTCTGAGCAAGGGTAGATACTAACTCCTAGGTTCCCTATGCTTTACATTCCAGTTCTTCGGTTTTATTGTTGCATGGTTTTGGTTAGTGGGAAAAGGTGGGACATTGTAATAGTCATCTCCCAGAGTTTGTCTATGGATGAGAGCAATCAAAAGTTTGATGATCCTATTCAAGTAGAAAGTTGTCTCCTTGTTGATGTTCTGGGAAAAGAAATGAAATGTCACCATTCTTGACATCTGATTTAGTTCTTAGTTAAGTTACTTTTTTATGAAGTGATGTTGTCATTTGTGCATGTGGAAGGTTATAAGGTGTAACCTAGTCATAATAAACACACGTGTGCACACACACATACTCGTGTATGTATACATATGTAAGATTTTGTTGATTATGGTAGACCACATTTATTGACGTTTAGTTTCATTCTGTTCACTTAACAGGCCTTTGGGGGTGATGACTCAGATGTTGGATCCCCTAGTAAAAAGAATCATGCTTTGTCTGAGAGTTCAAATTTAAGTGTCGATCATCAACAGATAAGGGATCCAAATGGTCAACTGTCTGAGGAACGAGGCAAGCAGAAGAATGTAATTGAAAACTCTATTAATGAGATTGATGTTCCAAGCATCTCACCTGCTGGCGAGTCTTACCGATCAATGGGGGAGATTCTGTCTTCTATGGATCCAGCACATCCTTTGCCCATGCCTGAATTTGAATCAGGTGCTGGAAAGCCAATGGGTAAAGTTACAGGGTCCAATGTCAATGCAAAGCGATCAACATTCTGGGGAAGGAGCAATGTGAGTTGCCATATGTTTTGTTTGGGTAGACATGCATATGCTTTGTTTTGTCAGAGGCTGGAAACAAACATGAGATGTTCTAGTCTACTTTTTTATTTATTTATTTATTTTATCGTCAAGTGCAATGCTAGGCATCTGAATGTCTTATTGATTTTTATACAGGCCAGAAAGACACCCTCAATGGAATCAGTTGATTCTTCCGGAGAAGAAGAGTAAGATACTCATAATATGCATTAGCACATTGCTTAATCAATGATGGTCAATGTTGAAGCTTTCTTATTAAAAAAACAAAAGCTTGTTTGGGCTTTTATTCATGTTCAGATCCTACTGTCATAGGAGGAAAATTTATCTATCCCAGTGGTACATTACTTATGATGTTCATTAGATAAAGTTGTAAATTAAAGGATGAAATTTTTTATAGTGGCCGTGTTATCCATCCATATCTTGAAATTTTTAGAAGACAAGAAATCTCAACTTACAGCATGAACAAGGAAGCCATGTATTTCATATATCTAACCAAGCCATGTAAACTTGCCATGAACAATGAGCATTTACAAATTTTATGTGAAACAAAAAAAAAAAGAAAAAATATCCTACTTGTTAGGATGTAAAACCCCCCGACCTTATAAAGTTTAGTGTGATTGTTCAGTGAGTTCTCCATCTCTTCCAGTCTTTTAGTTTGGTGGCTCAAATTTCTTAAAATTGAATTTTATATTACTCTTATAATATGTTGTTTTTGACTTAAAAATGCTTATCACCTGAATGTGTCAGTGTCATCTGCTGAGATTTTAACTCAACGCTAGAGGGTCCATAGATACTGGAGTCTTTTCCTGGCTGTAAAAATAGATACATTACTACCATATTTGTCCTTTTCCTTTGTACTTTTGTTTCCCTTCTATTGGTCCTTTGTTTCTTGTTTCAGAGAAGCTCTCCTAATCCTTTTTCTCTTCCCTTTTTGTATTAAATTGTTTGTTTTGTATCAAAACCGTTGAATGGAAAAATTGTGAGACTTTCAATTAGGTAGTCACCTTTAATTGCGAAATAGCGTTTTGCAGAATGGCTTAATGGTCAAATAACAGTGTAATTTTCTACTTGTAGGCTTGCTATTCAGAGGCTTGAGATTGCCAAAAATGACTTGCAACACAGAATTGCAAAGGAGGTAGCTTTGTTTTTGCTGAAAGCATTGTATTCTAAATCGTAAATGTTTTTGTCACTAACAGGATTAGCCATTGATATTTATAGGCTAGAGGAAATGCAATTTTACAAGCAAGCTTGGAGAGAAGAAAGCAAGCTTTGCATGAGCGGCGCCTGGCACTTGAACAAGATGTATTCCCTCCTTACCCATTAAATATTCCACATATTATGTCAGGATTAGATGTTCTTATGTTGGATATATATGTGCTATTTGGCACATATGCTATATGCACTGATTTTCTGTCATATATGTTCTTGTTATTTTCTGTGTAACCATCTAATCATGCTCAACTTTCTGAGAGAGTTTCTAGAGTTATTTTAAGGTATTCATCTCTTAATCTGCGCACCTACACTTGTGCGTTTATGCAAGTGTTAATTTAGAATTGACAAGTAATATAGATAAAAGGCCATACCCAGTGCCTTGTGCATAGGGTACCTGTAATATTTTCTCACCTTTTGATTATTCTTAGGTTCACTCTTCAATTTGACATCAGGAATGTTAAAACTTAAAAGCGTTAACTCTCTATGGCTGTGGTAAATGAGTGATGGCTATAATCTTTCTAGAAATTCTGAATGTGATGGGCTCCTATGTTGGTATGTTTACCTCATTCGATGGTCATTTGAGGATCCCTTTAAGTTATAATTTCCAAAATGTGTTGAGACAATTGAAGGTTTTTTATATTGCGATTTCATCTGTAACATGACATAATGTGCAATTAATCATTATATACAATTGAACTACAAGTAAGATCTTTAATTTTTAAAAGAAGATTATTATTGATTGTGAATGTGCCAGGCTCAACATTCTGACATACTGGAGTGTTAGATGCTAGAGCATTTTGCACAAATTTCTCGAATCTTGACATTGTATTACACCTTGGATCTGAGTTTTTCTAGAACAGGTAAAGAGTGGTGCTAAGATTAGATATTTGAGGGTTTAGAAGCTTGTCACCAACCCAAGATGTGTGATAAATAAGTTATTTCTAAATGCATCAGTGTATGGTTCTGATATTCACAATTTAAATCATCTGGCATATCTTTCAGTTTGACCTTCCTTAGTATTCCTTTCCAGAAAAGTCATTGTGGGATCAATGTCTGACATAAGAAACTTCTTTTATTTTTACTTCTTGCACGTTTTTAACACACTTGCACTTATATGTTGAAGCCATACCAACCCCACCTGTTTTCTTGTGTAGAATGTCTAATACTATGGGTTGATTGAACTATCTTCTTAGTCGTGTCTTCTGACTTGCAAATGACTGCAGGTTTCAAGATTGCAAGAGCAGTTGCAAGCTGAAAGAGACCTTAGAGCTGCACTGGAAGTCGGTTTGAGCATGTCTTCTGGGCAATTTTCTAGTTCACGTGGCATGGATTCTAAGGTTTGTATAGATCTTAAGGTGGTTAGCTTTTCCTTTTCTTTTCAAATGCTATTATAGCACATGCTTATGACTTCAAACCGATGTGAAGACAAGGGCTGAGCTAGAGGAGATTGCACTTGCCGAAGCAGATGTGGCCAGGTTGAAGCAGAAAGTTGCAGAACTCCACCATCAACTTAATCAACAGAGACAGCATCACTATGGTTCCCTTTCTGATGCATGTGACCGTTATCAAAATGTCCAAAATCATAATTCCCAACAGTGAGTTTGAGATATCATGCTATCTTTTTTATACAATCAGCTTATGGTGTCAAGTTATAAGTAGTTGCATGCCTTATTTCCTGGAGCTCAAAGGGGCTGTTTCTCAAGCTTACTGGTTTAAGATTTCATTTTGCTAATATATATATACCCATGTTATAGTTTAGAAGTTGTTGCATCATGAAGGTTGATCGCCATCCCGATCTGAGCTAATTCTATCTAATGTCCATCTCTTAAATCTGTTGACTGTCATTGTAGCAATATTTGTATTTACGGATGTGCTTTATATAACCTATATGTTTATGTCTAAGAAGCAATGATACAGATACAGAAGACTTATACGATATAAAACGGATGCCAATGAGCTCTTGCTCTAATTGCACCACCTCTTGTAAGAGCAAGGTGAAGGGTGTGGTTGTTGGTTCAAGCCCCACTGGGTGTGTGTGTGTAACTTACCAGTCGAAAAAATATATGATATGGTACGGACACAGCAATATGGTTATTCTTGAAAATTTAGTACATGACACAGCATGAATACTTTGATCAATGATTATATAGATAACTATTCTTAAATACATACTATGCTAATTTTTAGTTTAAAAACAACAAATGCTGAAGGGCATAAATATGTCTAAATAATAAAACTATTTAATAAGCCATTAGTTTCATAGAGAGACAGTAAGTGGGAGAGAGGGAGAGAAGAAAAAGAAAGTTAAAAATGTATCCTGCAGTCCACTGTATTCAAGAGTATCTGTATCGGATTCATGTCCGATATGGTATGGCCGTTAGTTTAGTTTGAAGTATCCGAGCTTCCTATGTTTATGTCCATTGTATGTGCTTATGATAGAGCGATGCTGGAGTAACATTGTGCATAGCAAAAATCAGGGATGTTAATACTATTTCTGTGGAACATGGAAGTTGCTGCAATGTTGTTTTTCAAAATTTTGTTGACTTACAATCGTATTTGACCAAATAAGCATATTTACTGCAGGAGATTTCTTCAGCAAGATTTTGATACAACCCTTGCTTATTGTAATAATGAAAGGAAACAGAGGACCGAGGTATGTTTTATAAATTTTCAGCATTCTGTCTATCTCAATTGGTTTGAACATATTTTAGGTAGAATTTTGTAAAGTCAGAGGTGCTAAGCATTCCAATTCATTGTTCATCATCCTATTCTTTAATTTCCCTTTTCCCTGCCACTCTTTCAAATCTGTTTGACCATTCTCTTTCTTCATAAGTTTGTCATGTTATTCCTTATGCTCCTTGGTTATTGGTGTAATGTTGCCCAAGACCAAACCAGAAAGGATGGCCTCATCATTTGTGAAACAATTTAACTATCCCTGTTTGTTTCATGGAATCCCACCCAATGCAGGGCGGATAAGAAGAAGGGATGAATCCCCGCTTGGTGGGCCTAAATGGCATCCCCATGGACCACGATGCCATCCCTCTTCTCATGAGTGGACATTGAACTTTACCTTGGTTAACAAATAATATGGCTGTTCTCATCAGAGGCCGCTGATTTATCAAGTTTACAAGGCTAGCATTAAGTACCTGAGCATTAACTAGAATTAGATACTCTATTAGACTCGGCAAAAGTCTGAGCCAGGACTGCTTAACTTCCCTTCATTCAGTACATTTAATTCTTTAATAATTGCTTAATCCTTAACTTCGGGGATGAATACACTATGATATAGTCCTAAGTTGTTGTCTTCAATAACCCAAGAACTAGACTGAGAAACCAAACACCTTTAAGGGGCAATAAATGAGAATATGATGCTCATTAGCTTCAGGCTGCCACAGATTGGGCTACCTCTCTACATCCATGTGTTCATGCTTTTACCCTTCTTATGGTATTGGGATAGGGGAATTTGGTATTGGTATTGGAAAAATCTTGGTGCAGAACTTTTAGACCAATGAGGAAACAAGATAATACATAGGACTGGATCTCCTCACCCAAGCCATCCAAATGCAGCACATTGATCCTCTTTTTTCCTTCCACTATTACATTGATTATAAAAAGTTGCTGGGGTTAATCACTATTGGCTGCATTCGGATGGCAGTCTACTAGTCATAGCAGCATCCTTTCTAATTTCTCTCATTTGCCTTTTAAATTTCTACATGCTTCTTGTTCAAATAACGATGCTCCTATTAATATCCTGTTTGACCTTTAACTCAATTTATTTTTTCAAAACTCTTGTTTCAAAGGGTGTACTTCTCAATTAACCATATTGCCACAGGAGAGTTTGTTAGGCACAGAATGGAGGGGTATTAAAGGACAAGTGTTAGCACCTGGAAACAGTATCAAGCAGCCTTCTCGAAAGCAATTTTTAGATTCAACAAGCCTGAGTGATTCTAAAAGTACGGAGGCTTCGACAAGCTTGTCAATGGATGAGCTTTGTGCTGTTGATTCTGCCTCCGTGCCCTCTACTTCCAGAGCAGCAGAGGCAAGACATCATTCTTGCTGTGAATCTATGGCACTTCTATATGTTTTTGGTTTTTTATGATAATTAGTGTAATTCAAATATTTTCATTTTTTTTTATTTGACACCTGAATTTTTATCTTCTCAAATCCAATAATTTGCAAATCATTACAAGACACTGATCCTTTTTTTTTTTTTTTTTAATGAAAAAAAAATTCTATATGTTGAAAGTATTACCAACTTTACCATCTGTACCGTTTCCTAATTTTCTGAGCATTTACTTAATTTATATCTACCTTTTAAATTATTTTGTAGATATTGACCATGTAACCTTGGTTCCAGGTGGAGTATCTAAGACATCCATCTGCAGCATCGTCCACGTTAGTGGAATTGACAACTCGTCTTGATTTCTTCAAGGAAAGGCGTTCTCAGCTTATGGAACAGCTCCACAACCTTGATTTGAACTACGGCATGACGTCTTCACAAGACTTTGTCTATAGACCATCATCCCCACCATGGAATTGACTGACTGGAGATGATGCTTCATTGAATGCGATTTGGAAGAAGTTTGCCTGAGGTCTTGATGTTGTATATCCTTTGACACCATTGCGTATATCTATATCCTTTGTAGTCCAATGTAGTTTGTTTAATATTCTCTTTTCATATTTAAAGTTTCTTTTCCCCTCCTTCTCCACTTTTGTGAGAGAATGTGATTGGATTTTGGATGAGTAAGTCTTTTCTTTTTGTTCCATGGGTTCTTTCTATTTTCCCTTTTGGGTTTTGGTTATAAACAGTGTAAGTAGAGTAAGTATTTTGTCTTGTCAATAGTAGGTGAATGTATGTTACTGAACAAGCATATTTATAGAGAACAATATTTTTCCTATTTGAGAATTTATTTTTTATTTCTTGTACCATTGCTCTGTAAGAGACCCGCTTCAAGACAAGTTTAATTTTATCTTCTACTTAAATGCCCATAGTTGACAAGTTTAATTTTTGTGAATTTTAATGATACATGGCCTACGTTCTACAGGGCTCTTTTTACATTTTCTTTTGTTTGGTCGGAGTTTCTCTATATATCTATTCAATTACCTACACATTTTAGACAGGCTTTGGCTGAGAAGGGCCCAATAATCTGTTATTCCAGGCAACACTCTCTATAAGACTATAACACTTCTTTGTGATAAATGGGGAGATAGCCACACAAATATATATTTTTGTTTCACGGCCTAGTATCTCATCGATTAGTTAGGCCTATTAGGCTCAGTGTCCTACTATGGTAATTGGCAAGACTCGGTCCGTTTTGGTTTGATAGCTTGGGTTCTTATGGCCATTCAAACTCGAAGGATTTTATTCATTAGGATTAATTATATTTTGTATCCTCAATGTTTGTTCTATGTATCCAAATGGTATTCCACGGTTTAAATATGTTATTTTAGTCTCAATCTTTTATCATTGTATCAATTTAGTTCTTATCGTTTAGTGATAGAAAAAATTGATGGGATTAACAAATCTATTAAAATAATGATAAAAACTAACATGAAGTCAAAAAAGAAAAGAAAAAAATCACAGTAATTTCCCGTAGGTGAGGATTGTTGAACTCAAAAATCTCCTAACCCATTACTGAATCGGGAGAACCCATCTCCCTTCAATCTACTTGAATTGAACCTAGCAGCCTTCATCGTCGAGTCCCGCCATGCACCCTTCATTGACTATTATCGACCAGTCTCCCATATTAAAGTAGGTAACGACAACATAACGAAGCCAATCTCGAGTGGGTAAAAACTATAATTACATTTCTCAAACTAAGGATATGCAACAAGAAAGCGGCTTAAACCACAACTAGATAAAGTTTAATTATCCAAAAAATAAAATACTAGCCCTAGCCCCATTTGCTATCCGCACCACAAACCAGTTGCCTTTTTCTAATTGGAAATTTTGTGGCGTATATAATGTGAGGTCAGCGTAATCCAACTAAAGTCCACAGTCCACCCAAAGAAATACTGTAGAAAAAGAGAAAAAGAGAAAAAGGAAAAAAAGAAAAGAAAAAAATCTCGAGAAACTTGGCTCTGTGTCTCTCAACTCATGTTTCTTTCATGGTCATTAGTCGATGAATTATCAACACTAGTAAGTTCTTCCCAATATTCCGATGTTGTGTTTCTGATTCCTGTTTATTTTCTCTTTCAATCTTAATTTTTTCTTACCTATTTCTTTGTTTTCTAATATTACCTTGTTATCATGTTTTTTTGGCTCTGTTCGATCGCTGAGAAAACGCTGGAAACCAAAACAAAGAAACATCTTTGAGCTGTCTATTTTCTTTGTTTTAATATAGTTTGAAGCATATCAACTTGAAATTTACTAGTTTTGTTGAATTCTCTCGTCCTTAACAATGATAAGTCTAAGTTTCATTTCCTTTTTTCTTTTCTCTGCAATTAAAGGTGGTTTTGAGTAAATAACCGGTTAATTTGGCAAAGACTTAGTTTATTTTGTATTTTACATTTGTTTTTCATTCATAATCTGTGACTTGAATGTCGAATTTATTGAGTTGAAGGTATAGTTCTATGTAGAGTAATTATGGGTTGTGATAATTTTTCAACCCAATTGATTTTTTTATGCAAAGAATTGGTTTTTGGGTTTATTAAGCCTAAAAAGTATATGGGTTTGTGCTGATTTGTTGACCCATTTCCATATAGGTGGTCTGTTCTTGATATAGATGTGTAATTTTGGTGGCAGGTTAACTGAATGTGTAATGTTTATGGTGGCTAAATTGTTCAATTTGATGACATCTTCAATTTTTCAACGATGAATTTTGGGTTTCTTGGTGGTCTTCCCTGGTTTAAGGCTCAACCAAACAATGATTCAGTGACAACCCTTAATTCCATGAGTTTCATTGTTGAGCAACCAAAACAAGAAGCTTATTTCGGTATCAAGTTGTGGCAATGGTCCGTGCTCTCATTTCTTCCGTGGGCAATCAATGCTGGAGATAAAATTCAAACACCAACTACTATCAACAGAGGGTTAAAGAGGCGAGCACAACCCCGTGGGGTTATTGACAATGATGGCATTGCAGCTTTGCGCTTTAGACCATATGTTTGTAAGGTTCCGTGGCATACAGGTGCAAGAGCATTTCTTTCTCAGTTGTTCCCGCGTTATGGACATTATTGTGGACCTAATTGGTCAAGCGGGAAAGACCACGGGTCTCTAATTTGGGACAAGAGGCCAATTGATTGGTTGGACTACTGCTGCTACTGTCATGATATTGGTTATGACACTCATGATCAGGCCAAGCTGCTAAAGGCTGACTTGGTGTTTCTTGAGTGCTTGGAGAGGCCGCATATGAGTACAAAAGGAGATGCTCGTATTGCTTATCTTTATAAGACAATGTGCATTACAGGTATTCATTGCATCACAACCCTGTTCTTCAATATGGTAGACATTGCATTATGATTAAAAAAAAAAAGGACACATTTTGTTACGTATTCTTTGTTGAGGTGCCCGCCCGGGGTGGTTATGTTCTTTTTGGGTGTTGATCACTTTGCCTTTCGCTATTGTTCTGATTGTTATCTCTCCATGATTGGCAGGTCTGAAGAATGTGCTTATACCTTACAGAAGCCACCTTGTGAAGCTACAGTCTGGACAACCTTTGGTTGATTTCGGATGGCTAAGCAATGTAAGATGGAGAACTTGGAATTTTCAGAAAACTTGAGATAGGTCATGTGTTCTTAGATGTAGATGGTCTTTACAAATAGTATAGTTATTCTCATTTTCTAGTCTTTAATTTGTTCTGAAGTTTTTCTTTGTGAGAGCTTCTGAGCAACTTAGGATCATTGTCCTTGGTGGAAAATGAGAGATATCTGAGTCTACTTTGGCTTCCCCTAAATACATATAAATTTATAATGTACATAACTGCCTTTACTGCTATAGACACGGCTACCTTATGATTATTAAACATTGGCATTCTTAGTAGTCTATGTTCTTTCACTCTACCAATTGGTCTGTGTAATAGGTTAATATAACCCAAAAGCATACTTACTCATATATGCTAATTTTACACTTATCTCAAATGGCGCATTTCCATTAGTGATACATTGGAGCCTCGTAGTTTATAACCTTATGCTATTTGAAATTTGAAGATATGAACCACCTTACCTTTTCTTTCCACAATCTAATTGTATTGTAAGCACTCTATGTTGGACTGTAAAAATGTGAGCTTTTATTGTGTTTATGTTTGTGTATTATTGGTCTTTGATAAAGTCTCTTTCCCCTTTGTTAAAAATTTAGCTGCTGTAGCCCAAAGTTCACCAATTTTTAATTTTATGCTGGCATATCATCTATAGGCTGTTTACCAATCTGAGTTGACAATTAAAATTGTAGCATTACATAATTCACATCCTCTTTCTTACTCGTCCTATTTTTTAGGTACATATGCATTACATGATTCACATCCTCAATTTTTTTTTCTTCATATTCCTATATAAATATTATTAAATTATTATTTTTTCTCCCTTCATTTCTCTGTAGCCAACCCCATCATCAATTATAACCACCCATTGCTACCGTCACCCATGTTGATAATGCACACAAATCCTTGTAGTTGCCGCACAAAACCTACACTACCAATACCAAAGGCATAGTAGCTAGATGGTAATGAGAAGGGGGGGATCAACAAAGCATGGAAATGTTTTGAGTTATTTTACTAACAACAAAACAAATTGGCATTGTGAAGTGTCAATCCACTGCAACTCAAAATAAAATAAAATAAGAAGAGATTATATATGGCTTACTACAACTCACAACAAGTCACTTCAGCTTGTGCTTGTTGTGAAAATGCTCTAAGATTTTGTTGTGGCATAGACTTTCTGGAATGTTTTAGCTAAGTTAATGTATCAATTCAAAGTAGTGTAGCTTGGCCAAATCGTATTTGAAATTTGGGCACCGGTTAGATTATAGGTAAAACAACTTTTTGCCTAACCGAATACTAATGATCTTAGCATATAAGAAATCAACATTTTTTTTGTGTGGTGTAGAAATAACAAAAAAGAGTGTGGAAATATATATATATATATTTTTTTTATAAAAATATAAGAAATTAACATGATACATCACCCATTTGGGTTTATATTATTCAAAGATTTTGCGACTCCTTAAATTGATATAACAAATTGAAATTTTTCTTTGGGTTTAGAAATTAAAAGGACGTTCAAAATGATTACAGCTACCTCTAAACTAGACAATCCTGAACGTTCATCAGAAAAGCAAATGTTTTGGACGGTTGTGATCGTAGCCCTCTGTACGAGCGACTTTCTAATTGAGTAAGCGCCACGGTTTCAGCGATGCATGTCTAAATCAAAGCGTGGACCCACTCATATTCCACTCAAAGGACTCCTCCTACAATAGACACACTTGCTTAAATGGAGCGTGCAAGAACCACTTTTTTTCATTTATGTGATGATATAAATTAATTAATTCGGACATCATATAATATGTTTTAAAAAATTGATCCTAAAAATTGTGATTGCTTCATGTGTTTATATGCAATAACGCATAATGCACTACTCTCTCCTTACACCAAGTAAGTATTCTTTATTAAAACTTGAATAAATTATTAATTCCTTATAAGTTGGGATGATTTAAATTAAAACATAAGTTTCAAACAACTTTTATATTAAAATTTAAGACCACAAATTTTTAAATTATTTCAATTCATATCCTTAATGGGTTTTTATTAACTAAAAGTTAAAGGGAAAGATTTATAAAGGTTTATGGCTAATTGTACTTAATTTCAAACAAAGGAAAGATTTAAAAAAACTAATAGCTAACTGTTTTCTTTTTTATTAATATAGTTGAGAAATTGGATGAATGGATATGTGTAGTGGGTCAAGTATAATTTATTTATGGTGTTTGAATCGCAAATTATGTTCCAGCATGGATGGGGAATAAAGGAGGAGAATGAACACCAAATTTATTTGTTTCGACAATTGTGTCAACGTCTATTAAGAGAAATCTTAAGGATGAGATTTCTTTAGTTTTTCTATACTCTTTTTTGTCCATCCTTTACAATAGAGAGAGAAACCCTTTATATAGGCTGCATGAGAAAGAGAGAAAAGGATACATGGGTAATTAAGCTACTTTATGAGGGCTCACCTAAAATCGAACACCCCACAATATGATTTTTGGTTTAAATTTGGTGAGATCTAACTCAAATATTGAGAACTTATCGTATTCAATAAGGTGCCTACAATAGAACATTTGTAGTTTCATACATCCAGTTAAAAAATGTTTTCATTTCAATCAACAATAATTATTTATAACCCATCAAGTGAAGATGCAACAGAAGCATTGAAATGACCTCAACTACATTTTCTTGCAGTACTTAATTTCTTTTAAAAGGTCATTTGGTTTATATAACCACCCACAAAAGTGAACGATGACATTTTTTTTATTTTTTGTTTTTGTGGGAGGGGGTGAGAATGTGGCAAATTTTCAATTTTCATGATGACAAATTACTGATTTTTTTATCCATCATCTTCTGTTGTTCATTATGCAGTTTGGAGAATTCTCAAGTAATACCTATAAGAAGAAACAAGAGTGAGACCCATCATAGCCCCAACAAAGAAAGAGTGATTAATGTTTTTTCGTTTCTTGTATCAAGGACAACTACACGTTTAGCTATTGAAGGACAAGAGTCATAATATTTGATAATTACTTTAGATAAAGATAGAAGGTTGAGTTCATATTCTAAAAACAAACAAAACTTAGTGACCCAACCTCACAAGTCACAATATACCCAACAAACCAATACAGGCAGTTGGATTCTCAACATTGAAACATGCAAAAATAGTGTATGATCTACTCGTTGCTTAGACGTGCATTAGTTGGCTAGCATTTTGTATGTTTCTATTTATATGTTTTAGTTAAAAAAAGAAAAAGAAAAAGAAAAGAAAGATACCTAGATGAGGTATAAAAAGGATTATCATATGCAATTGGCTGTCCATAAAGCTTGAGAATTCTTTTGGTATTCTCTTTTCAAAAATTATGTGATGTGATGTGAAAGATATTTACTGTATAAACTTTTAATCAAAACACAAAAATATTTTTATTATGTTACTAATATGGAGGCATTAATTATATTCATCATCACAATAATTTGTAAATATTATATTATAAAATTAATAATAATATCAATATTTTTCTTAATATTTTCAGAGATTGAAATATAAAATTTTATAGTCTATATTTAACAAACAAAAAAAATAATAAAATCCAATTGGACGCATGACTCGTTGTTTACCATCACTTGAAAAAAAAAAAAAAGGCAACTGAGGTCATTTTAAAATTTATAATGGTAAAAGCAAAAGAGGACCGCAGAAAATGACGTCGTCCGAGCAATCGATGTCTAAGATAAATCCAACCAATAGATATGTTACCCCCGCACTCCAAAAATGACAAAATCGAAAACAAAATATATACTCATTAATATATTATTTTATTTCTATACTAATTTATACGATAATTAAAAAATACATAATAATTTCTAATTATAAAAAGTTATAATTTAAAATACATAATTAATAATACAAGTGCTTCACAATTATAGGGAACATGTGCAATTTTTTTTTTCCCAATCTAGCACAAATTGAGGTCAACTAAAAAATAGGAAAAAAGGAAAAGGAAACGGCGTCGTTAACGTGATCGCCGCCTGGGATAGTATAGCTAAAGCCGGTTTGTAATAAGAGAAAAGAAAGAAAGGAAAGAGAAAACACATTGAAATTCTAACCTCATCTCTTATTGGACCCTTAATTACCAAACCAAACGACCACACTTCTCTCTTTTTTCTTTTTTTCTCTCTCTCTCAAACCCTAACCAAAGACTTTGGTCTTCTTCGCAATCCGATGCTCTGATCCCAGGCATCTCGCATCGTGGATCCGATTCGCGAGGTCAGTTTTCCATTTTTTTTTTCGACTTTTTTTTTTTTTTTTTTGGTTTTGTAAATCGTATTATTATTATCGGGAAAGTTTGTGGCTGTATCGGATCTGGTTTTGTTTATCTTTTCATTTTCCGAAATTGTTTTATATTTTTGTCTGGAATTATTTGATTTTTTTTTTTTAAATTTTTTTATACTATGTTTGGATGCCAAGAAAATCGAAAACCAAAAAGAAAAGCGGGGAAAAATTGGAATATAAATATGTGTAATTAAGTTGAACATTGTATCAAGCTTAGACTTATTTTTTTTATTTTTTATTTTATTGGGGGTTAGAATCGTTGTCTGGGGGGTTAGGTAACAGAAAGGATAGATTCTGGGAGTTTTTGGTTTTCCCACATTTTCTCGGCAGCCAAACGGTGATTTTTGCAGGCTTGAGGAGTTACATCTCAAACTAAATAGAATTGGTTTTTTTTTTTTTGAAGAATTTGACTTTTGATATCTTTGTGTTTTTGTAGATTTAATTATTGATTGAAAATCTATATGATGTAGTTGTAGATGTTGTTCTTTAGCTGGTCTTTTTGTACTGAATTTCAGGTATGGCTTTTGATTTAGCATATATGAAGTAATTCTGTTGTTTTAGTTTTAGGATGATTGTTATTTAGAAAAGATGTGGTGGTCAAGCTAGATTTAGTATTCTTGCAATTGCAGAGTACAAGCTGTATTGGGTCCATGTTGGGTGTCTGAAATGTTGTTGCTTTTAGAAGGTTAGGAACCGTTGTATTGCAGCTCTAGGTGTTTCCTGGAGTAAAAATATATAAATCTGTATGAAAAAGAAAAGAAAATGATATACATGTAATTTACAAATTTCAAATTGGGATTTTTTTCCTCTGAAGCAGCTTTAAGAGGCTGTGATTGTAGACTTGTAGTAAGATGCAATGTCAGAATACGGAAGATTTGGGATTTGATCCCATCTTGTGTTTTTTGGTTTCTTTGGCGGGAGAGAAACTCTAGAAGTTTTGAAGGGAAGGAGAACAACTTAATGGAGATCAAACTGATTTTTATTAGGACTCTTATGGAGTGGTCTAAGGCTGCTGGAGCAACCTCTTGTACTTCTGTTTTAGACTTTATAGCTTTTATTGCTTGATTTGTAATTCCTGATCTGTACACTTCCTGTGTACTGATCCCCCCTTTTTTTGCAATAAAGTTTTCTTATTTACTGATTAAAAAAAAGATAGATGTTTCCTTGTAGTTCTGCAATCCTACTTGTTGAAGCAATGATTCTTCACAATTAGACTGGACAATAGGGAAAAAAATTATCCTGAACAATATGTGCATGTGCTTTGAGTATCTATAAATGATGAATGGTTAAATTTATTTTGTTAGTTGGTTATAAACTTTTTTCACATGATTGATTTGCTGTGGATTGTTTCACTTGAGGATGCATAGTTATTCTTCTCTTTCCTCCACCTCTCTTTATTGAAAAAGTGAATTGTTTTCTTGTTTGTCTTAAAATTGATGATTGTTTACCTGTAAATATTTGCAGATTAATGCTATTTGGAGTTACAAGATTATATTAAATGGATGATGATTGTACAGATGGATAAAATGTCTGCTCCTTCATCAAGGGAGCGTGCCCAACGCCTTTATGAGAAGGTATCACTCCTTTTCCTGTCATTAAAATTTAGTTTTGCCGTTCTAGTTATGGGACTTGACTCATCTGTCTAAACTTCAACTAATCTGTGCTCATAAAAATGTCAATCGAATTTTTACTTTCAGGACTCTCTCTCTATCTCAGTGTGTGTATAATATATGTCTTCTTTAAGATCACATTTTTCCTTTATACAGAATATCGAACTGGAGAATAGGCGTCGGAGGTCCGTCCAGGCACGAATCCCATCAGATCCCAATGCCTGGCAACAGATTCGTGAGAATTATGAAGCAATAATTCTTGAGGATCATGCTTTCTCTGAGCAGCACAACATTGAATATGCTATATGGCAGCTACATTACAAGCGGATTGAGGAATTGAGAGCACACTTTAGTGCTGCTCTATCATCTGCTGGCTCAAACACATCTCAGGGTGTGAAAGGGCCTGCACGACCCGATCGAATTACAAAAATCAGATTGCAGTTTAAAACCTTTCTTTCAGAAGCAACTGGGTTTTACCATGAACTCATTTTGAAAATCAGAGCCAAGTATGGGCTTCCTCTGGTCTCTGAGGAGTCAGAGAATCGAATTGTTATGGAGAAAGATGGGAAGAAATCTGCTGAAATGAAGAAAGGTCTGATATCTTGTCATCGTTGTTTGATTTACTTGGGTGACCTTGCACGTTACAAAGGATTATATGGGGAGGGTGACTCCAAAAGTAGGGAGTTTGCAGCAGCTTCAAGTTACTACTTGCAAGCTGCATCTCTTTGGCCATCAAGTGGGAATCCCCATCATCAGGTTTTCCCCTTTATTACTATGTTATCTATTCTTTTATAATACGGTGGATTTGTATTTATTTATTTATAAATGCTGACCTTTCACCGTGACAAATTCTTGGGTTGTTATCTCAGCTTGCTATAATTGCTTCCTATTCGGGGGATGAGCTGGTGGCTGTTTATCGATATTTTCGGAGTTTGGCAGTGGATAGTCCATTTTCAACTGCGAGGGATAACTTGATTGTTGCATTTGAGAAGGTTTGATGCTTGTATTATTAGTCTAGAAAATATATATTATTTCCCCGAGAATGTGGCCTTATCAAAATGTTATATGGTATATCTACTGGTTTATCATATTTTTCTTAAGGACAAAGTTTTCCTTCTAACCGAATGGGAGGAATCTCCTTCAATCCATTATGTGGCGGTTCAAATGATCATCCATGTGTTTTTTGTTTAGATGACTCCTTAATTCATCTAAAGCATGTGACTATAAATGGATGCTCATTTGAGTCACCGCATAGTGGGTGGGTTGGAGGAACTTTATTCCAAACTGATTTGGAGGATTTTTTTTTTTTTTTTTTTTTTTTTTCATTTTTTAATATTATTTGTATAGAATTATCTATTGTGTCTTGAGGACTTAGCAGCTCATCAGTATACATTTTTCCTCTCATTCTTTAGATTTTTAGATTAGGTACTGATTTGGTATTTGACATGCTTCTCTTGTTATAACCCCTGAAAGTTGACCACATTACTATACAGATGGAAAGTAAGGCTTTTTTTTTTTTTTTGTTAGATGTTTTTGAATGCATGTACAATGTAAAACCGGTTAGATAATTATGAACATGTTTGTGGGTTTGGAATCTAATTCACTGTCTTGATTTGAAAGAAATAGACTCAGTCATAAACTTGGTTAGGGATAATACTTTACGCAACTCAATTAAACTCAACTGGGCTTTAGTCTTACCTAATTGGGGTCGATTATATGGATCCTTTTTCACCACATATGATCCATCTTCATAAGATATGACACTAAAGTATGACTTAGGCAGGGTTATAATGACTTGAAATCAGGTTATCTTCAATACACACACACACATTCATATATTGGCATGGAAACCCCATGAAATACAATCCTCCGTCAACTACAATGATACTAATTTCTCAATAAAATAATCATAATAGATCTGGAGAATGTGCTTCTTTGAAGTACTAAATAGTTGCTGACTTTAACTAATCAAAGTTTATTCACAGTCTGACATCTTTTGTATCTCCACACATGGAATGAATAAAGAGGCAGAATTATAATAACTTCTTAGAGATTTACTTTTATTGGGTTGGATCATGTCAATTGGTGGTTGAATAAATTGTTTGATGACATTGCTGAAGTTTGGCATTGTGGACTCTCAAGCAATCCATCTGTTTGATTATGTTGTTGCAAAGCATAAGCTACTTTTGGTGTCATGCTTGTGTCTTGACGTTAGGGTCATAATTTCTGATCCCTTAAGAAAGTTTTTAAATATTTACTATGTCTTTTCCCCCCATTTTATTCTTGGCAGAATCGTCAGAGTTACTCTCAACTACCTGAGGATGTTAAAGCTTCTGCGGTTAAGGGGTCACCTGTGCGGTTGACTGGCAAAGGAAGAGGGAAAGGAGATGTAAAACTTGCATCAAAAGATACCAACACAGAAGGCAGCCTGGTTAAGGAGAGAGCATCTGCTATGCCTGAGACATATAAATCCTTTTGCATCCGATTTGTTCGACTAAATGGCATTCTTTTCACACGCACAAGGTACTTCAACTGGAATCTTTACTAATTGGATTATATAATTGACCATGCGTTTTGGAATGACTCTCTCATCTATGGATTAATTATATTTTTCTGACTTTGTATTTCTAGCCTGGAGACATTTGCAGAAGTTCTCTCTTTGGTTAGCAGTGGTTTATGTGAGCTTCTGTCTTCTGGGCCCGAAGAAGATCTGAATTTTGGTGCGGATGCTTATGAGAATGGACTTCTCATTGTGAGAATTATCTCCATCCTTGTATTTACAGTTTATAATGTAAGAAGGGAGGCTGAAGGTCAGACTTATGCGGAAATTGTACAGCGTGCTGTTCTACTCCAGAATGCATTTACTGCAGTTTTTGAGTTGATGGGACACATATTGGAGAGATGTGGGCAGCTACGTGAACCTTCTTCAAGTTACCTCTTACCCGGCATTCTGGTGTTTGTAGAATGGTTGGCAGGTTGCCCGGATATTGCTGCCGGCAGTGATGTGGATGAAAAACAGGCAACTGTTAGATCAAAATTTTGGAGCCATTGCATTTCATTCTTAAACAAGCTCTTGTCCAACGGGCCAATGTCCATAGGCGAAGATGAAGATGAGACTTGCTTCAATAACATGAGCAGGTATGAAGAAGAGGAAACTGAAAACCGGCTTGCTTTGTGGGAGGACATTGAGTTAAGAGGATTCTTGCCACTTATTCCAGCGCAAACCATTTTGGATTTTTCAAGGAAGCACTCCTTTGGAGGTGATGGCAATAAGGAAAAAATGGCTCGTGTTAAAAGGATTCTAGCTGCAGGGAAGGCTCTAGCAAGTGTGGTTAGGGTTGATCAAGAAACAATACATTTTGATTCGAAAGTGAAGAAATTTGTTATTGGTGTTGAGCCTCAAATCGCAGATGATTTTGTGCTTCCGACCGCTTATTCAGGCATGCCTAATACAAATGGTATCATGCATGAAAAACAAATGGAGAAAACAAAGAATTTGGGTGTTCTGCAGCCAAATCCTGAGCTACTTATTGAAGGAGAAGAGGAGGATGAAGTAATAGTTTTTAAGCCAACAGTGGCTGAGAGGCGGAGTGATGTGGTTGGTTTAAAATGGGCTCAGTATGAGGGCCCGGAGCCTGGTCAAAATGCTTCTGTGGGTGATTTGAATTTTCTTGGCAATTCTGTTTCAGCCCCTCTAGGTAATCTTCGGCAGCAGATTGCTATTGATGTGGGTTCACAAGTGCCTACATCCTATGGTAATATGATCCCCCAGCATTTCCAATCAGCTCAATCTCACACTTTGAAGTGGCCACCGGAAGAGGAAGCTCTTATTGCTAATGGTTTGAAAGGTCTAAGCTTTGTGGAGAATGGTCATGTAATGAAATCCGAGCAACAAGATTTTGGCATGTCCACTCCTGCTGCGCTTCCAGCTTCCATACAGCAAGCTGTCAGTGCTAATGCTTCTGGTATGTCTTACGGACATGCAAAAGTCTCAGAAGCAGTGATACCATCTAAGATTGATGCTTTTCCTTATTCTGGAGCTATGTCTGACAATTTGGCATTAAAGACATCATTAGCATTGCCAGTAGGGTTGAGAAAAAGTCCAGTTAGTCGGCCTGTTAGGCACATTGGGCCTCCACCTGGTTTTAGCCCTGTTCCTTCTAAACAAGTGAATGAACCCATTTCTGGTTCAGATTTGGTGAATGAGAGTCCACTGATGGATGATTATAGCTGGTTAGATGGATATCAGTTGCCAGCATCAACAAAAGGCTCTATGTCAAATAATTCTAACAATTACCCCTCTTATTCAAACCCCCAGCCCATCAGTATCAGCAATGGCTTGACTGGGACAGTCAGCTTTCCGTTTCCCGGAAAACAAGTTCCAGCCATGCCATTCCCAGTAGAAAAACAAAAAGGCTGGCAAGAATACCAGATGCTTGATCAACTAAATCTACATCATGAACAGCAGTTGCAGTTGCAGCAGCAGCAGCAGCAGCAACATCAGCATCAACTTGTCAATGGAAATCAGCACTTTACTCCACTGCCTGAGCAATATAAAGGACAGTCTGTTTGGACAGGTCGATACTTCGTGTGATGTCAGTACGAGAGTATAGGTGGTAAGATCAAATTTATTATACTTAAAAGTTGTGATTGGTAAATAATAATAATAATAAAATTTATTATTATTATTACTACTGCTAATACTATTGTAGGCTGTTTTCATTCGAAATTCATTCTGATCTGACATTCCTCAGGTCTTCAAGAATGATTCGGGTGAATGTACTGCATCCTTTTGCTTCCAAATTTGAACTCCAACTTTGCAGCCTTGTCAATGTTGAATTTTTGTTGGAGCATGGATGGCATTGGCTTTGTTGCAGGCACTTGCTATTACACAAGTGAGTATTTCTTTATTTAAATAATTTTCACATATGCCGTTGGGTGGGTGGGGGTGGGCAATGTGTCCACAGGACTCGTTGTTTTAGTAGGAAGATTTCAGTTTTCTTGTTCCTTCTCTTCAATAAGACTAGGTATTTGTGGTGCATGTTTCCTAGTAGGTGTGTTTTTCCATTATTGAGATGTGATCCCCAATATCAATGCGAACAAGTACATTAACTATTCAGTTTGTTGATATTTAATATTATATAACATCTATATCTGTATTGCATAAGGAATAGAAAGTACCTTGGACTTTGAGCCCTTGAAGTCCTAGATTCCCTTTTGCTTTAAGAGAGAATATGTGAATATATTTGTGGGGTATCCCTCTATGCGGTTGTAAATTTTTTTTTCCCTTATAAATATTATCTTACCAAAAAAGAGTCTTCACTGCCAACACAAAAGAAATCCTACAGTACTTAATTTGGCTACTCTTTGATGTGTAAAGCCCGGTGGACATTACCTATCTAAGTGTAGAGAGATTCTGACCAAAAGGAAAAAAGAAGACATCTTGCAATGAGTGCCTAATAGAATCTAAAGTCTGACCATTATAATCTCAGTAACGTTGCTAATTTGAAAAACATTTATTAGTTTTGAGGTTGCTTCTCCCATGCATAATTATAATTTTTTAACCTTGCCATCTAAAGGGCATATATGTATTGGTCAAGTCTTTCTTTTATGCATGAGAAGCAATATCAAATTCCAGGGCCTACTTTTGTTATAGAGCCTTTGACCTGATTGATTCTTAGAGCAGAAACCTAAGAGATATCCTAGTCTTGAAGGTTATTTCTATTTGGGGTTTCCACGCATTATAATCAGACAATTAGTTGGCTTACAAGTATATGCTTCGAAGGTTAAAATTGTAGCAGATACTTGCTAATTCCCCACTTCTCATCATATTGGTACATGATGCCTCACTTTATCTATCAAACCCACCTGAATGCCTTTTCTCTTAGGTGGTACTACTGGGTGGTTCAAAATTTGCTGGCCCATGATTGAGCAGTTTTGTTGAGATCAGTGATATTATGTCTTGATATGATAGAATGAAAGATTGTTTGCTCTCTCTCTCTCTTGTTTTTAGAACCATATCTACCTGATAACTTTCATAGATGGCTCTCTATCTCTCTGCTTGTCAGCCACGTTTGTAACTGCATGTAACAGTACTATCTGTGATGTGCTTCTATCTCACCATCAAAGTCAGGAGTGAGGAAATTTTTAGAGTAGTCTGTCAATTGAATTTATTCATTGGGAAGTGGAGCTTGACCACTGCCATCTTACCCATATACATAATACATGCATAATTTATGCTTTGTTTGGGGCCAGAATCTCCTGGAACTGAGAATTTCTTTTTGTTCTGAATTTGTTGCTTTCTTTTTTATTAACTTCTTTGTTTGCGAGTGAAGTGTGATATTAACTGTACCTGGATTTTGGTCTTATTGTTTTTTTTTTTTTTTTTTTTTACAGATTTCGTCAAGCTCTCCACAGACCGGAGGAAGAGAAATATGGAAACTTCTAATATGATCCGAAGTTTGTAAGAAGTAAATGCCTTGTCTGGTTACTTGGGATGGATAGAACGTGTTAATAAGATCATCTGTTGGTGTTGGGACTTATGTCTCAGGCAACTGGTGGAATAAAGATGTGCTCCCCAGTCTACTCAACTTTTATGACAGTCTAGCTGTCAAATTTACTGTTACCGTCTTCAGCTGGCTGCAGATAATAAATAATATGCTTCTCGACGGGTTCTTCGCTGTGAAGCTTTGGAGAGCTCCAGTCGTGAAGGTTGCTGGTTATGATCTTGGTATCAGCAAGTTGGATAGTGCGATATGATAATTACTTCAAGAAGAGTATATTTGGGTGAGCGCCAGTGTGATGTCTATGGTTGTTGTTTATGGATTAAATATCTTTATGTTATTTTTCTCTACTGGGCTTTGAGTATATGATGTCATATACAATAACAATTTGCTGTTGAAGTCGGGGTTGTCTCGAACTTTTATTATGAAATAATCTGTGGAATATACCTCCCATGTTTAAGAGATTATGTCTCCTATTGTATTTGGTATATCTATCCCTGCATTTCGTTACATTTATTTATGTCTAATTGTTTCGCTAGTTGGATCCCTCTTGCCACGCACGTCGAGTATTAAAAGTTGGATTGAGATCCCATGAAAAGCCTATTGAGTGGTTGAGATTAAATTAACACCGAATAAAAAAAGTTTAAAAAATTAAAAAAGTGAAAATTTTGTAAGGGGAGAGTGGGTATTGCAGGAATTACATGGATCTCAATTCCTTAAAAGTTAATAATTGTGTATCTAGTTTTATTTTATTTTTAACATGATCTAAGCTTTAGTTCATTATTAAACCAGATTACATATTCAAATTTGATGTTTAAAATTTTGTATCTTTTCACAAATTTATGTTAATAATTAAATCATACTGAAATTATATTATTTGAGTTAATTAGAATAGGAATTTGTAAAAGATGGATTCATCAAACATGTATTGGTAAAAAATATATTATATATAATTTTTATTATGAAATTGACTATTTAATTAATAAATTTAATTATATATATATATATATATATAATATTATATTCTTAAATTGAGTTTCTTACTCACAAGTTTATTCATAAATACATTATTATGTTTGAGTTTGAGTTTGATTTATTTAATTGTTTAAGTCTAAACTTAAGTTTGAACTTGATTTATTTTTTAAATAAACATAAACAATCTTTTTCTCGAATCGAGTTTGAGAGCTTGATTGATTTACAGTCCTATTTCTAGTATTTCAACTATGCTTGTCGGCTTCTCATGTTGTAATTGAGATCATAGTAACCAATAGTTATCATATCTACCATATCTAAATAAATAAGTTATCAATCATATATCTATCTAAGAAAAGAAATCCTATTATATATCTGCCATCTATATGCTAAGAATTGTCAATAATCTTCCATCAAATTTACAATGAAAAAATTGCAAAGATATCAAGTATTATCAACATAATTCTGTCATCCAGTTTCAAAGCATTTACTTCTGGACCGGTTTAGTTTTTTTATTTTTTTGCTAAATACGAGCTTTTTATAAAACAAACAACACAGTACTACAAGAAAAAATCTCTAAACCAGGCCTCTATAACAAGGGCTGGACCGGTTCAGTTGGTGCTAGTTGCTACTGATACATATATCTTGCATGGTTTATTGGCATGAGTTCCTTTCTGTATGGTTTAGACTTTATACTTTGGATTTGGGGCTCGAATTCACTAGCAACAAAATTGGAATTGTTATTAATTACTATTTCTATTTCCAATAATATGATTTGAATTTAAACCCGTGAGATTTGTTCTATATTACTAGTTGTGTTTTACTTTTACCATGAAGTGAAAACATCTGTGGATGGAATATGCCTATGAGCCTCTCCACCAAAAAAAAAGCAGACAAAAAGAGAAAAGAATAAAGAATAGAGGATAGAATATGCCTCTCCAATTTTATAGTATGATACCTTTACCACTAAACCAAATTAGCACGTTAATTTCTTAATCTAAATCCTTCACTTTCTGAGAGTTCCCACCTGGTCTGAACATGAAGAAAAATAAGTTTAGAGTAACGTGGAAGATGTAGGTTGGGTAGCAATCAGAGGGTTGCATTGATAATTGTCACACTCGGCAATGCCTTACGGGAAGCATGTGCCTCTAATTTTATTGACGTTGATATTATGATATACTATCTTTTAACAATTGCTCATGTGGGTGTTAGTTGTTGCCAGCTCATCTCCAAAGTGCATAGCAGGAAAGGACATGATTCAACTTTATTTCCAACATTTTCTGCTTATCTTTGAAAAAAAGGAAGGTTATTGATTATTAATTGAAAATAATCTTTACAATTAATAGAGATTATGATATTCATCTGGTTGGAAAAATGGAAGGTGATAGATATACGCGGCCAGATTCTATTGTCTGAAAAGAATAAACGGTGTAATCTTTATTAATGTTAAAAAACAATAAAACTACGGACACAACATTTTCATAATAATACTGAGTTGTTAAACTATGAATGATAAATAATAAATTATAGTAAATAATGAAAACTAATAAAAATCTGTCAACTCAATATTATTGTGAAAATATTGTGTTTGTGACATAAAAATACAGGGAAAATGTCTAGATATAGAACATAATTGGGGATTAGATCTTGGAATAAGTTGTATTTATGCACCAATACTATTTATCTCTTAAATCAATATTAACTATGGGAAAGTTAGTATTTGTTAGTATACAGCTCAAAATTGAATTATGGTTTTCTAACATAAATTAAGAAGAAAAAAAAAGTAATTGTCAAGACTTTTGTAACTCAACGGATGTGAAAAACGGACGCTTTTTATATTTCACATTCGAGATTCAAATCCCCTTTCCCATTATCAAAAAAGAAAAAGAAAGAAAGTAATTGTAGTAGGAGGGGAACGATTCTGGTGACCAGAAATGGATGATACTTTATTGTAGGTGGTATTTATCTTCTAACATCACACCTGTACATCCGTTGTAGCACTGTTCGGAATTTATTTTCTGACCAAACAAGTTGTATAAAAAGCGAACTTTTTAAAACAATACATTAAATACAAGAAAAGAGCATCTAATGCTCCCAAAACTATGCTTCAATAATCATTAGTTAATTAACAAAAACCGTTTCTATTTGTAATGAGTAATTGAGTATTAACAACAAAAGCATCAAGAATGGCTCTTGCTAGAGACTAGAGAGTTATCAAAGTTACCTACGGTCCAAATGAAAATATATTTCAAATTCAAAAGGACTTATTGCTCCAATAAAAATATTTTAAAATATAATTGTTTCCCTAATATAAAAATAATTCTTATTTAAATTTGCATATTTACTCTTTTTTTTTTCTCTTACAATAAATCTCAAATGGGATATTCCAAGCCAAATTAACCTTATTAGGAGAATATGATGCTAATGAGTTATAAGATTCTTGATCTATTTTTATCTATTCATGCATCACGTGTGCATCAATATCACTGATTACTTCATTTCGATTTAAACAAACCTAGATTTTAATCAGCTTCAATGAATCATATATTATTCATACCAAAGGGGACAATATCTCATGAATTTTTGGAACTAGATTTTGGCACATACAAAAACAATGTAGTCATTATACCTTTTTTGTTTACACAATAAAGGTAATATCGGATCTCACTTGTTTGTGGCAACTGGCACCTATTCATAATTCGTTTTCAAGTCACTTATTAATGTTTCAACAATGCCATCACTGTACACAGCACAGAATTTGGACCCAAAAAGAAGAAGAAAAAAAGAAGAAGATAAGATACAAAAACCACCCGATATTTGAGTTAATGACATAAATTACCAAGACTTCTCGAAAATATCTAGTTTGTCCACTTAGTGTAAACAAAACTTAACACCGTTTGTGCATTTCTTCCCAAAAACTATAAATTTCACAACTATTGAGTGGTAAATTATGATTAGTGTATAATATAGTGATGTCAGTGTAAAAGTGATATTGTATTATTCACAATCTTCCTAATAGTTGTGAAATTTGTTATCTGTAGCATTGTTGTAGAAATAAAAGTTCTCGTCGACATCGATTATTTAAGACCACAAATTAGATTTTGGTGAAAAGTTAACAAACAATCAATGTTAGGTGCATACTTAGAGGGCAAACTTGATATTTTTGAAAAGGCTTGATAATTTGTCATTAGTTCAAACTTTAAGATGACTTTTGTATTTATCCTACCAAAAAATATGACAAAAGTAAGAGTACCTCTAAAGGAGACGTCAAATTCATGTGATCCCACCTCAACAACTAATTATAGTGTTTACACAATTCCAACCGAATTGTCTGATGTATAATTTGCCATTAGGAGTGCTGGTTCCACATTTAACATTTCCAAATTGAGAAGTATTTTATTATCTTTTTAATATTATATTCAAAAAATAGATATTGCCTATGAATTGTCACAAATCTAATATATCATTTGCCATTAGACGTGCTGGTTTCAAATTTAACATTTCCAAATTGAGAAGTATTTCATTATTTTTTAATATTATATTCAAAAAATAGATATTGCCTATTGTTATTATTATTATTATTTATAGATATTGCTCATTATTAGTTAAATTTGGTATTTGAATCTTTTTATATTATTACGTTAACCATCAATTTAATTTTTGTTGACAACTAGAAATTGACATATCGTTTAGAGATGCTTTTCACCGTATCATTCTCCCTCGCCCATGTACCGTGTCCCAAAAGGAATTTCAAATGTTCACCACTACTCGTCCTTAAAAGGAGCTCACAATAGCCACAACACAAGCAGCTCACGGGTACACACAAAAACAAAAACACAAACACAAAAGACACAGTCTCTCAAAAAATGGGTACCAAAATGTTTTACTTTAACATCTTCCTTGTCATGCTCCTCTTCCAAAACCCAATTCATGCAAGTCCCATCAAAACCATTGTTGTCCTCGTGATGGAGAATCGTTCCTTTGACCACATGCTGGGGTGGATGAAGAAGCTCAACCCAGAAATCAATGGTGTCACTGGCTCTGAATCTAATGCACTTAATGTCACTGACCCTAACTCCCAGCGATTCTTCTTCAAGGACGGTGCTCACTACGTGGACCCTGACCCGGGTCACTCATTCCAAGCCATACGTGAACAAGTATTTGGGTCTGACAACACCTCGGCTGACCCAGCTCCCATGAATGGCTTTGCTCAACAGGCTTTCTCTATGGATAACACTACCAATATGTCTCAATTTGTTATGAATGGGTTTGAACCAGACAAGATTGCTGTGTATAAAGCTCTCGTCTCAGAATTTGCAGTGTTTGACAGGTAATTTTTTAATGAGATAGATAAATGTTCACATGCATGGCTTTCAAAATTCAAATTAAGCTTCTTTTTTATTCATTCGTGATCATGATCAAATGGAAACTTCAATTTTCCTTTCTTTTACTCTTGGATATTGGAAAAGAAAGAAGTTATTCATTTAGATTGTTAAAACGTAAGAACTTCTAAATCCATTTACCACGTTTATTTTGTGAACTAATGATCAAATTCTTTCAAATTAGTCTAACAATTCCACTCAACTAAGCTATACTCTACCGACTTTAGATTCTCTAAATCCACAAATTGCCATTTATTCATAACGAGAATCAAATTCATTGACACATGCCAAAGAAAAAATATTACTTTTGGGAAGCAATTTATTTATTTACTTTTTTAATGAGCAAAACCATTTCTTTCTTCATGTCCCTTTCCATCTAAAAAATTCTGAAAAAAGGGAATGATATATGATACCTTACTTAATTCAATTCGCACCTATATGATTACTTCGAAAGTTCTAATGAGCAAAACCATTTCTTTCTTCATGTCCCTTTCCATCTAAAAAATTCTGAAAAAAGGGAATGATCATAATACCTTACTTAATTCAATTCGCACCTATATGATTACTTCATAAGTTCTAATTATATCATATCCTATCTATTTTCATTAGTCACAATCACATATAAGCTTATCCATAAGATTTTTCTTAATTATTGAATAGAGCTAGTATTGTCTACGATACTATAATTTTTATTTTTCATTATGTAAATCTTATTATTGATATTTCATCGTCATGTTATTGAAATTAATTATAATCATATTCATTGTCACGTCGATTCAGATGGTTTGCTTCCATACCCACCTCGACACAACCAAACCGGCTTTACGTGCATTCGGGTACTTCAGCTGGCCTAACCAGCAACATTGGCAAGGAACTCGCAAAGGGATTCCCACAAAGAACAATATTCGAGAACCTCGAAGACGCCGGAATATCCTTCGGAATATACTTCCAAAACGTACCCACCACCCTTTTTTACAGGAACCTGAGGAAGCTCAAGTACATTGGCAACTTCCACGAGTACGACGCGTCGTTCAAGAATGATGCAAAGAAAGGCAAGCTCCCAGGTTATGTTGTCGTGGAGCAACGTTATTTTGACCTTAAAGTACTCGCAGCCAATGATGACCATCCTTCACACGATGTGTACAATGGTCAAATGTTTGTTAAGGAAGTGTACGAGACATTAAGAGCTAGCCCGCAGTGGAACGAGACCCTTTTGGTGATCACGTATGATGAGCATGGTGGGTTCTTTGATCATGTGCCGACGCCAGTTCGTGGGGTCCCTAATCCTGATGGGATCGTGGGGCCCGAACCATTTAATTTCCACTTTGATCGATTGGGTGTTAGGGTCCCAACCATTATGGTCTCACCTTGGATTGAAAAGGGCACCGGTAAGTCATACAATTTCATTTTTTTTATATTATTGAGAGTCTTAATCAAAGTAGCACTAAATCTCTTATGGACTTTATCTTTTTTTTTTTTTTTTGTCTAAAAGACTATATAGTATAAACAATTAACTTGACTCTTTTTTTGTTTTCAAATGAAACACCACATTTCGTGTAAGCAAACTTTTTGTTAAAAAAATGCAATTGTACTTAAAAAAAATGAAATTTGAAAAAATTGGATATAAATGAGTATGTTAATAAAATAGGAGAATAGGAGAATATTTATACTTAGACATAAAATTATTTATTTATTTATTTTTGCATGGTAAAGACCTATATCTAATGATTATAAAAAAAAGACCTATATCTAATGGTTGTCAACATCACGAACTATATATATATTCATATCTAGAGCATAAGTCATCTAAGGTAAGCGCAATTGGTCCCACTTGACAAAATGAAATGGAGAATGTATCAAACGTATGCAACCTTCTAACCACATGTCGTCCTTTACAACACTCTTAACTACTACTCATCCTCCAACTCCAAGTAATAATTGCTGGTTGCAAACAGGTCTAATTGTTGATTCTATTCTATTGTCACGTAGAATTGAAGTTTATTGTTTGTGTCTGTGAAATACAATTTTTAATTCATACTATATATTAGTCATTGTCCCAAGACAAGAATCATATATAATTACATATTTGTACTCTAGTTTACAAAATTAATTTATTCATTCATGATGGATCTCCTTTTTTTGGCGCTATCTTCTTAGGATCTTCTGGTCGTTTATAGAAGCTTTCATGTTCACACTGCTTTTTTAAAAAGATCTAAAACATGCAGACAGTGCAATGGGAACCTCACCATCTGCTTTTTCGTTTTTATAACTATTGTCCAAATGTATATAGTGTGAACTCCTAGTCAACAATAGACACATATTTGATTTGTAGTTATATAACTTGATATGATGGTATTGATACAGTTGTCCATGGGCCCAATGGATCACCATTTCCAACATCAGAATATGAACATTCATCCATCCCAGCAACAGTGAAGAAGCTTTTCAACCTGACCTCATCTTTTTTAACAAAGAGGGATGCATGGGCTGGCACCTTTGAAGGAATTGTCCAAAAAAGGACAGAACCCAGAACCGACTGTCCAGGTTTGTCATATTAACCTCGTTAAGTAAACCAATTTGAGAAAGACTATGATGTTAAGGAATAAAACAGTTACACCAATCCAAAGGGGTCAGTTTAGGACTCTAGTACTTCCCAAGTCCTCATGAGATCATGGGTTATTTTAACCAGCATTTTGGGGCTAAGTGGTTAATCTTATAAAATTCTTCCTAATAATTATATGGTGTGTACGGAAATGAGACACTACACACACTCGTGGGAATAGTTAAATGCTTAAAGAGCTTTGGACATTTCCATTAACTAAAAAAAAAATTATACCAAGTTAGTCATGTGGTCATGTGGTTCAATGTTTTATTTTTTTATTAGATTTGGTCACATCAACTTTCCATAAGATATTCATTTGTTGGTGACTTGGTATAACTGTTACAAGATATACTTTCTTGATGTTGAGGAATAAAACATTAAAACCCACAATTTTAAATGCCTTGCCATTTTGTGGACTCTTTGATCTAATCACAATATTTTTTTCCATGCTATTCATTTCAATAGAGCAACTACCTACTCCAGTGAAGATCAGGAATACTGAGGCTAATGAGGAGGCCAAGCTTACTGAATTCCAGCAAGAGCTATTGCAGCTAGCGGCTGTCCTAAAAGGAGACCATGTCTTCACAAGTTACCCGGAAAAGATAGGGAAGGAAATGAATGTGAGGCAAGGGAAGGAGTATATAGATGATGCAGTGAAACGCTTCTTTGAGGCTGGGCTTTATGCCAAGAGAATGGGAGTTGATCAAGAACAAATTGTCCAAATGAGGCCTTCTCTCACTACAAGGTTATCAAAATCTTCGAGCAAAAATCCATAAGAGGATAATGTATGAGATAAGATAGAGAGAGAGATTTGTTGAGAAAATTGGTAGTGTATCATGATTCATTAGGGGAAAATTATTTAGTATTCCTGGAACACAATAAATGCGTGTTTCCTCTTCAATGGTGAATCCCATTATGAATTTAATTAGTGGGATCCATCTTTAATGTGAGGAATAATCACGTATTTATTGTGTTCCGGCTAAATAATCACTCTTCTTTAGGTACATATGTAGAGAACCACTACTGGTTCTTTGTATCTATTAAAATTCAAAGAAAGAGGAACGGAAAAGGAAAGAATTAAATTACTTAATAAAAAGTATTTATTTTTGACAAGGCAGTTCTGGTTCAGTTGTGCTAAGTTGTTAACATTTGATTTATGTGCCTAGACCTTAGAAAGTTTTGCACTTTAATTTTGGGGGAAGGGTGGTGAATTAGCACTTGTTTTATATGTACTGGTCCTCAAGCCAAATTTGCATTTTGATCTAGATACTATAACCTAATATTAGAGAACACAAGCCCAAAAGAGTCTATGAAAAGAACTTAAACATCACAAGCTCAATAGAGTTTTAAAGGGGTTCGAATGAAAGGTTCATTCTTTTTGCAGCCCAATGTGCATTCAAAATTCTTTCAATAAATCTGTATTCAAGGAGTCCAATTAATGTTGTACATGGTCACAACTTACATCCTTCCATTTGTACAATACTATCCGAAACTAGCCGAGCCTCCTCATCCATCCTTCGTTCTGGTCATGTTCCGGTCTCTTTTTGTGGCTCGCCGGAGGCTTGGGGGGCACTCTTCTCTGACTCTCTCTCCTTTTCATGAAGACAAGATTGATGATTTCCAGTACATGGCGAGATCTCCAGTGGCTGTGGATGTTCAGGTGGCAGTGGGTTTGGGGCCTCCTTCCATTTCAAGTCTTTCTTGGCTACCCTCTAGGTGACTTGAGAGTAGAACTCACACAACTCTCCTTTATGGAGAGCCCCAACCGAATCGCATGGCATCTGATGTCATGGACCAGCCGATTCACGTTCTATGTGATTGTATGCAGGGATGGGATCTTGGCTCCAAGTTTTATGCCGCACAGGACATCTTCAGCAGCTGTTGCTCTTGTGAACTACCGGATTGTGATCAAGTCTTGTGTTGTCTGTTCTTGTATAGTCTGTAGGTGTTTATTATGTTGTTGTTCTTATTTGTATGTTGATGTTTTTCTTTTTTGTTGTTGTTGTTGTTGCTGCTACCCTCGCTGTAGGATTTTGTTCTATGACGTATGTCATCTTTGCTCCCCTCTATGTAGGGTTTATAGGCTTTATTGTGTAATCACCTTAGGTGTTCTTCTATCTCGGAAGAGTAGAAGTTTACTGTCGTGTTGATTTTCAATGAAGTTCTTTTTATGCATAAAAAAAAAAAAAAATGGTCACAACTTACAAACCTAGGAATAGTCATACTGACATGGATCAACTAGACTACTATTCGAGCCACCCAGAGCCCAACTCAACAGGGTCAAGTTTCGCCTACACTAGAAGAGTTAGTATGGATATCAGATACAAGCCCACCCAATTACTCAGTGGATGGATGATGGAGGCCTATTTCCTATTGGGCCCAATTGATTTACTAGTTCTTATTTGAATTTTAGGATTTAATTTAATTTGATTTTATTTTCGTATTTAATGTAATTGATTAATATTTAATGATTTATATCAGTTCCTTGCTTATGAAATTATTTCCTAATTTCTAATTCCTAAAAGTTATTATTATTATTCTTATCTTTTTCCCACCACTTGGTGCTAGCTAGGTTCATAATTTTTTTTTATTTGTTTTGTTCTTTCATCCTTCTCCACACACATCCCAAAAATTGCTTTGTGCTACATCAAAGATATTTAAAACTTTTTAGTCCAGTGGATTCCAATTAGCTCAACTGATAAAATCTCTTGTTGTCGAGAAAAGACCTGGGTTCGAATCCCGCCTATACCAAATATCAATTGATATCTTGGCCTGATGATAAGAACAATCATCTTGGAAAATGCATCATAGGTTAAAACTATCGTAAAAAAGAAAAAATCCTAGTCCATTTAAGTGGTCAAATTATACTTTTTCATGACATACAAGCGTTCTGAAATTTGATTATTGGAAATCATTATTATGTCTTTAGTAATACTAAAATGTACAGTTCTGCATTAATAGAGAGGTTTTATCATTTTATAAGTGCTTATAGGGTCCTTGCAATAAGGCATTACTGGGCTCTCAACATTGTCATTTCAGCTTCATTACCAAACACCAGCAATACATATCTCTGTTTTCACTACAACAGATTTGGTTCTCGAGCACCCAATAAATTAAACATCAACTTAAAATTATGACAACATTGGCTAAGGCTAATTTGTTCAAAAATGTTTCCTGGTCAGCCAAGGCACACAAAATTCTGAATGCTGAAAACTTTCAATATAGAGGCTCGAAATTAAACCTCATCTAGTAAACTAACATATATGTGTACAAAAGAATTAGTGCCCTTCATATTTATACTTCAGAAATTGTTTGCGAAAAAATAAGATCCGTTATTTGATTCATCAAGGCATTCATTTTTCTTTATCTATAGTGTTCATTTTGTAATGAGTAATTTGTATTGATGGATCTCGCCGGGTGGCCATGGGCTTATTGTGTTTTTTTGGTCTCAGCCACCCCATGTGTCCCACCCAGGAATATTTTCCGTAGCCTCATTCACCATCTTCACAAGTCTAACCTGCAAGCAAGAACAGTGAAGGATCCATGAGAGAGAGAGAGAGAGAGAAAGAGAGATTACACATGTTGCATTCAAATCTATAATGGACAAATGTAAATGGGATAATGAATGAACATTAGAAAGCTATGTGCAGTTTAATGGCCTAAGCATGCTGTTCTCAATTGTTTGATGCTTATACATTACTAACAAAGTGTCATAGTGAAAGCAATGTTAAATATTGGCTAGCAAAATCACAAAACTGATATCAGGGCTAGAAAAAGGCATTCGTTGAAGATATAATGCAATTCAGTCCAAAGAATAGACAATGAGTCATGTGGATCCCAACAGATCAGTATATAGTAATGCACCCATATACGAGTGCAAACTGCAAAGTGATACTTGGCTTGGGTCTCACAGAATTCTGTATATGTATGTAGACATTTTTGTCTGTAGAAGTTTGAATATATTAAAAAGGAAAAAGTGGTTCAACCCTAGTAATGGATAGCATACAAGAGATACCCCAAAGAACCGAAAGGAAAGAAAAGAAACCAGACAAAAACAAGGGCTACCTTCTAAAATTAAAATACAGAAAAGATGAAATGATGAAATGATGAGAAAGAGAAGCCAGCTGATGTAGCCATCAAATTAAAGAGCAACCACTTGAGCTTATAAATAGAAAGCTCAATGGAAAGTCCTATTGTCCTCTCCCACCATGGACACTTTCATAAGGCAAAGCACAAAACACAAGTGTCTTATACCCTCCAAACCTTCTTTTGTTAATTGTTACCAACTAATCAATATCCCAACCACTGTTATTGCCATTACCCAAGAGATCCCAAAAATAGAGAAACCAATCCCAAATAACATAGCAACGTACCTGCTCTTTTCACCACTCTCACACATAGCAAACACAAGCATCTTAAACTTATCCTTTCAACTAACTCTAAGATTCTAATTGAAATCTGCTAGGTTCATATGCAACTTGAAGAACTTATTTACACCATATTATTTTGATCACAAAATTATTGGTCCTTAATGATGCAGCGTACATCAACTTCTCTCCATAGCTACCTCCCCTCTGCAGGTTGGAAGAAGACCCTCTATTTATCATATATGCTAAAACATGAAAGTCTATTATCATCAATAGCACTTTTATATTCTCCTTTAGCTTTCAAAGCAGCCAAGTTATCAGAAATATGTTATTTCTCTAATTTCTTTATGGTTAGTCCTAGCAATTAAAACTTAAAATTTTTGGGAGGCCATATTTTAAAAACTCTTGGTCTATTTTGCTGGCATGATATCTGCTTAATTTTTTTAATAGATACTAGAATTTATTTATAAAAAAAAAAAAAGGGCATAGCCCTGGTACATGAGAGGTACACAGGAGATATGCAAAAAAAGAAGAACAACAAAACAAAAGCCAAGATTCTATGATTACAAAGATCCAAGAACTATAAACGAAGTGAACCCCCTGTAGCCCTCATCCAATTCAACCCCAGTACTGTGAGCTTCTTTCTACAAAAGTAGCCATATTATTCCAAATAATGCTATTTTGTTGGATTTGTACTACAAATAACTAGACAGCAGTTGCTCATGCATAACAAAGGAATTCTCTTCTTTGATAGGTAAACAGAACTCACGCAGCCAGACAAGATTGAACTTGTGACTTCACCCTTCACTTTTATTTATAGGGGGAGGATCCAAAGACAAAGGCTTACTAACAAAAGAATTCCTCTCAATAAATCTATTAAAGTTATATGATAAGGTAAGGTTCTGCATTATAACCTATATACATACAATTTTGGTTGTAGTTATCAAAATTATATATATATATATATATATATATATTTTTATAACAGGAATATCTCATTGTTTCTGAAACTTGCAAAAAAAATTATAATCCTTTCCAATTTCTGTAGTCTTATTTTATAGGCAGTAACAGGTATCAAAGCAAACAGTGACAACAGACACCTCTATGCTGAAAAAAGAGTAATGTTTTAGACCCACCACCAACAAGACCAGGAATCCATAGTTATAGTTGCTGAATTAGGCAATATATATGTACTCAAAGATTTAGGCTTACATGAAACTGGAAAGTTAACCAACACAACTCCAAAAATTTCTACTGATAGATTATGAACAGTGAAAATTCAGAGAGTAAAAGAAATGACATAAAGAGAGTTTCTGGCCTATGATAAAAAGAGGCAGATGGGGTTGGACTAGATGAGTAACAGCAAAAACATTTATATGGATGCTTGTATTCATCAGAGTCATAAAATTAAGTTATAAGGAGCCATAAGATTAAGTTATGAAGCATGTGTTAAAACATATGGGCTTTGTGTCTAAGCATCCAACATCTTTAGCTTAGCACTTTGTAATGTTGTAATGCATGATCTATAACTTCAGTTACAGGAATGGGCTTCTTTAAAAACTTTATTGCATTTCTTAATAAACCATCATCATGATAACTAAGGGGTAAGCCTTTACATCTTTTACTGAACTGCTTTATTTTCTTGTTCTCGAATAAGCCTTAAAATATAAAAGTTACTAACTTACCACACTTTCAGGAACCCCTGGAGGTGGTAAGGAGAGATTTCTTGGTGGAGGACCATTAAGATATGATCTCTTGTCAAAGCGCCATTCTCCTATCTTTCCATATGTTAGTTTTCCCTGGATGATTAACAACTTGGAATAAATAACTTAGGGAATAATGACCAACTGAGCAAGATTTTTTTTACAAGAAATGAATAAACAAATAAATATAGAGTTTCAGCACTTTTATAATGAATGACAGTAACAATCACAGTTAAACCATCAGTCCCCTTCTATGAGAGTGTGTGTGTGAGAGAGAGAGATCGGTTCACCTTTAAATTATAATCACATCCGTAAGTATAATGGATAATGAATGTCTCTCCCACTTCCAAATCCCATGGAGGCTGGAAATTCAAAAGATGCATGTTAAATGTCTATCTATGAGTTCAAGAAATAGTGAATACGAAAAGGATCATCCAGTATCATTCACACCTGCAGCATAAAATCTTTACGAAGAATATGTCGCACACCATGCAATGCAGATGCTACAGCATATGCATACCTTGATTTGACAAAGAAATGGCACAAACATCACAGGTTACATCAGCAATGTCATAATCAATTACCATCCACTAAATAAACTAGTATGAGATCTTTAAAAATATTACTTACATTTCAAGCACCCATCCAAAAGCCTTATCAGTCTCCGGATCATCTTTCATTCTCAAGGAAATATTCACCCATGTGGGAGCAATATCCTCCAGCATGGACTGAAGCAGATAATTTAGTGATTATTACCACATCATAAGGCAATCACAGTAAAAGCAAAAAGGTCAGCCAAAATGACAACACAACTATAACTCTGATGATGATGACCACAAAGGCACTTTTAAGTACTACTGCTGGAACTCATCTTCTTTTTCTTCTATTACTACTACTTTGTAATAATAATTAGCACCTTCTTAAGTCTCTACTCCTTTGAAACCCAGTTTTGAAGTGCTGATAATTCAAATAATTATAGATATAAATTACTTAATATAAATGCATTATCAACCAATGTAAGGACAGTACACATGCTACAACAGTGGTAAAAGATTTTACCTTTTTGATGATTACAGGAGAATTGCCTATTGGATCAATATCAGTCAAAGGACCACTTTCTTCAGGATAATATTTCCTAACTACTTTTTCATGATCAGCTGGTTTAATGTAGAAAAAAGGGAACCCTGCTGGTTTGTTTCCATATGCCAAGTTAGGTAAAGGGTTTACAAATATGTGGTCAGGCTCTGCCATTAGAATGTATCTGCATCAACCACAAAATGCATTAGCTTTTGGATTTCCTTCAAGAAAAAAAGAGCAAACAATTTGTAAATAATCAAAGTTTAGATTCTCACTCTTCTTCAATTGGAGCTTTCTCCAGCCATTGCACAAACGCCCATGGTCTATTTAGAACAACATAACCCTGCATATAACATTAAATTTAAACATGAATAATTGTATATTTAGTCAAACATGATTTTGTGATTGCTGATGATTTTGTGATTCAAAAATTCAACTAGAATACCCAACCAAAAAAAAAAAAAAAAAGATCAAGAAGAAATGGTGCTGAAACTGATACGTATTAGCTTCATACTACTGGTGATGTGGATACTGATGTACCAATGAAAAAAGGAGACTAATCAAGATCTATTGAACTCACACTACCAGTTGGCCTTTGGTGAGTTCTATAACATTAGATAGTACTCTATTGTTGATATCAATTAGCAAAACCGATATAGTTACTTGTAAACACAATCTAAAATTCATATTTTGTTCACCAGCAGTACCAGCAATCCACAATCCATAAGATCATCTAAGTGAGCTGGTAACCAGCCTATATCACTATAGGCAAACTTCAATGAAAGGGTTTCAATTATTTTAACTATGCAAAATTATTTTTAGCTGTAAAGAAACAGACCAGTGGTAAATTGTTCTTGAAATCTATGTAACATGTTCATCAAAGCAACTCAAGGAAAACCTAAATTCTTCATGTCCTGATCAGATCAATACATGTAAATACGTTTTAAGGCATGGAAACAAGTATGGCACGGGGAGAACTATGCAGCCCCATTTCATTAGATGAAATTGAAAGAAACTAAATATTTTGCCCATTGCATGAAACCTGAAATTTTTATGAAATTCAGAGGATGTTATCATGTGAGAAAATGACTCATAAACTTTGGCAGAACTGTTTAATGGTCATGATATTCATCTCAATCACATGAAGCCTAAGAAAATTATTCTCCTTCAATTTGAAAAGTTAGAGTGTATATTTGTTTGGGAAGATTAGACTGTACAAAAGATATTAAAATATCACCATCACTATGTTTGCAACAGAAAGTGGATACTTGGAAATTCTAAATTTCCTCAAAAAGGGCAGGCTATCGGTTTCATTGTATTTCTCATATCATTTTTGTAAATGGATGATAACTTTGGAAAGGCTGGATACATGTTGTCCAAATAAAAAGATATAGGCCTTTCAAGCTTTACAGTTATAGACATTTCTTTCTCTCCAAACACTGGTTTCCATGAAACAAAATGAAGCAATAGACAAGTTTCTGTATACAAGACATTAATTGCGCTCCTCCATAGACAGGACATATACTTCATTTGACTTTCTAACAATGAAGTTAATTGGAAATTCATGAAAGCACTTGAATCTACTACACATTTAAAAAAAAAAAAAGGATTTATAATTGAATAACAAAATCAACAAAATAATCAATGACTGGATTAGCTTAAGGAATGAACTGATAAATGATAATGAATTGATGAATATAACAAAAGATAAGAGAAACCAAGATACAGCAGCAATAAGATTCTCACCCTATCCAAGCCCTCTGGAAGAGGATCAACCACAAAAGTCGGAATCTCGTCCACCAACTTGTCTGAAACACCAGAATGCAAAATTCGGGTAAACTTTCCCATGCTTGATCCAGGCATGTCTTTTGTCTTCTTATACCAGTAGTACATAATCCGACACTGCCATTGGCTATAAACAGTATCCGTTGCTGTAAGTGCAACATGGTATTTCAATTCCGAATCCCCTGACCTCTTCACCTCCTCCCGAATAACCGGATCAGACGAGTCCCAACTCCCTGAATTGGAAGCTTTGTTGTGTATTATCATAGTCAACAAATTATATGTTGCAAAGGAAAACCCAAGAGATAAAAGCACCAAAAGTATTGGAGACACACGCCCCATGTTTTTCCTTTCAATCATCTTTCTCTCTTATTACAGGAACATCAAATAACAACTCCTTATACCTCAACTCAACCTAATTCTCCCCTATCTTACAACAGCTTTTGAATGCAACCCAGTAAAGTAATTCCTTCCTTCACTAACCCTTCCAAGTCACAGCTCCAATATACAATTCTAACAAACAAACACTACCCTTTATCAAAATTCAGAAACCCAGAAAATTGCAACCACCAATTCTGCATTACAATTATAAAAAAGTCATTATAAGTCAATGTGATATGAATGAGTATAGCTACCACTATAACAACCTAATAAATGAGTACAAAGACACCTTTTTTATTGCTTCTACCAACAATTATAAAGTACCACAAAACAAACCCATGTATTCAATTATTCAAAATAACTAAAAACAATAAAATCATACATCAAGAGCAATTCTGAGGTATATGAAAGTTCACAATAACAGATCTGAAACTTTACTTAAAAGAAACCAAATGGGCACACCTAAAACTCATTTCAGAACAGAAACATAACAACCATAGAGAGAGAGATAGAAAGGGAGGGAAGGCAATTAAATAAGATAAATTGCACACATCCTACACGGCTACACCTATAACTGACAAAATTTAAAAAGCCAAGTAATTTTCATAGAAAAAGAGCAATACCGGAAAAGAGAAAAAGTGTGAGAGAGAGAAAGACAGATTATGGGTTGGGTTGGGATCGTCAACGCCTGTTGGAAAACGCGGAGGTTTGAATTGAAAAGTTGGAATATTGAATATTGAATATTGAAGATTGAAGATTGAAGATTGAATCTTTGTGAATATGAATAATGAATGACAAAAAAGAATATTTAGTCCATGCTGGCTGGAGCTGATTGTACTTTGGTGGAAGCTGATGTGTGTCACTTGGGAAATGGATTGGATACTATGAAACAAATAGACTCACTCACTTTTAACTCAATGGGATTGGGGACCATGTCCATATCCAACACCCAAGTGGCCATATTTGGATTAAAAAAATTACTTTTTTTTTTTTATCTAATCTGTCACCAACCATTACAAGCCAATCAAAATGTACATTCTTTCCATTCATGCGGTTTTTGTTCTTATCTGTATGAAAAGAGTTTGAGCCAGTTGCAAAGTAAATGACTTTTCTTTTGATTGAACCACATCATACATCATCCAAAAAATGAGCTTCCTTTTTATCCAATCTTGTTCAATCCCGATTCACCCTATTAGTACTTTGGCTTTTTGGCGGCCTCAGTGACACTATTATTATATACTATCAAATTGTACTGCATATCTATACAAATATTAAATTACACTAACAATAATTACGTTTTTTTTTTTTCAATCAAAGGCAAATGCACTTTTTCTTTTGTGTTAAAGGGGTAGATATTAAATTATATTACACAACTAAAGGAGTGCATAACAAAGTAAAATTATTTGGTTTATTTTATTAGGTACAATTTTTTAAGGGCTCATTTTAAGTATAGTTATATTTTTTATAACTTTTTTTTTTTTTAAGTTAAATAAATCAACAAAAATTATTCCAAATACACCATATCATAGTAGCTTTATTGATCATAGTACTATTATATAATATGCGGAGTGGTACACTATAAAATATACCATAGGAGTTCATAATACAAAAGGTTAAGGCAGATTTAGCAAAAAAGAAAAAGCAAAAAGTTAAGGCAGCAACATTATGAATAACAAAATTGCAAAATGGATCCACCCTATGTAGCTAGCTCGATACATCAATTATTGGCTTCTTTATTTATATCATAAACTATTACCCGCCAATTGGTAGCAAATAATACCTTGCATCTATTATTATTATTAGCTTTTCTTTTATAAATCGATAATTTGGAGCAGGAGATTTGAATCCTATTTTCTTTATGAAAGAGAAAAATCAATGTCACCTAAGCTATAAGATTCTTAACCCTTATATCCATTATCTACACAAAATACAAATCAATATCACCTAAGCTACAAGGTTCTTGACCCTTATATTCACTATCTACACAAAAGACCAGGGAGAACTATTTAATGAGTTTATTGTACAACATTTTTATTTATTTATCTATTTATTTGTTTGTTTATTTTGTAATAGATAGAGTTACCACTTTTAAATGTTGTTGGCTTCATGACATTTGCCAAATCTACATAAGAAAATCTCAAAATAATATACAAGTTTGTGTTATTTAATATTTTATGCAATGGAAACACTTGTTTCAAAGAGATCATTTGATGTGATATTTCATCACCACGATTTTCTAGCATAGTGAAAACAAATCCATTAAGATCTCATATAAAAACAATAAACAATAAATTCAAAAGAATCATTTCCATGATTCAATCATTATACTTGTTACTTTATCAAAAAAAAAATCATTATACTTGTTACAATGAGAAAATAATTGAGATATTGGAAATGTGGCATCATTCTTTTCAATGGATAGCGTCTATATAATTAAAAATAAATCAAATCAAATCCAACTTTCATGTATGATAGATGTGACGGGATGCATGGTGGGATACCCTCACAATGCATCACCTTTATTAGTTCATTTGACTTTCTCACTAGAGGGTTTTTTATATATGGCAAAATTGGTTATTGCGTGTAAAGGTTTTTTCTTCATCAAAATAACATGAGACAACGGATTTGTTCTTTTGAGTCATTTCTCTCTAGTGTAGGTTGTCGTGTTTTAGAATGATACCTGGACCATTTCGTAAGAGTGACACAAATACATTTTAGATATGCGTGTACTTAACTGCAGAAGAAGTGACTTTATGTCTTTGATTCTGGTTGCTTTACGTTAGCTCGTCTTATTAGATACAAAAATAATTGATAGTTTGATTGTAACAATTATTCTTGTTGTTTTAAGTTTTAACGACTGAAAGCAATGCTAAGTAGCTTACCACGTGTCAAGCTTTGATTGGCAAGTTTTTGGATGAGGGGGTCGAATCTGCTACTTACGTCAACAAGGAGAGTGATGATTGCTACCGATGCATTCTTCGTCCTATCAAATCAAATATGATATCAAAGAGAGGGAGAGAGAGAGAGAGTAAAAATTTGCATTAAAAAGATTATAAATGAGAGAAGACAAGAATTTGGTGAAGAGGGAAAAAAGGGAATTTTGTTTGTGCTACTAAATTAAAGAAATACTTGATGTTGGACCTGTTGAATGTGAGAAACAAAGTAATCGTGTTATAAATTAACTGAGGTGGATAGTTTGCTGAGGAGTATTGTTGAAGACTCTTGCTTGCATTGCTTCTTATAAAGATTGGGAAGTTATGCAAAAATACTTTAGAAAGAAGAGGAGGTATTAGTAGAACTTGTACGTTGTGTAGTGCAATTTATAAAAGATTGAGTTGGTTTTTCTTTTGGTGCTGAATATGGCAGGTTGGTTAGTTCGATTTGATTTGATTTGATTCGATTCGATTCGATTCTATAAAGGAATGACATTTGATTGGAATTCCTAAATTTGTGAGTTTATGGCATTGAGCATGAATTATGATTAGATTAGCACTTATTGTTGATTCAAGGTTATGAGCATAAGTTTTCATTCAACACGTATATGAGTCTTCCTTGTGTGTTTAGCTTTCTCTGCACAATACACTCATCATAGGCTCATGGACTTGCAACTTGCAAGCATTCCAAACTCTCAAGACCTCCATTGGAGTCCAAAAGAGGTGAAGGAAATACCCTTTTATGCCCTCCAAACCTTAACTTCCACAATTTTTCCTTTCGATTTTCATGCAGGCTTGGAGGAAATAAGTTTGGGCTCAAGCTCGAATAATAACTTGTGAAGAACAAGTGTGGGCTTCAAGATATTGTATCCATCTTGCGAGTGACCTTGATTTAGCCTCGTCTATTTAAGTAAAACGTGTTTCACACTTCCACAATTTTGTCTAGTCTTGAATGATTGGGTCTTTGATAACTTTATGGGCCTGAATATGTCAAGTTTAGTTTGGTGGGCTCAAGGATATAGAAATTTTTACTTGGGGTTCAAATTGCAACCTAAAACTACATACTTTACGAGAAATGAGTAAAGTAACGCCACTCAAAATTTCTAACTTTCAAAATTATTAGTTTTAATTAGATATCATCTTTTTGTAGAAGATTATATAAATTTCAATGAAAAAGTGTCATACAATATTGAGAATTTTAAAGGCTTAATTTTTATACTAAAAATATGAATGTTTCCAGTAATGTTATCTAGCAAAGATGGAGCAACCGGCCTAAACTTCTAAACACAATTTAGGCATGAGCAGCATCCGTATCAAATATGTAAATATTGAACCAATGAAAGATACAGAAATACTGTGTAGTACCCCAAACATTGGGCCAAAAGTTGAATTCAACGTTCATTTCTTTTGAATGGGGGTAATTTTTTTTTTAAATAAACTATGACTGGTATGTGAAAGTTAAGATTAAACATGCCCTTTAATCTATAAGGTTGCCTAGGCTCTCATATTCGATTAAGTTTTACTTATTTGGCAATGTTATACAATATGCAAGCTACTTACCATGTAAAATATCCGTTAAGTGCTACAAATTTCGAGTCAAGCTAATTCCGTTTGCAAGTATTTTATTTATTTTTGGGGGTAGGAAAAGCAGATCATTCAGTAGCTAGCAAGTAATCTTCTTTTAGTAAAACTACAGATTTGGTTGCTAATTTTGTCTTCCTTCCAAAACTGATATCAATACTGGAATGTGATAATGATATTTCTAGATGAAGCTTTCAAGTTTGCTGGATTACAATTTCACCAATATTTCTAATATTTTTCACAACCATTACAAGGCAATAGATGGGAGTTCAATGAAATTAAAGTTCATGTTGTTAATTTGCTAGCTGCATTAATTATATATATGAACAAGAAAAAACAGCCATTTCAACAGTCAAAGACTCAAAGCTGATCATATACCAGTTTTTTGTACTGAATACGGTAATCGGTAATTACCAATGCCTGTTGGTGATGTTAGATATTGTTTTCTAATAAGAAATAGACTTTCCTTCCACACTAAGAAAGTCAAAATAAAATCAAAATACAAATTTGAGGCAAGATCTAACAGGTGATGATTCAAAATACAAACTCTATCGTTATATAGTTGTCTTAGAAGCTCTTCGAGAAAGAATGATCCAACAAAGCACACGATAGAACACAAAGAAGCCAAACATGATCCCCACATTCATCCACCTAGTGTCCTTGTCAAGTCCTCTACTCTTCAACACATCCAATCCTGTCAGCAAACACTTGGAATGATCTTGAGCCTGCCAAGAAAAACACTCACTTCTCACACTCCAATACTCATTTATGAGAAGTGAATCCAATGGGTACCTATAAAGGGACACATAGTACATAAAGAGCCAATATTTTGGGATGCTTTCTTTTGGAATGAAGTAGCCAGAGAAGAGGAAGAAGGCTCCAAGAACCGTGCAGATGAGAGAATTCCCGGAAATGAAATCCGGCGAGACTGCACTTAAGAAGAGCACAAGGGAGCTAGCCATCAACACAATCAGCCAGACTATAAAAGTGAAAAATGCAAAAGCAGTGATGGAGGAATTAAGTCCTACAAGCCAGTATATTGGAACAGCAAAAAGAAGGGCCACCACAAATAAGAAGGGCAAGAAGACAATAGTATTGGCAATCAGATAGGAGGATATTCTGTAAGCTCCTCTTGAGGATTCCTTCATCAAAACACTTCTCTCTTGAAGGTATATAGGAAGAGCTTCAACTGTGGAAGAAAGAAGAAAACTAAGACTGAATGCAAATAAGCCTAATCGTTCTGCAACACCTCCTTCATCTTTTCTCAGTTTCAAGTATACACTTCCCAAACCAAATCCCCCCACAATAGCTTGCATTGTTCTGGCCAGAAAAAGCTGCTTTGTTCTATAAATGATCTTCCAAAATCTTGAGCAGAGAAACATAATCTCAAACAAAATGGAAAAATAACAAGTACCCTTTTGACTGCTATCTTTGTGTTGTTGAACTCTGCCTATTTGCCCTTCTGGAAACATCAAGTAGGAATACTGCTCTTCCTCTTTTTCTACACTAGACAGGCATGTTTTTGGAATATGACTCCTCTAGTGTAGATATAATTTCCATGGCAAACTCTAATGCATTTAGTTGCATTGGAATTTGATATCCCAGTTCATTTATAGTTCCCTCAAGTGATTCAAGGCTACCATTATGGACAACCGAGCCACGAGAGAGGATCAAGAAGTTTGAAATGTATTGAAGAATTCTATAGCTTGGTTGGTGAATAGAAAGAACCACTGTTCTTTCCTTACCTTTTGCAATTGAAGAAAGCAGCTCAATTACTTGGAGTGCTGAAGTGCTGTCTAGGCCTGAAGTTGGTTCATCAAGGAGCAAAATTGGAGGGTCATGAATCATGTCAACTCCAATAGAAACCCTTTTCCTTTCTCCACCAGATATCCCTCTATTCTCTTCATCTCCAACAAAACTATCAGCAACAAGCACAAGACCAAGCTCTTGCATCAAGCTCTCCACCCTTAATTCTTTCTCTTTAGCATTCATTTCTTTGAGCCTAAACTTGGCACTGAACATCAGTGTTTCCTTTACAGTGAGTAATGGAAGTAGATTATCTTCTTGTGCCACAAATCCACATATCTTCCTCAACTGAGCTGGACTACTCATAGGCTGATCATTGATTGAGATACAGCTTCTAGGATCAAACTGTTTTTCCTGTACCCTTCCTGATATTATTCTGAGCAAAGTGGATTTGCCAGTGCCACTTGGGCCAACAATGGCAAGAATTTCTGAACTCCTTGCAACAAAAGAGACTGAATTGAGTATGTTAATGGGCTTAGGCTTTTGTACCAAATGAAAAAATGACCTATGTGGATGGATAGTGTAGGAAATATTTTTCACAGCTAGTTTGTAAGGTGTTTTGGAAATTTGAGGTGGTGCCCTTGGTGAGTGATAGAAGGAAGAGGAAGGGCTAGTAGTGGATTCTTCTGGGGAATTAGAAGTTGAGAAGAGTATCACAGAGTCGTCTTCAATGATCATCTGCTGAAGGCAAGCAGCCATTGTTTCGAGCTTAATTTTCTGTAGGGAAGTGCATGGGAAAGAAGGTGGTGGATGTGGTTTTCAAGTGAGAATGTTCAAGCTGAGAAGAAATGGTTGTTAGAACAACCAAGTTGATATAGCTAATTAGCTATAAAAGGTTTGATGCACCTATAAATGCCTTTGAAATCATTGTGGCAACTTCTAATAGGTTCAGTCCATGAAAAATCATGGTGTAACATCTAGACTAGAATAATGAACAAATCATGTTCCTTGTCAAATTTAACTTAGTCAAACTTCTCTGATTACCAAACGCTGCCAACCTTTTACCACCCTCACCAGAACTATTATATTCTTTTGATTCTGGCATTGACTATCATGATGGTAGATACCTTTCTATTAGCATCTCCTACACTCAACCTGCCCTTATACACCTCCACCATTACCCATGCCCTTTTCAAAGGATTGAGATTTTTTAGAGCAACATGTGAAATTCTAATTCTTAGAGGAGAATACAAGTGCTGAAGTGCTTTAATGTTCTAAGCGCTCGAAATTACAAAATTACAAGATCACTCAATGTAATGGATTTCTATTGGCCCAATATTTTGGAAGCATTCTTGGAAATGGGGGAGAGACGAACACTGCACAATCTACTTATACATTTTTTTAACCAATTATTATAATATAATTTTGCAGTCTTTCATAATGGGAAGTCATGGCGGTCTTAGGAAGGCCTTGAGCTAGCCTTACTATTACAAAAATGGGCCAAGCTGCTAAAGCATGGGCCACAGTTAGAAGATTTAATGGGTCCGTTTGTTAAAGCTGTGGGGACCATGCTTTTCGGTCTTCTAAGCTTTTTCAAAATGGAGCTGAAAGCTCTAGTGCCAAAAAGTATATTTTGAGGGAAAAAAAAATTTCAATCCATGCTTTTTGCTTCTTAAGCTTTTTCAAAATGGAGTTGAAAGCTCCTGTGCCAAAAAGTATATTTTGAGGCCAAAAAAAATTCAATCTATGTTTTTTGCTTCTTACCAAACACTAAATAACAAATTATTTTTTCATTTCATGCTTTTTGGTGTCCTAACGGGTTGCCAAATGGGCACAATAACACGAGAGATAAAACATAAATTGAGGGGAAAAGTCCGTAAAGTTGATTTGGATATTCAGCTTTAAATTCGTTCTATGCAAATTTAAAACCATACCACGGGTTTAATTTCCTTTTTTTCCTTTTTCTTTTTTTGGCAAAAATATATTTTTGGTCCATATATTTTGGGGGTCTTTTCATTTTAGTTTTTATATTTTATAACGTTTCATTTTAGTCATTGATTTTTGAATATTAATTCATATGAGTCCTTATCCTTCTTATTTTTCTTACAATTTTGAAATCTTCTTATCAAATATAATATATGTCCAAAAAACTAAGGATTAAATTCAAATATTATAAAACATAGGGATTAAAATGAAAACACCCCAAATATAAAGACTAAAAAGTGTGTTTTTGCCTTTTTTTTTTTTTTTTTTTTCTTCTTTTTTTAATCGATAATAGAAAATTTATTCAAACAAAAAAAAGGAAAAAAAGTAGCTCTTAGTTCACTGGGATTGTACAGAAGGAGTACTCAAGGAATAACAAAAATTAAACATTAAAAGAATCTATAAAATAACAAATGAGTGTGAGATTAATTCAGTTGTAGTCAGTCAATCCATGGGAGAACGAATCAACATCCTCTTAATCTCCAGTAGATTTCTCTCTTTCCCATTAAAACATTTGTCATTTTTCTCCCCCCAAATATACTAGAATAAACAATGAGGAATTGCACTCCAAATCTTCACGTTCCGAGACCGGCCAGACCATTCCTCCAACAAGCTAATAATTCCATAACCCCATGAGGCATAACCCCGAAAATCCTGAATACAAAACTCCATAGCTCATTTGTGATCGGAAAATGAAAAAATAAATGAGCAATGGATTCACCACTTCTTTTGCACGTATATGAAATTAATTTTGTAAAAGTGTGTACCAAACAGACCTTAAACCTCACCTTCTTCTAAGATTATCTATTGTGAGAATGCGACCTATGCCTACCGTCCACACAAAGAGAAATTGATATTTCTCTTGTCTTACAAATAACAAATTAATATGAATAATTCTACTACTTTCTTAAGTGAATTGACAATGACATGTACCCAATTGAAAATTTATGTCCATTCATTCGGGAATGGCTTGGGTCCAGTGCACAGTAGCACTGGACCCGTTGAGATGCTGCCACGTGTACAAAAACTGTACTGGACACGTGGCAAAATCCCAACGGGTCCAGTGCTCCTGTGCACTGGACCCAAGCCTTACCCCATTCATTCATTCCGACTGTATATGAAATCATGCACGTAGAAATGACTGATTTGATTTACATGATAGACTTCTATATCTGCTCTCAACCTTTCTCTTGACAAGAGTTTCTCTTTCTTCCTCATTTATGCTTATGATGTTGATGAACAAACAAGACCAATATGTTTCACAATAATAAAAATAAATATAGGTCACCAATTGACACCTTAGAATCCAATGATGGCAACTTTGTTTCTTATACTTGGTCCCCACTCACCGCCTCGAGGGTATCTCTTGTGAGGGCCATCATATATGACCGTCAAATGAAATCTTTTTTCCATTACCTCGAGGGTATCTTTTGTGAGGGACCGTCATATATGACCGTCAAATGAAATCTTTTTTCCACCACCTCATATTCACATGTAAACACGTGGGGGCTATATAGAAGTCTGCTCAAAGCCTGGTATTAACACATGTAAAATAAAATTAACATGTATTTAGTTCTAATAAAATATGAACTAAAGAAAAAACATAAAATAATTATTTCATAATACAATATTTCAACTTAATCATATATCGAACTGGAACTCTACATTTTTATTTTTAAATCACAAAAATAATCATTACTTGATTTGTATTGAATTTCATATAATAGTTTCCTTTCTAATCATAATCTCATATTTACATATGCAATCTGGATCAAGTTCCAACTAATTAATATATCAATTTCATTGATTTCAAATTTCATAATCTTTTATTAAGGATTTTTAAAATTGGGTGTTGGCAATGTTGAAGGTAATTTTTTTTTTTTTCCCGAAAGAAATCACAGATATGATCAGATTACCATTTTATCAAAATTAAGTCTCTTTGTTCTAAGTTCTAACTGAATTTTTGAAAGGTTAGGTGTAATCTTTGAGGATAACTTTAATATAATAATTATACATATTATTTAAAAAGAAAAAAATTTGAAAACTTTTGGGGCCCTTGTCCAAACGTTCCATCCCTACTACTTTCAAAATTAAATGGATTCCTCCTTGCATCATCACAATGCCATTCGTGTGGAGCAAATTGAGAGAGTGAGTGTCGATGAATGTGGCCAAGAAACAGAGTGAGCCCTTGATAATGATCAGGCCGTTAATAATAGATGGATAATGCAGAAGGTGAAACAGACCAAACCACGTACAATTGTTGTTTCTTTAAGATATATCTTCGTCAGTGGGAGTAAGGAAAAAGACAAAGGAGTCCTTGGATCACTGCATGTCCACCACGTGTTCATCTTGTTTGTTTGATAGCGGTGCTAATGTATCACTGTCTGCCCTAACTCCGTACATGTCTCTCCACAGACATCATTGATGCTCTGTTCCAAAAGATAAGGGACTTCCTTTAACACGACGCTGTTTGTTCATTAGCAATTAATTTCAGACAACGTTACAGTGAATGCCATATGAAAATATCCAAAATTACTGGTTGAAAAGGAAATTACTTTTTCAATTATTTCAAAAGTTTTTCTTATCTTCTCGGTTTGATTGAACTATCTAATCTTAGCAAATGGTAAAGTTGTCAGTTCAAATGTACTAATGGGTCTTAAATAAATAACTATGGTATGTTGATAAAATTGTATCTTTGCTTATTTGTCGATTTCTTTTTCCCTTTTTCTTTTGTCCCTTTGATGACGTGCCTTCAATTTCAGTGACTAATCGACCAAATGTGACTAAAAAGTTTTTTAATGCTTAAATTGATTAGATGCGAGATTATATTTTAAGGGTTTTAAAGGCTTTTGCTAATGAGTGTCTAAAGGGCACAACTTAAGATGTATTAAATAATATTTTTATATATTTTTGGAAAAATTAAGTCAATTTGCGATCAAATATCAAGAAAATCACCAACAACAATAAGTTTGTATGGCCAAACCAATGAATTACTTAAAACTGTTTTTTTTTTTTCTTCCAATAACATATATTACAGCTCAAAAGAGAATATTTATTATTCCTTAATCTATGCTTTAAGGACACTTGTTAACAAAACCCTTAATAAAAAAAATTGAAACAATTACTTTTTTATTCTTAGAATTTGTAGCTAGGATCAACTCCGTTACACTTCTTCGACAGATGAATTGCTAAGTTATACCTCAAAAATATTTTCATGAGAATTTTGAAGGGTTTAACATCTCAGGTTCTTGACATCTAAGGACGAACAAAAAAAAAAAAAAAAAAAAGTAATCCAAGATGGAAAATTGTTTAGTGCATATCAATGATCAATAAAACATTGAATTTTATTTTTGGAGGGGGAAAGTGCGCCTCAAGGCCCAAGAGTAAGAGCATCTCCAAGCCACCTTTTATTTTATCTCTACATTATCTCTATTTCAGCAACTTTTTGCAAATTTGAAGAACAATACTCTCCAACACTACTCTCTATTTTATCTCTATTCTATTTAAATATCATTTCTTTGTTCATTCTTTATTCTTTTATCCTATTTAAATATTATATTTTTTATTCATGCCGAGATGAGTGACACCCAGGCCGAGATCGGCAAGTCCACTCCGAGATCGGCAAAACCCAGGTGGATCTCGGCAAATCCAGGCCGAATCGGCAAAACCCAGGTGGATCTCGGCAAACCCAGGCCGAATCGGCAAGCCCAGGCTGAGATCCAACCGTCAACCACCACGCCGAGCACACCCAAGCTTAGATCGGCGCCTCTCCGTCAACCCCAAGCCACACCGTGTTCTACCCAAGTCCGATTCTTTCTTTCTTGCTATGGAGAACAGAGAGAGACCAGAGAAGATAGGGAGAGCAGAGGAAAAAAAATTTGAAAGAGAGAGAAAATTTCGGGCAAAATGAACGAAAAAAGAAAAAAGAAAGCTTAAATAGGCGGACTAAAAAATAATAAAAAATTTGGTTACAAAGTGTACAGTAGCTTTTCATTTCTGAAGAGCTACTGTACACTTTGTGTATTTTTCGGGTGTTTGAAGAGTAAAATAGAGTAGTGTTAGAGCACTTTATCTCTATTTTACTCTTCATTTGTAGAGATACAGTGAGGTTTTACACAGCCTTTGGAGTTGCTCTAAGAAGCCTTGAACAAAAGGCCAACACCCGACTCAAAGGAGGTTCAAAATAAAAACTACATTCATGTGATAATCTCATCTTGTCCGACTGATCAACATACTTTGGACATTGACCATACCAGGGTTGAAAGGTTCAAAAATAAGAATCAATCAAATCTCGATAGCTGATTTTGGCGGGAATGCTCAGAGCTGGGTAGTTGAGTCCCCTAATCTTGATAAAAGCGTCTAAAACTAATCATCAGACTCATTATATCAATATTTATTATCTTGATTAACCGCTGACTCTTTTACATTAAATGTAACAAGACAAGTTGTGACTGTATAACTTTGGGACGACCACTCTAGGAGCTTTGTCCCTTCAGCCAACCTAAAGTTACCCTGCTTTATAGGAAACTCAACACCAACCCCCACTATAAAGAAAAATATATAAATTAATACCTCTAAAAACCAAAAACAAAGGTATGGTTTCTCTTATACTTAACCACTATGTGATGCATCTTCAAAGCACTTTCTACTAACATGACCTTCGAAATTCATCTAATCAACCTTATCAAATGATAAGCCTAGAAAACACATCGTTTAATTCTTATTGGATTAGGTGAATTTTAACCCGCCCATCACCTAGCTCGATTGGAATCTTTGGCGTGGTTTCTCTTTCAAGAAAGTACCTACAACTACAACCCTACCATTTTTATTTTACAATTTGTTCGCTTAGTATAAATTATATTGTGGATAGTTCTTGCCAAGTTCAAGGGGAAAAAAATTGTTAAAATTTCACATAACTATGAAGTGTCAGTGGCGTAGAACAGATTTTTCATATGCAGGCCAATTCGACTTTGAGATTTTTTTTTTGAAAGAACTAAACAAATAGGAGGAGAAAGATAAAAAGAAGAGGGTGAAATCACGTGCATGGAGAGAATCCAATTCTCATTATTTTGGTTGGTTTAGGTGACCAAAGCTGCAAGCCTGTACAGACAAAGATGTGGTTCGTAGCTCACCACGTATCCTCTAGTCCTGTCTTACCAAAAATAGTCCGCTAAGAACTCCAATTCCACGCGCATAACATGTTAAAAATGCATATAATCGAAGTTTTACGCGTGTAACAGATGCAATTCGTCAAATGATTGACATCTCTATGGGAAAGTAACGACAAAAGTGATTATTTGATATAATGGGTCCTTCCATAGTATCTTCGATGTTTTTGTGATGCCTTTTTTGGGGGGCCTGGGATATGAATATGATATCCACTGAGATATTGCATCAAAATATAACCCACTTTTAGTATCAAAATATATATATATATAACCCACTTTAGAGTTAACTGCCTATCTAAATTATAAAAATAGAAAGAAAGGAAATGTGTGTTATTATGTGATGTAGCATAATTTATTCTCAGATTTGACATGCATATTATCTTATTTTATCTTATCATAATCTAATCAGAAAAATAAAATAAAAAATACTAAAAACTAAAAACTATGCGTTATCATTTAACACTAATATGATATTAATTACCAACGGATGTAACTAACCAATGAAGTTCTCATACTCATTAAAAAGTGTGAGTATTAACCCTTATAAAATTTCCCTTGGTATTGTATTATTAGGTTTAAAATCAATGAGTTGAGCTTTTATTTAATAACTAAGAGTATTCATATCAAATTCTCTAAAATTATCCTTGAATTTTAGCTAAAAGATTTTTTTTTTCTTAACTAGTTTTTTGCATCGTTTCTTTCTTTTCTTTTTTTTCTTTTTTAATTTTAATTTAAAATTTACTTTTTATTCTTTTTCAATTTTCCCCCCACATTTTTTCTCTCTAAACTACAAGATTGCTTGGTCTGCCAGGCTCCAAATTAATCAATCACAATCCCAGCATCTATCTTATGCAAATCCTCACATCAGTCTTAATTGTCAAAATCTCAAGCTTTTCTAGACTTGACTGAGAGAGAGAGAGAGAGAGAGTTGTTGGTGTGATTAACAAAATAAATTTATTAATTTGCATTGCTAAAGTAGCAATGAAAAATTTAAGATATTTGTTTGCTAGTCTAAAAGCAAGACAATTTGGAGTGAGAATGGCCCAAATTTGGCTTTAAAAGGTGGGATAAGTACACTGATGCGAATGCTAACACCAAAAGTGAGTAATTTTGTTAGGTCCAAACCTATTAACTTAAATTTGTATTCTAATATCTTACGTAATTACATGAAATTCTGACAAAAATATTCCAAAATATATTAATATTCAATTCTCACGAACACGACAATCCCAACATCTGCAACACCACATAAAATTGATAAATGTTTATATAAAACACTTGGATGAAAGTGATGGTTCATGGTTCTGTAATATCTTTTCAATACTTTTGGTTGGATTATCATCTATATAATTTGTGTATCATTTATAAAGTGGGCAATGATTTTTATATATACTTGGATTATCATCTATATACTTGGATAAATGTTTATATAAAACACTTGGAAAATGATTTTTGGCTAAGTTGATAGCTACAAATTTTCGTATTCAAATTTCGAAGAATTTGTGTATCATTTATCATTAAAAAAATAATAATAAAAACAATATCAACATTAAAATTCTATGTACTTCGATATTTTTTGAACACTCACTATAAAGTGGGCATGTGTATGGCCAAGAATTCCACACTTCTTGTAACCACTCCACATCCTAATAAATTCATCAAACACCATAACTTTCACTACCTTCAACACTCTCTCTCTCTCTCATAAACTAGCACAAAGCTACAAAACCCATGTCCCGTCATCGCCGCCAAGCCTCTCAAGTCCTTCCGCCGGAGCTAATAGCCGGCAACGAGCCAGTAAGGCTATCTGACATCAGCCAGGCCACTGCAAGTGTTCCTGCAGGTCATGGTGCTGCTGGTGCAAGTTCCACTGTCACTGAACAGTCCAAAGATTCTCACTCAGCTAATCAAGAAGCCTCCGTCACCCATTGCCCAGCCACGGCAAAGAAGCCACCACTTGTGAAACCTGCCTGAAAAGCTGAAGATCACTGTTGAACCCATGAATTTTCATTTTGAAGTACTAGATCTTTCTTGTTTTTCTTTTTGATAAATTAGATCTTTCTTGTTGAATGTTGATTATTATGCTTTTTCTTTTGTCCTGCTTTTTTTTCTTCAGTGCTGTTGTTTAAGGTGGTTCTTTGACTCTTTCCTGCGTTTGTAGACTTCTCTCTCTCTCTACAAAAATAAATTGAGAAAATGTGAGAGAAACTAAGGGTGGAAAGTTCATTTGAGCAATGCATGGCTTGGTTATGGTAAGAACTAAGCAATGTTATTTTTCCTAGCTTTTCTTGATCTGGGCTGGTTTGGACTTTGGATCCAGCTTGTGATTATTTTTTTTGCGTATGGATTTTTTATTTCTTCCTCTTGAGGATTCTTTGTTGGGTTTGGATGAAGGATTTTGATTGGAGATTTTAATCGATATTGTAAATTATGAATTTCTGATGTTAATTTTCATGTTTGGATTAATATATCTGAGTTGTTTCCAAAATTATGTGGGGGAACAAATATTGAGAAAGGAAATCACGGATCAACTTTCAAAAAAAAAAAAAAAAATCACGGACCAACCAGTAGGGTTGGTCAGTCAGAGACTCAGAGGTACTCTGAAAGTTAAGTTAGACAACAGTGCTTGATGAGAATTTGGCAGTGTATAAGAGCTTATGTTTGCATACCATTATTTGAGATAAGGTATGTATTTTTAATTTTTTATAGGTTTTTTTCGTGGAATAGATTTGGAATTTTACTCTCCTTTGATTTGGGGGAAGAGATCAATCGTACCACCTCTATTTTGGGAACCGAGGTGAAGTGGGTGAAGGACGTCACACCATTTTCCGGACTATCCAGATTGCATAACTAATTACTTGTCATGTAGTGTTAGATGCCATTGATAATAGTTAAAAGCAATAAATGTGATTGTGAGGGAGAAAAATTTGTAGGAAAGGAAAAATAAAGAAAAAGAAACAAAGAAGAAGCATGTGGTTACAGTGGCAAAGCAGTATCTAGACTTGAGATAAGCGTTTCTCTCTACTTGAGAAACCCTAGCCACCCTCTCCCCTCTCACCCCACTGACCCCAGTCGCCACCCCCTTTATTTCCCCTTCCCTAGCTGGCACCCCCACTCCTCCATTTCTATTCAACCTCTATTCTCTCATTTGGGGTCGTGCGGTCCACGAGATCGTGGCCGATGGTGGCCCGATCTGGATCGCATAGCCCGTCCTCATTGTTCCGCGTCGAGCCTCCACGTCTGCCGCTCCCTTTCTTCTTTCTTTTGTGCCGCTTTTCCTTTCATCCCTCCGCTATAACCCAATCTCTCTTTGTGGGATCTTTTGTTGCCTTTTTCATGTGGACTTCGCCGGAACCCCTTTTCTCTCTTTTTGTTGCTCGTCGGAGACTTGGGGTGGCACTCTTCTCCAACTCTCTCCCTCTTTCTTGAAGACAAGTTTTGTAACTTTCAGTAGAAGGCGAGATCTCCATTGGCCGTGGATGTTCAGTTGGCAATGAGTTTGAGGCCTACTCCTGTTTCAAGCCTTTCTTAGCTATCCTCTAGGTGACCTTGAGGGTAAACCTCACAAAACTCTTCTTTATGGAGAGCCCCAACCAAATTGCATGACATCTGATGCTATGGACCATCCGATTCATTTTCTTTGTGTTTGTATGCATGGATGGGATCTTGGCTCCAAGTTTTCTGCCGCACAAAACATCTCCAGTTAGTGTTGCTCTTCCAAACTACCGGATTGTTGTTAAATCTTGGATTGTTTGTAATATTTGTGTTTTTTATTATTGTTTATGTATTGTTATTTTCTGTTGTTGTGTAGTTTTTTATGTTGTTGCTTGTGCCATCCTCGTGGTGGGGTCCTGTACTATGATATATGTCATTTTTGCCGCCCTCGTTGTAGTGTCCTGGGCTTTGTTGTGTAATCAACTTGGTTTCCTTCTAACTCGGTTTGGAAGTTTTTCAAAGTTTTGATTTTCAATAAAGTTTCTTTATTCAGCAAAAAAAAAATTAAAAAATTAAAAAAATAATAAAAAAGAGGGAGAAAATTTTGTACTCTTTTTTGCTAAAACAGATTATGTACTTAGTGCAAACTTTCATGTCAATCTGTATTTACCAAGGATTCCCCCAGCTACACATTATCTTCACAGACATATGGTATGGAGGTTTGTTTGGTCGACTTACATGGCCAGAGGCCATTCTCTATTCTCTAATGCTCAGCTCAGTCCTCCCGTGCAAACCTCAAGTTGGCAGAGATCACTCCTTGTAACGAGAAGGGAGAGAACGAAGATTGAACTGAGGACCTGATGCCTTTTTGTACAATAATGAACTTGTTTTGATCATGGGCTTACTGTGTCTTGAGATATTGGGCTTGGGCATCCATGACCCACCTAGCTATGGGCCCAAGACCTTTAACTCCTTACATATACATGGATACATTACCGACTAAACAAGATTTAATATTTATTAAACGTTCATATCTAAGTTTAACATTTAATAAGGTATGTAAATTGCTCATTTTTTAATGCTCCACTTAAGTTTTCTTTTTCTAAGAAGGTAATTTGTTGACCTATGTATATACCTAGTTTGTGTTATGGGTATTTGGTGTGGTCACTGATACAAACATCATTCACCTGGTTTTTAGACTCCATTTGGACCCCAAATTCTAAGTTCAAATTCCAATGAAGTAAATGTCATTGTTGTAAAACATTTATCAACATTGCTACTTCCATGCCATCAACATTACTTATTCAACTACCATCACCATCCTTATTGACATGTCGCCACCACCAATATTACAAGTTTACAACTATCACTAGCACTTGTTTTCACTATTTTTTGCTACCATCACCGCAATTTTTTGACTTCTTATTATGTAAAATATGATTTGGTTGTTGTCATCTTTCCTCAACTTTCCTCTGCATCTCCCTTCACCCACTCGGATCCTTCAATTCTAGATTCTTCATCTTCCACCTTTCCTTACCTAGTTACCTACCCCTATAACCTCCTCAATCGTACTTCTATTCAACCTATTCTTCTTTCCTCCTACCCCTCTTTTATATCGCCCATGAATAATCCACTTAAAGACCTGACACATATAATCTCCTAAGCATAGAGCCTAGCCATGAAACCAAAACCCTTAGACAAAAGCCCTTCCAATGTCTCCCAAGCTCCAACCATGCCCTCCCAAACACGGAGATCCGCTCAACATGAAAACCCAAACCATATCATGATGAGGCTGGACAGGTAATTATCCCCTCCAGCCTTACTAATCGCAGCACTAAAGTCAGGGCCGGCCCTGGGGTAAGCCCAGCAAGTCCCTGGGTTAGGGCAACCCCCCTCCATGGGACAACTTAAAAAAAAAATAAAAATTTATTAATTTATGTATAAAAAAATAAAAAATAAAAAAACCTTTATGGCAACTTAAAACTAGCAAAGAACCTTGATAGATCTCGTTTTTTCCTCTCAATACGTTCACTATGCTTCACCTTAGCAAAGCCAATCACCCCTCATTGAGATGAGCAATGAAGAAGAAGGAAGGGACAAAATTGACCAAACAAAGGCATTATCTACTTTTCTTTTTGTTCCAAAATAATCTTCAAACAAAATCTCACCTGAACCCAAAATTTCCTTCTCTCTCTCAACATCTTCAAAGAAGGCGGTACCCAAAATTTCCAAATCTCTCTCAACATCTTCAGAAGGTGGAGTCTTCTATGTATTTTGGCTTAGAAAGGACTTTTTTTTTTTTTAATCTTATTTCTCTTATGAATAGTTGGTGATATGACTCTACTTTTCCACATTTTGTTTTACTTTGTCAGGTGAAAGGACTTCACGTCACTCTAGCCATTTTTTTTTTGGTTCTTCTTCTTTTTAAGTTAGATATTAAGCTCATATGGTTAGTGCTTGATTTTGGCCTGTTGGGTTTATTGTTAAGTCTTTCACATATTAGTTGGGTTTATAATTGGTTCTTATTTTGCATCAAAAATAATTATTTTAGTCAAATATTATTCAAATATAAATATTCATATATTATATATTTATTTTTAACATTGATTACAGAAAAATGGCCAGTAGGCTTTGGCTTTTGCTGAGTGGATTTTTTTTTTTTTAACATTTATTAATATTTTGTTTAAGATTAGTATATTTATTTATTATATGACCATTGAACAATTAACATCGACCAACTCTAGCCTTTAGGCATTTGAAAAATAAAAAAATGCATAGTGATTTGTAATTGTGAAATATATGTGATACTGATGTGAGTCTCTGATGTGTTTGTTTGATTGTTTGAATGAGCCTAGTCATGCACCATGTGACTTGCTTGAAAAAAAAGATCACATGTGGTGTAAGACCGTGTGATTTTTTTTTTTTTTTTTTTTTTTTTGTTATTAACACTAATGATTTTTTTAATGGTATAATTTTTTTTTTTTAATGTAATTCAAGCTAAAATCACAATGTAATCTTGATTTTGCATAATTTTTTTATATTATTTTTTTAATATTTAATAATAAGTGGGCAACCAAAATTTCAACGGGCTTGGGCAACCCAAACCTCGGGGCCAGCCCTGACTAAAGTCTAACCCCCAATATCTTAAAACACAGTTACAGTATCTCTAGGAGGAATCCCCTTATTGTTTGAACCTAGAAAGTCTAAAAGGGCCACTTGGGCATTCGGCCAGTTGCCAAAAAGTCTCACCCATCTATCAAGACGTGGGTTTAATCCCTGAGATCTCCAAAAATATATGTGTGCCTAAGTTTAAATTAAGATTTCTTAGAAAAAAAAAAAAAAGAAGTTTCTAACATCCAACTTCTCCCTAAACCAAAGCCTTCACCACTACTCAAAGCCCATCTCTTGAAGGCTACTTGATCCCATTCCCAATCTAGCCCAACCAAATCCCACGACTGTCAACTAACAGCCCATTCAACCTGTTTAGTGATGTACACATGTAGACATCCCAACATGCTAGCTCGAAACAAAAGGAGATATACATAACACACAAGGTCCAAATAATCATACACTTAAGGAGGGATAAGGGCTTCATTCATAAAAACCGAATAATGTGTTTTTATTAAAAGAGAAGAATTGATATTATCAAAAAATAAATAAATAAAAGAGAAGAATTGAAAGAAAGTAAAAGAGGAAATGAACTATGGGATTTTAAGGTTTCTGAGGGCAATGCGTGTGTGGGGACTAGAATTGCGTATGCATTACTTTAGGATGCGTACAAACAACAAAGGAGAGCACTCCTTGTAAGAAAGTGGGTATAAGATATAGTTTGACCTTTGCGTAGGAGTTAAAGTTGGTTCCTAGACCTATAACCGAGTGGTAGCTCTATTCTACGTTTTAACGTTTGAGTTAATAGCATATGCCTAGATTCAATGTGTTGGATAGATTCACATTGAACAATATCCAAGAGAGCTATTCAGTTGGTAGACGTAATAGCATTTACTGGCCATGCATTGGGGTGCTCACAATTTTTGATGTGGCAAGTTCTCAATGATAGGAAAAAAAAAAGTAGTGTCGACACGAAACACATGTGAAATTCAATAATAACTTGCTACCTTAGTAAGAGGTTGAGAGAAACCATGGAACTAGACCTTGCAAACAAGTCTGATTAGGTGGAATTGAGTTAAATAAGTAGTGGTCTTAGCATAGGGAGATTGGAGATTGACATTTCAACTAAGCAAGAATACGAAACTATATAGACGAATATGAATCATGATGTTGGTGAAGGGAGATGAAAACCTCATCTTACTTAAAGAAAGAGAAAGATTGCAAATAGTGAAATAAATAAATAGAGAAAGTAAGAATTAGAGATAGAATGATTTTGAAAGTTTGAAAGGGTGAAACAAATTAAATTTGAATCAAACGAGAGAAATGAGATTTTTATTTTCTTCTCAAAAGAATAAGTCGACCCACTTGACCTATCACCTATGGGTCAACCTAACCCAACATTTTGGCATGTCGGATTCAGGTTGACTCATTTTTCATGTTCATAAACCTTTAACAAGTCCGGATCTATTTTTGTAAGTCAACAAAGAACCGTTGGATTATAGGAATAGGACCACAAATTGGACCAAAGGAAAGAGGATATATCGATGGAGTGCCCCTACGAAGAACTGTCTCTCTCGCTTATATAAACCGTAACCAATTACTGACACTACAAGCCTCAGCGTTGGAGAATGTTATTGAAAGAGGCCCCCCATCCCCAAGTTTGGTCACGCTAGTTCAACTTCAACCTCCATGTACTTGCTAAAGCCACAGATGCCCTGCCTTGGCCTGCTGCTAGCCAGCTACAATACTCAACAAGTCACAGAAATTACTTACAATTCCCAACACATTTATTGCTTTCCCACTCTTGTATGACAAAAATAAGCTATGAGACCTGGAAATAGGAATCCAGGAAACGCTTGAGTGAGCTTTGACCAACCGGCCTGATTAACAATAACAGTAATAGTAAAAAGGAAGTCAAAGTAGCTTTTATTTCTCCCTTCTCTTTGCATAGCCCGTGAAAATGACCAAGACCAATGAGAGGCTAACACGTGAGCATTCTCAACCCTGCCCTTCTGCATTTATCAGACCTCGCGTGCGTCCACTTGGGCTAAGCTTAATAAACCCTTCGCAGTCTTTCTCTAGTCACCTTCACAAAGACCATGGACCATGTTCATATGGCCAGGTTTTCACCAAAGTATCTTTCATCATTTTCCTATCCTACAAAAGTTATCTCTCTTGCCTCTCCCATATGTGTGATGAAAGAGGACGAAAAGCCAATAAATATGAAAGCAGAGCAGGGTTGGACTGCTCTGGTTGTCACGTCTGAAAGCAAAGTATGTTCTTAATTTTCAGTGTTTTGACTGAAATTTGGACTACTGTCTTCATGCCTTCTTAATGAAACATTACTTCCACACCCTATCCATCTACCTTTTTTCAGTCTCATCTCATCTTTCTTCAATGGTAGGGACAACAATGCTCACGGAACAATAGCAAGAAACCAAGCATATCCCATTACCAAGTACTAGAGGGATCCTTATTGTTAGTTATCACATCCTATGTACGTATAATGTTTTTAATTTTGTACTTCTAATTTCATAATATTCCTTCATAATATAAAAGAAAAGTATATTGCACTGTTGTTTTTTTTAGTAGTATTAGCATAAATTTTTTATATGAAATTTGATGTCACTCAGTCACTTATTGATTTTTTTTTTTTTAAATAAAATTGTTTATTTTTATTTTCTTTTTGAGTAACGAGAATTGTTGATTCTACGTTACATCCCTTATCACCTGTCACCTCATGAGGCATCACATGAGCGATGGAGACAACAGTTTTGGATGCTGAAAAGTGTAATTACACTATCCCTGTATTTATAAAATGAAATCAATTACGGGAATGGTCAGGGCAACAAGTTATTATATCATCCCACATAACCGAACACAACAAGATTGAAAAGTAACAAACTAAAATAATCTAATGAGATTCTAAAGAACATTCTTAGCTCAGAGTCTCTTTCATGCGCTCAAATAAAAAAGCAAAAGAAAAAGAATTAAAGCCTTCTGTAATATCATGAAAAAGAGCAGTCAGTCATGAAAGCAACCAGAGATGGAGAGTGTAGTCTAGTCTAGTCAAGTCATCAGAGTTCACTCGGTTCACATGTAAACAAACCCCTTTTCTATCACCCTGTCTGTCTTATTTGTGCTTTGCTTTGGAGATGGTAAATAGGCCCTTCCCGAGGATGTAGACCCTGACAAAATATGCGATATCTGAACAACACTGACATTCATTCAGTAGTAGCACAAACCAACAGTAACACTAGTAACTAATAGCCAGCTTCAAGCCTTGGAACAGACCCACCACTACCCCCACCACTTTATGAACACAACTAAGAGAACCATCCACACACAAACATATCACTTAATTGCACCAACAAGAAAAGTTCATGAAATTTGAAACATTTTAGATAATGGCATAATGCTAAGACTGAGAAAAGAAAAATTACAAGCACAATCCCATTTCACAAAACCACCAAGAGAACAAAGCTAATGATGAAAAATTTCATTCCAACACTAAAAAGTAAAATCCTCAAACCAAAATATAAAAAGCTAGAAGAGGGTGGTATGTTTGAATTTTGTTGCATGTTACTATGTAGAGAGTGACTCAATAAGGAGAACGAGAGGTGGGACCCCAAGGCATAACATCAGGAGCAATCTGGCAGTTGAGTGGTGTTGGACTAACCGAACTGTAGATAGACATGGACATAGCATTAGTACTGCTTGTGCAAGACTCATTAGCATTGCCAACACCACCACCACCACCACCACCGCCACTACAACCAATGTTAGGCTTAGCTTCCTGATCAGCTTCATCAATGTCATCACTTGGGAGTCTGTGAAAAGCAGGGTTTGCATAGATTGTAGCCACCACTATAACTAAACTCGCCGCTACAACTTTCCCACCAACAATCCCTCCAAACACTTGCCCTTGTGCCCCTGCAAGACATATACCAAAAGAAGAACAAGAAGCAAAAGTAGAAGGAGAAGGTTTAGAAGCTGAGCATGTTGTTGTAGAATAACCCAGAAATGATCCCGAGAGAGAAAGGAGGCTAAAGGGTCCGTGAAGGGAAATACTAGGCGCGTGAGACACAGGGTGTCGAAGTGTCACGTTGGACACGGAGCCTGACCCACTTAGAACACTGATACCCACGTGTCTTTTACGAGCAAACTGAATGACGGTCTCAACCACATCGGAGCCAGCGGAGATCTCGAGGATGACTGGTTTCATGGCGGAGTCACTGTCTTTGGTTATGACAATGGGAGGCTTGGGCTTGTTCTTGGACCCGGGTGGTCTGCCTCTAGGTTTCTTTGAGGTCTCTGGGGTTGATCCAAACTCGGTGGCGCAAATGCTTGTGGTGATGGTTTTTTTGGGCTTGGATGATGATGATGAGCGAGGCCCAGTTGCTGTTGCAGAGAGAGTTGGTATGCTACGTGGGCTGTGCTCTGAAGATTCATCTTCTGAAGTGTGAGAGAGGTCTCTGCCTTGAGAGAGAGAGATTGCACCACCATAGTCCGCCATTGTTGGGAAATAGCTACAGAAAGAAAGAGAGAGAGAGAGAGTGTGTGAGTTTGAGTTTGACCACTGTGTTGTGTGGTATTGAAGAGGAAGGGGGGCTGGCTTATAGTCAGGTTAGAGATGTGGGGTCTACTTGGAGAATGAATTAGAAGAGATTTAGTGAGAGAAAGTGATTTATTTTGAGAGAGAAAGAGGATGAATATCGTGTGGTGGGGGAGAGTACAGCTCAAACTCTTTATAAAAAGGTAGGGACATTTAAAAGAGGGACCAGGTTTGAAGGTGGGGCCCAAAGTTTCTTTTTTTTTTTGTCTGCATAGGCCATAGAGTCATTTCCAAAGCTCTTATCTCGAGATATCGATAGAAACTTTTTGACAATTGAACTAGCACTAAAAAGAGAAGAGGCCCCATTTAAAAAAAAAAAAAAAAAAAGGGCCCCGACATTTAAAAAAAGAAAAATATGGACATTTTTTAAGTGAAAACTTATAAGAATATTAACATTTATTATTTAAATAAGCTATATGAGTTATTAAATAGATAATATAATTAAAAATGTTATGGTATTATGAATTGTTAGGTAACAAGTTCTTACAAACTAATCTGTAATAAAATTATATTATTTTATATGTATAGGCCTAAGATATAATTTTAATATACTTTCTAGTATATATGACTTAGTTTTAAACAATTTCAAAATTAGATAAGAAAATTAAACATAGGATTGGAAGGCATTATCGTTTTTTTTTTTTTGTCTTCAAACTTGAAAGACCTCTTTGCCATTTATTTTGGACCAATTCACCATAATTTTTTATGTTCTTTCCTTTTTTTCACCGAAGGATAAGAATTCATAATTTAGTTTTCCTCTTTGAGTTATAGTATATGCTATTGATCCTACTTCCTCAATCTTAATCATTCATTTATGATTATAAAAATGTATATTAAATAAAGTAATTTCATACTTTCATGTATATATATATATATATATGGATTTGGTGGGTTTGGGTGAAAGCTTTGAGTTGAATTTGGTGATTTTGGGAATTTTGGTATTTCATATTTCCGTGTATATATGGATTTGGCTTAACCGATGGTGAGCTTGAGTTTTGTGGTCAATTGTGGTAGTGTTGTGATTTGTGAAGTTTTTTTTTTTTGGGAGGATTGGATGGATTCTCTCTCTCTTAATTTGTACGTGAGATGAATTTTTATATATATTAGAAATTTATAACTTTATTGCAACTTTTTTCTTTTCCTTTAAGAGCTTTTTGGAGTTTAGACATGGTGGGGTATTGGTTTTGTATTTCGTGTTGTCTTCAAATCTTGGTGTTTCATTTGAAGTTTGTTTTCTTGAAAATTCTATGTCATTTTCCACGTGACAACAAAAAAGAGAAGAAAAGAGAGAGAGAGATTTTGGATCTTTTATTTTTTATTTTTTATACTTTAATTATTCTTAGATTTATACCTAATTATTCTTTACAACAAAACCTGTTTTTTTTTTTTTCACCTTTGTTTTGACACGAAGAGTAATTTCGGTATTTTGAAATCATGAGAGGCACAATTTACGAGGAAAAAAAATTAGTTTCCATTACTTTTATTGAAATTAACAACAAATATAATATAAGGGAGTTATTCAATAAATTAGTAAAGACATCACTCATCACTCGGTTTTAAATTTCATGGAGGAATTAAAGTATATCCATAATAAAGATTAGGCAATTTTTCTTATTAATTAAATTATAAATGTTTGGTTGTCATGATAGAATAAGATTATGCAATTTTTCTTATAAAAAATAGAATAAGATTAGGAATTAGCAAATTTCATTTTTACCAAATCTGAATCTACCCGCAATTTGACACCTCTGATGACATCCACTAACCATTGTGCATCCTCAATAGTATGATGTTGAAATCTGAGCCCTTGTCCAAATTTTATGTAGCCTAACATCTCTACTAGTTTAGCATTTTATTCCCAAATTTGAGATCTGCTTTGACACTCCTTAGCATTTGCACGAGCAAATTCGATTAATAAAAAAGTCGCTTTAAACTGGACTTTATCCAATTGTCATCAATTTCCACCATTTTTTAACCAGTTTTTTCATCTACAAGCATGCGTGCATTTCCGAAGAAAATGTTTGATATTATCACGAATTTGCATGCTCCATATAGCTTCTTCAGAATTCCTCTTTTGCTTCTGCTCTTGAGCTAGATTCACCCTCTTCCTAAGTGATCCATTCTCCATAAGTCGACAAGCCAAATTGTAACCGCATTTGACTGTGTAATTGTCATCCTTTGTTGTATAGTGCCAAATTAATTTGCCATTATTGTCGTTCCAAATTTGAGATTTTAATTAATTTCATATATATAATAAAATATAATGCTTCAAGTGTAAAATTTAACACAAAGAGATTATTTTTTTTAAAAAGAGTTTTTACTGTACCTTGGTTAAATTATAGACTAAAGACTAAAGACTGCATATTCCTAATAAAAGCTATTTTCACTTAAAGACTATGAAGACCATGAGGATTACGAATGATTCCTAACAAACTCATGGATTTTATAGTTCACCATTAGAGTTTTAATTAGGTTGGATTTTTATTGGTCACAATATTGGAGGCCTTCTTGTGGGTGAGGAAAAGAGCCCACAATCTATCCCTTTTTTTTTTTCGTAACAGGGGACCTTAGTCAATGGTCTAATTTGTTTAGGCACAAAGTCAACCATGTAACATACACCATACACGTCAAATTTAGTATTAATAGAATGTTATTTATTATCCTATTCATTTAAAGTTGAAATTTAATATTTTCTAGAGGAAATTGTTACCGTTCTTCCATGATCTTGATATTTTGCAAGCATATAGCATAACAAAATATATGATATAATTTTGAGCATTTACAAAAGTTAGACTAACTTAAACACTATATTTTTTAAAATATTCTCTCATATCTTCCCATAATTTCCCGTGGAAAAATAAAAACACATCTCATCAGTCGTAATCTCTCTCTGTCTCACCTAAAATTTTAAATGTCATACATCTTTTGAAAAAATTCTTAAAATCTTTTCAACAAAAGAGTTAGAAGCTGGATTGAGTAGGTTGATTGGGCCGTAAAAAAGCTAAGTGAAGGGGTTTCAGCAGCTGATTGGGAAGTTGGCTTGGGCTGCTCGCTTGTACCATATTTGGGTCGGGCAATGGCATACTGGTAGAATTCATGAAGGCAAAGTTCATTGCGAAGTTGAGTATTCTCCAAGCTATTAGGCTGGATGTTACACGTTAGATATAAATTGTTTTTGTCTAAGAATATTAAGTGCACTGTCCAAAACAAGTGTCTTTATTAGCTTGTGGAAGTTGCTTTTTTCTATTTTTCTGTGGACTAAGTTAGCTTTTGGTGGTTGTTTCTGGCTGTGCCCAGATTGCTCTGTTTGTAATTTTTCTGCAGCTGGTGTTTTGTTTTGTTGAATAAATTTTTGCGAGTCCCTTTCGACATGATGAAATAATTTTTGGAAAATATTTTCCCCATGACCTTACCAGAAAATATGGTCAAACTGAAAATAACATATTTTAATCGTAAAACACCCATCTTGAAGCGTAAAACAATTTACGTCCATTCTATTCCGTAAAACAATTTCCAAAAAACAAATGGATCTTAAAAGGAAAAAATAAATAAAATAGAAAAAGGAAAAATTACATTTTAAACCTTAATATTTTAGGGGTGTAGCGAATTAAACCCTATAATTTTAAAAGTATCGAGTTTTTTTTTAATGAAATAATAGTGTATATAGTTTCAAAAGTAACAAATTAACCCTATTTTTTTTAGAAAAATAAAAGTTAAGCCCAATCCATTCAAGTGGAATCACATCATGTTTGGGATTTATGTTAAAAGAATCTTGTTGACAAAATTCTTACAATGCTTCCATAGTTCCATGAACAAGAATTGATTATTAATAAGGCATTGGTAAACTACAAAGTAAAGCAAAACAAGTCTCTCTGTTAAAATCTAATGGAGCCATGAGAGCCCTCAAAAAACCTAACAAGGATTCTGTAGATCATCGGTGAAACAAAAGTTAGCAATGAAAATATTTTTCAACTGTATTGTTTGGATTGGAAACAAATGAAAATAAGTTTGTCTGATTATAGTATCACAAGTGTTTACGAATCTACTTTACAAAAGGAAAATATATGTTCACTTTGAACATGTTCACAAATTGTGGATATCAATTTATTTATTTTTTTTTAAAATAAAAAAGTTCCATAACATGATATTAAAAAGGTAATACCACCTCACATATACACAAGTACTTACATAACAAAAATGATAGAGAAGAGATCTGTTAAATTATACCAATATCAGCATAAATAAAATAATATATATATTACATCTATACACATGTATAAAATACTAATAGTATCTCAATCTTGTTGTCCACAAAGAATACATACTGCACTAGTAACAACAATTTCCTGAGTGCTATTAAAACAAGACTTCTAACAACACAAACAACTTTCAAAGCAGATCACTACTCAGTAACATGTGAGTTGTGACTAACATTTAGTTATTTTAGTTAATGGAACAGATGCCACTAAATTTCAATGAAATTTGCACATCAACAAGGGAAAGAGGTTAAGTAAGCCTCAAGAAACTAATATCTGTCATAAATACCACATAAATAGCCGAGAGGAATCAAAAGCTAACATAAATTAAACTCCATATCAAACTAGAACAAACTCACTGTCAGGTATGCAGCCTCAATTAGCAATCAGAAGAATGCCCTGCTACCGTAAAACACACGCGATCCATCCTTCTTCTTCTTATCAATTTCTAAGTTGCTGCTATGGTTTTGAATCACATCACCGCGGTCTTCACTTTCTGGCTTATCAAGATCCATTGGAAGCTTCATGTTTGCCAAAGACTCAGTGAATTGCTGCATGCTTCTCATGTACATGTCTACTATTTGCTGCTGCATTGCAGACTGCTCAGCCTCAAGATTGATATTCCCAAGTGGAGCTGAAAATACTTGACCAAATTTGGCAGAACCCATATGCCTATCCTTCTTGTTCTCTTCCTCTTTGCTTGTGAAATTTGAGTCTTTTTCATCTCTGACTTCAGTCACCTTCTTCGAAGTTGGAGTGTCGGGACAAGCACCAGAGCTCTGATTAGCCTCAGTAGTGATTGAAACATTGACAGAATTTGATGATTCACCGCACAAACGATTCTTTTTTTCGATTGAATCAGCTGAGTTTCTGTCATCGCTTATGCTTGTTGTAGTTGAGCTTAAGAACCCGGAATTCTGTATGCTTCCATTAGGAGAATCCGACCCAGCACGATGTTCCTCAGATGAATTCACAGTCATTTCATAGTCATCAACGGATTGAGGAGAAGCACCAAGGTGGAGAAACGAAACAAGTCCCGAAGGTTTAGGCCCTGCCAAGTCAAAGTACTCAGACACCATTTGTTGATTCTCTGTAACAACATTAATGTCCGGAAATTCAATCCTTGAATACTCAACTGGGTCTAAGATCACTTCAGAGATTTTTCGATCAAGCAATACAACTTCTGAAGATATAGATGAATTGGTAGCTGATTCAGATAAAGACTTGGCAGAGGGATTAACAGGCAGAGAAGTGTTCAAAGAAAGTGTCAATTGGACAGTGCCAGCAGGGGAGTGAATGAGATCAGTGGAAGAGAGGCTATAATCTTCGGTCACCTTACCTTTGCCAATAACTTGTGAAATTGGGACCAAAGCAAATCCCAAAAGTTGATCTTCCATGTAATTTCTAGCCCTGCTGAGCATCCAAATTTCACATTTTAGGACTGCATCAACTTGGGTGATTTTCAACCTCAAGTTCTCATTGAAATCTGGATTTTTGCCACCACCATTGATGATTCTAGTTGAGAGAGTCTCATCTGGGTTATAAGTAAGAGAAAATTTTGCATAGACATCTTGGTTTTCATAGATACATATGTTGTGAATGTTCCTAGCATGATGAACAAAAATGTCAAGAATCCCCGAAAACTCGGAATCATCATCATCGGAATGATGACTCATTCTGTTTGAACTTGGGTTATAACAGAACCCAGTGGTTTGATTGAATGAATCCATTGCAATATAGTCTCTAACAGGTAGATTAATATTTTCCAATTTTTTTGTTTGGTATGCAAGATAAACACCAGACAGGGAAAACAGAACAGAACAGATTTGATGTTGGTAACTGAATGATCAAAACAAATACATTGATACAGTGTGTTTCTAATTCAGTTTCCGTATAATATGTTCTGAGTAACCAAGGTTCAGGTACGTGAATTGAAGGGAAATATTGAAAAACAGATGAAATTCAGAGAGAGGGAAAGATAGAAATGAAACAAATGACAAAACAGAACAAGAACAGAGTTTTTAAGTACCAGAATTATTGACTAGAAGACATTGGAAAACCTGCTTCAATATCTCTGAACTCCAGGGTTCTTGTACAAGTTTGACAAGAACTACGTATGAAAATTCAAACAGAAGCATGAAAAGAGAAGAAGGGTTGAAGACTTACAGTGGGGTGAAGGAAGTTACTTTTATGCAATTTGAAAAGGTGGGCATTGTAGTTGGTGGGAATGGGGGGGGGGGGGAGAAGGAAGAAAATGAAAAATCAAAGGAGATGATGATGATGTTATGGATGATAATGATGATGATGATGTATTGATGTTAATGTTGTCTTTAGGCCACTCTTTTGTTGCTATCTTTCTCTTGGGGGGGTGGGTGAGGGATAGGGATTTTTGGGGTATCCTTTGCTTGACATTGCAGCTTCCACTGCTAGTGACTAATTTGCTCCACTCAGTGTATTGGAGGTCCCACTTGACCCTAGCTTCATTATCACTCTTCCCACCCCTCTCTCTCACTCATAGATGCTCTACGAAGCTGTAAGCCAAGATCATCAAAGTGCCTCAACAGTCTCAAAACACCATGTGGGAAAGAAACAAGTTTACATTGAAAGTGAGAAAATATGTGGAACCTATCCTTTGGCCTTGACATGCGAATTTAATTAGCTACATGATTTTTACCTATAAAAGAAAAGAGTGGACACATGGCTCACCATGTGATAAGTCTTAACCTTATTATGCACATACCTAAAATTTACTCCATTTTGAATAATTTTTTTATTCAAATTGAGCATCTTTTTTTCATGGTACTCTCCCAAAGTTTTACTTGTCCTGACTTGAATCAGGCATTTGACTTTGTTTTCCACTCATCATGGTTAGTAGCTATTTTTGTATGTTGATCCATCTCTCAAGTACCCATCTGATGATGCATATGGACAAGGGACGGTTCTCAATTGTTTGCCAGTCAATTCCTTCTTTATCGAGCTTTTAACATTTTTAACATGAGAAGCTAATCTAAAACCAATCGGTTTTTGGTATTATATGAGGCATTACTTGTTTTGGAACAGTATGATCCGGATGGGTTTTAGGTATTATACAAGGCATTACTTGTTTTGGAAAAATATTATCCTCTTCATTTCATTTGAAATGATTTTATTTTACGATTAAGATTTTATTTTTTTAGATCTAATAGTGTATAAAGTGTTATATTATTTAAAAATTTTAAATGATGTGACACTAAATCCAACTTTAGATTTGTAACTTTTATTAGAGGAGATAAATGTTCCAAAGATCAACTAAAATACATACGGACACCCATTCAACCCAGAGGCTTAACCTTTAAGATTTGAGATTCGAGATTCACATGTAAGCCTCTACCGCATCAATCCAACTCCCTTTCATGTGTATCCTGCACAAATGACAAATCCAAGAGTGTCACATCGATGTGTAAAGACCAATAAGTTGTGCCTGACAGTTTGAAGAGAGACATTAGGGAGAGTCTACTAAGACTATTATCATAGCAAAACTATTTCAACCGAGAAACTTAAGGCTTAAAATTTAAGGTAAAACCAAGTGTTTTATAACTCAATTGCTAATTGATTGATCCATTTTTTTAAGGAGAATCAGGTTCAATTCTCATTTTCCAACTACAAATAACTAATAAACGTAAAAAAATTTAAGAATTAAACCAAGAATGTATACCGAGTACTCATTTTTATTGCTTTCCTCAATGTGGAAACAACACCCATACGTGCACTCATTATCTCCCCTTACGTGCCTTTACTACATCAACCTAACTTCCCTCAAGTATCCTTCACAAAGCAAAGAGAGCCACAGGTACAGGAGTTGCACCAAATGCAGTGGTTACCAAACAAAACTGGTGTTGTGAAGTACCACATATACAGCAGTTGCACCAAATGCAATTGTTACCAAACACAACTGTCTCCAACAGCTAGTCCCTCACGCTCAATAAAGCCAATAGTGCCGTTGGCTTTAATACCAATTTATTTATTGGGAGACAGAAAGGCAAGTCTACGGAAATTCCATTGGTATATAATAAATATGATGGTGGAGTGCATATGATAATAATGTTACATTAATTATAATTTACCATCACAATAATTCTATGACAATGAATATAATTTGTGTCATTTCAATACATTAGTTTGTAAGATTTGTGTGATAAAGCTTTTAATATAGCCATAGTGCAGATATCATCACTTCAATCCAAAAACTTAAACCTTTGGTGGGTCTAATTATTTATATATATATATATTAGTATTTTTTTTTAATTAGATAATTAGAAAAGTTTGAATTCTGAATGTCGATTGAAAACACCAAGAAATATAAATTGAACTACAAGACTCTTGATTTCTTTATTTTTACTCAATATTGTAAGATAACATTGATCATAACTACACTTATGACGTATCTAATTTATGCTTGCAAAATCGAAGAGAAACAAGTGTTGTCCCTTGGTTACTATCATGAGTCATGATTCTTAGTTCATAAGTGAGGGTAGAAAATTTCTAAGTTGGGAAAAATTTCCACGTCTGCATGCATGAAACCAGCGGTTTCCGGAGGCAGGGTTTGCATATTGCTTGAAGTTGTTAACAGCTATGTGCTAAACAAAGACCATACATACATCCAGTTATGTACTAATCCAACAGGAACATGCTTTTGAAATTCATCAGATTATGACATACCAACAAAATAATTCCTTAAAAAAATGAAGAGTTAGGTAGATGCTCTACGTGGAGACATATAATTATAAATGTTCACAGCTTTCTATATTCTTCTGGAAGTAGTACGGAAGAAACCCACTTATGGTGATTATTTTACATTTAGGTTTCTTTTTCCTTTATTTATTGGGATTTCTGATTTCTCTACATGAGAGAAATTCCTGAAAACAATGTTTTAGAAAGCAATATTTAATAAAAACATTTGCTCATAAAAAACAAAACAGCAACACGCACACACATTGTTTTGGTGATTAATTTATTGGGCAATAGCTAGTGTAACATGCCAACTTGGTTCTAAAGCCAAGAGAGTCAATTATTCCTATTTCATTTATATAAAAAAAAATGTTTATTGGTATCATATTTTCGTGATTCTTATCCATTTTCTTGAAATTTCATGAACGGTCATTATAGTTTAATGATGATTTTGCTTTTAGAAAAAATAGAAATACGGGATCAGCTGGGCATAAATTCAGGGGTCTTAGAATTTTATTAAGCAAATAAAGAGAAAAAGAAAAGTTTCATGAGCTCTCAACACAAGTCATATTCAAAGTTTCAATCAGGACAACTAAGTCCTAACCATCAAATATTGAATTCAATCGCTATTTTAAAAAAAATCAAATACACAAACTACACCGTATTTTACAGACTCCATAAATTTTATTTTTTTTGTTAATTTAATCGAACGAAGGTACACTATTGTAAATTTAGAAATTCTAAATCTAAATATCCTATAAACTTTTTTAGTATACACATGCTCACATCTTAATGGATTTTTCTCTTGCAATTTTACTAATGAAATCACGTCAAGATGGTCTAAAATCTAAATTAATTAATTTAGCAGTGGAGAGGGGGCAAATGCAAATCCATTAGAATAATATATAGTTCGTGAGACTGTAGGAAAACCAAAAGTAAATGAATAGTGTGGTTGATCAAGTAGGTGCTGAGGTGCTTTCATTTCATGCCGTGACTGGTGTAGGTCCCGTGAGAATGGCACGCTTAGCCCTCATTGATCAAGAAAGTCAGGAAGTGAGCAAATAGGCATAATTAACATCCCACTTTTCTACCAAAAAGACAACATTCCCACTTTGGTGTACTCATTTTTCTATGTGATCAATGTAAAGTTGTTAAATTAGGTGGCAACAGCTTGGACTAGGAGAGTGAAAGCCTCCCTGATTTTCAACTAGGTTGGTCCTTTTCTTCCTTCATTTTTTGGTTCTTAGTCCATTTTCGAAGGGAATTGATTGATGTTCCCATCAACTCTCACTATTTTTTTTCGCATAAAGTTAATTGCTTAACATTTTTCATAACAATATCATTTTTACTTAGATTCAACATTAATATCATTTTTATCATATACTAATCACAACATATCATTTTAGCATTGATTGATGTTCCTAGACTTATTGTTTCACATATTGAACATCTAGGACTAGGGGTATACAATTACATTTCCATTTCCATTCCCCCAATTAATATTATGCACAAACAAAATCTCATCAAAGCTAGCACTATGTTTGGTTGTAAATAGGGGAATGAAGAGGAATGAGAGGGAGTAAAAATATGAGAGGAAGAAAAGGGAAGGGAGAAAAAGTTTTTCTTCTCATCAACTTATAGCTCCTACTTTAGAATGATGATTATAATTACTCTCTATTATTAGGTTAAGACACAAATGGGTTTATTTTTTAGATAGACAGGATTCAAATCCATATCTTTTGTTCAACGACAAAAGATTTACTAATTGAACTAATTAAAATCTATTGATACTTTTCATTGTCTAAACAAAATTAGATGAAAAGAGAAATCGTATTACGTGCCACACCAATAATAACTGAGACAAAAGATTTACTAATCGAATTAATTAAAATCTAATGATACTTTTCATTGTCTAAACAAAATTAGATGAAAAGAGAAATCGTATTGCGTGCCACACCAATAATAACTGAGAGATCCTTCTCTCTCCAGTCCCCCCCTTCATTACGTCCCAAATTGAAAGTTTGGTCCATTATCTCACACCGAACAAAATGTTGGACTAGGAAAGAAGGATATTCTCTCCATTGTCTATATACCCCTTTCTGTCTTACGTTTTCATCCAAACAAACAAGGGATGTCTCTTTCCCCATTTTCTCTCACCCCTTTATTTTCCTTTGTTTTTATTCTAGCCAAACATACTAAGTTACGTAGTTTATTTCAAAGTTGTAGGACTTTGGTCAACTAAATGAACAGGGTGCAATAAGTATGATGGAATGTACTATCCAATGGAAATTGAATTTCGACATGAATTTATGTGGATAGAATATACTTGTAGAGCACTAGACGTTGACATAGCACGTTCACAAAAATTCTTATCCAAAATGTAACTTCAAAGACAGCTCATAAACAAGGGAGGAGTGACTTGTTGGATTTGTTTTTAAAAAAATGTATTTAATCATTTGTTTAAATATAATTAGGAAAAAAAAAAAATCTCTTACTTTGGCCCCCCAAATAATCATGAGAATAAAACTTTCATTGAAACAAAATTTATTGCATAAAATGAGAATAAATGTACGGTATATCATGGGAAAAAAAAAATACAAATATCCAAATAGCGTTAAAAACACCATGAAGACTTCATCAATTAAGGGTTCTTATGTAGCAACTTGAGTTACTTACAAGAAGAAATAAGGAGTCAAAATCCCAATCACCAGTAACTTCCATTAGTAAGCAAGCGGAAAAAAATTCAATAAGAAAATTTAACAAGTAAGCAACATTTCAATAATAATAAAAATAAACTGAGAGATAAAAGCTATCAGTAAATTATCTCACAAAATTTAACTGGTTAGCAACCTTTCACTAACAATAAACTAGAGACAAGAACTTTCAGTAAATTAATTCATAAATCTATCACATTCTATTTATTTCAATGGAAAATACAATGAAAAATATTTTCCACATTTTTTAGTATTTGGTACAACAGAAGCGGAGAAACCGCAATCAACGGAAAACATTTTCTTTGGTCAACAGTAAATACAATCAACGGAAAACATTTTCTTTGGTCAACAGTAAATAAAAACGTCTTTAATTCTAATAAAATAAAAGAACTATATTTTCTGAAACGTTACATACTCATACTCAACAGACCATCACAAATAAACTCCACACCACCAAACATTCAATTCAATGATAATCCTGACCATTGTCGATTGACCGTTTTAACTTTTTCTCAAATGATCCTTTTTACTCAAACCAATTGTTTTCTTTCCCACTTAATTTGTTTGTCAAATTTGGGACATGTATTCCAATTAAGGCTTCCAATTTTTTAACCGAAGTGCAGATTTGACAATTGTACTGTTAAAGGAGGGAGATACTACATTGTAAATACGGTTACATTATGCTGCCTAGATTTTAATTCAATTGTTTAAACTGTCTATTACAGCTAAAAAGGTAGTCTGATCTGTCTCTAGCCTTATGCAGACCTACTACTACTACAGAAGCATTCCATTCTTACATTTGATTGTTGAACCCACATGCACCCAAATTCGTCATCAAAAGGACAAATTCAAAAGCTCATAACAAAGATTCAACATCGGATGTCATCCATGCCAATAAGAATACAGACATCAGGTTTAGGTAAAATATTGCCATTACAGGAAGAATAAGATATTCATCAGAACTGGATTTGTTAACAAGTCAAATAATTAGAGATCTAAAGTCATGAAAAGATGATACATAAAAGAATAACTCCAACACCTAAACCCCAAGCTGTCCAACCACAGCTATCATGTCATTATTTCACAAAGCCCTTTTTTTTTCTTTTCTTTTTTAGTTGATTGTACATTATTTCACAAAGTTAAAGCAAGGAGATCCTGTACAAGAGCGCATCAAGTTTGAGGCCCAGCTTATGTACTTAGGGAAATGACATCACTTTCGGCCCAACCGCACCAGATGCTGCTGATGCTTTGCAGCAGCAGCCTGATCAGCTGCTTCACGTTTAAGCGCCCTTTTTGCCCGTCGTCCTGTCGTAACTTTCACAGGTTCCTTGTTCTTGGGTTCACGGGAAGAACCTGCACCAGAGTCCTGGTAATTTGATCGATGGACAGGTCTCGCCTCTTGGCGTCCTCTTGGCGTTATCCTGCCCATCTGACAAATCCATTATCTCCCCATCTCGATGAACGACTAAAATACCTTCACGATAAGATCGATTTCCTCATCTACTATAATATAAACTTCATCTCAGGATCATCATTCCTCATCCTCATATGGATAATAATCAATCAGAAGATCATCATATGCCAAGTGGCTTCAGTAGATAGGCCTCCACACTCTCAAAGGATTAAACCAAGTGGCTCTAAGTAGTAGGCAGACACTCTCTTCAAACATAATAATCGTAGATGCTGTTAATAAAGATGTGTTAATCAGGCATGACTCAGATGACATGAATGACAGCAGATTACTTTTTATTGAAGCATTTGATAACCAAAAATAAAATATGTTTTTATAATTTACTAATACTAACAAATAATAAATGCCCCTAATAGTTTATAAGATTAGTAATTCAATCCCTGACTCTTCCTTATTAATCAACCTTAAATTTATCATCAAATTTCTTTTCCACCATTTACATTTCCAAACTTTTAATTACATTACCCACTGGCAAATGTTCTTGCATGGCCATGTCTTTTTCACCTTAATAACACGGGATTAAGAGGGAGAGAGAGGTTTGGAGATTTTTACCTGCCATCGAGCGAACGATGGACGTTCAGGAATTCAAATGGATGTTTACACTGAGGGCAGGTTGGTTTCTCTCTATATGTGGCCCATCGAAGGATGCATGTCACACTACACAAAACAAATAATCAACAAGAAAACACCATTTAGTACCAGAATCACACGCCCCTCCTGATGAGGACAGAACAACATACTTTACAATGCTTCTATCCTATTTATTCTTCATGTAGCAAGGTAAAGAACAAGAAAAGCCATTTCCTTCACTAAATACACCCAAATTAACATACAATAAACAGCCAATCAATGGACCATGAAACCCATAACCACCTAACAAAAATTCTTGGCTCCACCCCTAAACACTTATGCATTAAACCTTTTACTGAAAATCCTACCTAATCTACAAGTTTTTTCTTTTCTTCCCAATTCTATTTTGGCTAAATCAGACACATCTCAATACTCATGTTTGCACCTACAGCTTATGCCTTGACATGAATTCCCAACAGAATATGGTAACAATAAATAAATAAATAAAATACATGATAATTGTATATAATCAACATAACACCACAAATTTGTGTGAGAGTTTTGATTATATCCAAATAAATGATGTTGTCATTTCCCTGCCCATGATTAAAAATTCTCAGAAGCTCAAACTCTCTCTCTCCCTCTCTCTCTCTCTATATATATATATATATATATATATACATGTATTCATTATTTTTCACAAAATGAAAGAGCAATACTGAATGAAACTAGTGAAAATTATAAGTGCCTTGTGTCAGATAATAATGAAGCATAAAGATGGACCCAACCATATAGGCAGGTTCTAAAATTAATTCCTCTGCCATTTCATTTTGCTGTTTAAGATATCTAGGAAACAAGGTAGTTAAAAGGTAGTTAAAATTGTCCCGGGAACAGAAGTTCATTCGTTAGTGTGCATGCAGGTGCTCATGTTGGTGTGATGTGTGTGTCAGAGAGAGAGAGGAGTATGATAATTATAACAGCTGTAAGAAAAGTTGACTGTGGATTGACATTAAATTGTTCACTAACAAAGTAAATATGTTGGAAATCTCAAAATAATCATCATGGAAAGAGTGATTACTAGAGATTACAAGCAACAAAAGAGAAGGCAAGCAGCTGTCAAATTAGATAGCACGTAATGATGATTATGTATATTCCTAACATGAACCATGCACACAACATACAATATTCTTGCAGTATGAAAATAATATCCACCTCATGGAGATTCTAATGTGCAGATATAAACAATTTCCAAACATTTCAGAGAAAAAGAAGGTGCTAGAAAATACTTGGAATAACAATGCCAAGTGGTCAAGATTTTTAATTTAATACTACCTGGAATGGTAAAGATCAAAGTTAACATACCTCTTATTACATTCCAGCAACCTGATCAGTACAATTTCTAAACCATGTCTCAAAAGGCGATATGAAAGCAATGAGGTTTTTTATTTACTCCCAAAGTTGAGGCACAGTGTATGCCCCATAGCATAGATGCATGTCATCACAAATTCTTTAAACAAACAAAGAATAAAAAAAGGAAATGAGAAAACATATTCAAAGAACAGTATGAAAGAAAATTCAAGAGAATAAGCATGAATATGATCAAATTTTTTAAGCAAACACAGATATCTTTGTTGCATGATTTTTATTTTATTGACCCAATAGATTTGATATATATATATATATATATCACTACAGTACTTACAAATTTCTTAAAAACCAAAACACCTCTTTATTACCATTTCTAAATAACACCTTTAACTGCAATTGAAAAAACACCATCATGTTTTTGATACCATACACAGGCATACATGCTAGACGAATCTGTTTAACCACAATTGTCACCAACGTGTGAAAAAAACACATAAGTTTTCCATGTCATAGGCATAGATATAGATACATTCAAATTCAATTGTACTGTTGATCTACCTTTTTTTTCCCTTCTTGGTTTGATAAGTTAACAGAGTTGTTAATCAATATCGTCTTCAGTTTTACTTTCAACATACAAACTCTACACACAGATAATGCACAAACAATATGTGGGTAAAACCACAACCACTATGTGTTCACAAACATTTTCAGAACCTCTGGCCATGCCACACCTCCTAATCTTGCATTCCAAAATCATAAGCTTTATTTTGTAACAATCAAAATACTTAAACCCCAGCTGTGCTTTCAGCAAGTGACGGATCATCAATTCATCATTCCCACTCTTGACCCCTCTCATAAACACAATGAATATCACTAAGTTTTAAACTAACATTTTGCAAGCCCCAGCACTCAAAGCACTTTCCTTCTAAATCAAAACCAATCCAAATATACGAATCAAGGTATAATATGCTCCTACCCTATAGCTAACTTACTCACTAGTCATTGTAACAAATTCAAACTCGAATGCAAACAACCATAACCATAATTTCAATGAGACAAAATTCCCAGAATAGTAAATACAAATACAGAAAGAGAAAGGGATTGATTAGACGAACCAGTAAGCGTGCTCGCAACCTTTTACAAGAGCAGTCTCCTGAAGCACTATCAAATTCAAGCATATAGCACATATCCCACCATGATTCTCACACCCCTTTTCCTCAATCTCTACTTTACTCTGCATTTCACTCTGTAATTCCCAAAACCCAAATCAATACACACAACAATCACTCAAATTCCCCAAAAAAAGAATGTGCAGTTAATGTATTGTTTGGTTACTAAGAAAATGCAAGAAAAATGACAAAACTCAAAACTTTCTATCGTTTTAGCCCCAATAAACAAATCAACTATTAAACCCACAGTTTATTTGCCGAGAAAATGCGAAAAAAACTAGGTGAAACCCAGATATTCCTAAGCCTAAACTTTCTCGGCAACCAAACAAAATTGAAGGAAATATAGATAAACTAGGTCAGGTTCGAAAGATTGCAAATCTTTGAAAGGTAACGATCGAGGAAGCGTACCTGATCGTCTTGGATAGAAAGGCTTTGAAAAGCGTTGACTAGCTGCTCACCGTCGATCTCGATGACCGAAGTCATGGTGAGGACGATTTCGATTAAATGTTTGAAAGCGAAAATGAAAGAGCAGCGAAACCTTTCAGTCAAATCAAAAAACAGAGGAGGTGTTAAAACAGAGTTATTATATAGAGGAAGAGAGAGAAAAAGAGATGCTTAAGAATAAAGGAGAAATATTCTGATTCCAAAGAGGGTGGAGGCGGGGTCTGAGGTCTGTTTTCGAGGGTTCGGTGAAAGACCCTAAAACAGGAGGTGTGGACGTTATTTATTTAACACCTTCTTCTTCTTTTTTTGTACTTGCCTTTTCTTAATTTTTTGTACGTTATAGATAGATAAATAAAATACAACTAAGTTTTATTTGTTTGGTTATATGGGGGATGTCATGTGAATTGTGATGTGGGGACAGCAAGGGTTGATGTGTCACAAGCTTTTTACAAATGGGGTTATACAATAACAACACGTTTTGGCTTTCTTTTTATGGTTTTTGGAAGAAGAAAAGAAAAATAACTATTTAAGAATTTTATAATACTTTAGCACATATACTTGTAAATTAGTATATTATGAAAGAATGAGGTAATAAGTGATTTAAAGATGAACAATGGGAAATTTAAGTAAAGTTTGTAGTTTTAATTACTTCTCTTAGTAAATATTTGAACATGAGAGAGGACACATACAAATAAACACATATCAATATATTTGCTCTTCAAATTGGGTACATACCCTTTTTAATCAATCCTGTTTGGATTTTGAACCCATATTTTAATTAGACATGGCATTGGTTGGGGTGGAATCGGATCATGGGTATCCTGTCCCCATTTTGTCCCATCTTTAAGGTTGGGAAAACCTGTGTGAAGTAGGATCAGAGTAAGATAAATTTGAGGTATTTTGTCATCCCTAATGAGGTGGCTCCAACATTAAAGCAATTAAATGAAAGAGAAAGTGGCAATCATGAGAGTGATAAGAGGGAGTGGGGAAAGTGAAAGATGTGTTTTGATGAATGTTAATAGAATATGTATATGTTAATATATATATAAACTATAAATAAAATTTGTATAAAAAAATTAAAATTATATATACACTAATTTACAAATTTGGGACAGGGTTGAACAAGCAAAACTTAGCAAAATTTGTCTACACCCCGTCACCTCTTTAGATTGTGTAATACTCATATGGGACAGGTCAAGCCGAATAAGGCATTTTTGCTCTCCCTAATCTTAATGGTGTTTATCTTACTTCTACCATAAATGAAGAGAGATGTTAAGTGATGTCAAATTCAAATTTTCTGGTAACGAAGTTATTGTGTATGTATTATGTAATAAAAGTTAGTACTAACCAAGAGTTTATATTCTTTTATTTTTTATTTTTTTATTTGGGGATTGATTGTTATTTCCCCTTCTAATGGGTGTTGATTGGAGTGTGAATTTGATGATGATTTCGAAGATATGAGGATGAATTATAACTAATGTGTTGCATAAAAAAAATAATTACTCCAATGCGTTTAGATCAAAAAACATTCCCTCAATAATAATCAAGTAAATGACGAAATTGTGAGTTCATGACCAATCAACAATGTGTATATTACCCAAAGAAAGAACAACACAATTAATTATCATATGGACATTGTATAGTTAGTTTTAAAAGATGATGGGTGAACCTAATATTTGGCAAAAGTCAATCACGTACCAACATTCTCTTCACGTCCACGGTTTCTTTTTATCTTTTATGATGTAATAGAGAATAGAGATACGTAATTAGCCAAAAATAGTGGTAGTTTGGTTTTCCCTTGAATTGTACAATAGTAGACTGGTTAATTATTCATGTTGACCATAGGTTTGATTTTTCTTTCTATATATAGTAAGTGTTTTTTCTTTCTTCTCCTTTGGTTTTTCGGTGTTCTTTAATTTCTTATCGCTAGCTCAAAGCTCATGGAGTACGTCACGTGAAAGGTGTAATATTGGGCGCTGTGAAAGGTGTAGAAGCTCCGGAAACGCGCTTGTTAGTACGTATACGTCATAATTATATGACCAAACTCGATCAAGTTCTAGATTTATATGGAAAACCAAAGAAAAAACAAAAAAGATTTCAAATAAACGTATTCAATGGCTAGGGAAAAAAATAAAGCTCTGGGACATCACGGAATACTCATGTCAAGACTTCTTCCACCACAAGGAATTAACTCAAGACCAGCATTTAGTCAAGAACCCAAAACTGGCAAGCAATTATATCCTAGTATAGGCAAGGCAACCAAGGCCAAGACCAAGACCAACAAAGGGAGATGGAGAGGAAGTGCATTTCAATGCTGAGAATTGAGATAGTAGAAGAAAAGGGAAGCTTTTTTCAATGGCTGCTATAGTTAGAATGCTATCTACTGAGTGCTCTGACTGCTAGACAGACTCTCCTTCAAATCAGCAGGATGGGAAGGAAAACTTCAGCAAACAAATTGTGAAATTTGTTGTGTTGGTAGGCTAGTAGCTTACTCAAAAAATAAATAAATAAAATTATTGGAAAAAGAAAAGAAATAGAAAAGGTCATGATTCTTAAGCTTCCACGTCACACAAGTCAAGCTAACGGAATCGTTGCATTAATCATGTAATCAAGCAAACTATCGAAATTGAATTAAAGGATCAATAATACACTTTTTTTAAAGTTTAGGGATTAATTAAGAGTGCTCATTTCAAATTTCAAGTTTTCAGTAAGAAAACACTATTAATGCATTTGCCTAATATCTATACTATAATGTAAAACCGAAGTTTTTTTACTTTTAATTGATCTCATAATATTGCGCCACATAAGTTTTTGAGTTCTCATAATTTTACACCTCATTATTTTAATATATATATATTTTTTAATTGAATTTAAATTTTATTCTATAATTAAACATCTCATTAGAATCTTGACATATTATATTTTCTTTAATAGAAATAATATATTATTCCATATATATAAACACAATCATAATAAATGCCTAATACTATAATATATTTTATATATAAACACAATAATAATAAATGTCTTTTAATAATTATCAATTTTCATATTTAGATAAAATATAAAAGATAATAAAAATCATAGTTAGACTAATAATTTTTTAGATTTAATTTTAATTCATTTTCTGTGCATAGTTTCCGACTAGTTATCTATGATTTTAAGTCATGTATTCACGAATTTATTCACGAACATATTATTATATTTAAACTTTACACAAGTTTTTTTTTTTGATCATTTAACTTTACACAAGTTTAAACTTGGGTTGGGTAGAGTTTAAATTTGGGCTTTTTGACTAGATTACTAAATAAACAATTTTTATTTTTATCTTTGCAAGACGAGCCCGGCCTGTTCAGCTTAATTTTTTAGAGCCCTATGTATTCCATTTTACTATCTTTCCCTCTTATTTTTTTTTTTCTCTCTTCGTTCTCTGGCTGTGTGTTCGCGAGGCGCGAGACAAGATTAGCAGATGGGGACGGAGGCAAATCCAGTAGCGCAGACAGCAACGGAAACGACGTCGGAGCAAGTGGATGCGTTGCTTGAGGTACATACAAACACTTTCATCTTTCCTTCAATTTCACTCCTTAATAACTCATTCCAACAAAACCACATCTCTTTCTCAGGCCGCTAGATACGATGATCTCAACGACGTCGTAAGCTTATCATCCACCGGTGTTTCTCTCCATTCCAAAGACCCACTTGGCCGAACAGGTTATAACCTTATTATACTTTTTAATATTCCTTGTCATTGTGATTGTGATTGTTAGAAACAATTTTGAGTGAATTTGTTTTGTATAGGAGTTGAGTTTTGTGAGAAAGAATCTGATGATCTTTTTAGTTATGTCAAAAGATATCATTTTTGGGTTCATCTGGATGCTTGTTGCCTTGAAAGTCTAAACTTTAATAGTCTTTCAGTGAAGTGAAGAAACTTGTTTCAGTACTTCACTATGGTTTTAGTTTGTTGGCTGCTGATTTTTTGTGTTAATGAGCTTCCGCATTGTCTGAAATGGAGTTCCTTAAGATATAGATTCAACCTTTGTCTGAAATGGAGTTCCGAGATTGATTGATTAGTCATGTTATCCTAGCTTGAAGCGGGTTGAAATGATTAACCATATTAAATGAGAGTCTCGCTTTTTAACAGTGAGACTAACGACTCCTTACTAAAGTTTGCTTCAGGAAGATAGGTAACCATTGAGTGCCTTGGAATTCTCGTTTTGATAGTTGTGAAGATGAAGATGACTATATTGGTGAAGGTTATTATTTAATGTTAAACACGTATGCTCCTTCCAAATGAAGGGAACCCATAAACTAGGAATTCACATGAATGAGAAGATTCAGAGAGGATTGGTGATCTGCTTGAATTTGATGGAATTTGGACAATTTTCCATGTAAGAGCAAAGGTTGAGACTTTTTATTGCAGAATGCCAGAATTCAAGTGACTACAGCTTCTAACAAGAATGGAAGTATGAGACTGGTGGATTTAATTAGATGATATGATGTTATGTGTGTGCTCTCAATATGCTTTTCTATAATTTAACAGAAATTAATTGAAGTATAAAGTTTGAAAATTTCATGTGATATAGTGGCATAGTCGTATAGGAGTTCCTAATACAATTACTTAAGAAGTTTGCTTTTAGCTTGAGTCCCTCATTTTCCCACATTATGCATTTTTCTTGAAAAGAAAGTTAAGATTGTCTGGTTTAAATTGATACATACTCTCATGATTTAAAGAATTTATTTCATTTTGAAAAGGGTTAAATGTTGATTTTGGATTTGGAATATTGGTTGTTAACTTAGGCAGATTTCCAGTGATTGCATTTCATCTGATTTAGTTTATACAGTGGAGCCATTGGCAGCAATTTTATTGAGTTTGGGTTATGTATTCTGTTGAATCATAAACTATCTGTCTCATATCTGCAGTCTCCTCCCCCTCTACCTTGTAGTTTTCATCGTTATACATATTCACAATAGGTGGCAAACCATTTAAACTGACTTTATATTATCCTCAAGTATAGCTGCTAAAACTTCTGTATCTTTTTCTATTTAACTCATTTTCCCAACATCCTTCTACGCAATGCTCAACTTGTGCCTGTGATATTTCCTTGTCAAGTGTTTAATACCATGGAGTATTTCTAGCCTTGTGATTCCATATAAGCATTCAAAGAGCAGTTCTCCACTTCATCTATCCACCTTTAATACTTTGAGCAATGCCTTTTTTTTCTTCTTCAAATTTCCCCTCCTCGTGTTAAGTCTGATAAAGAGTAGTCTTTACTATCTTTCTAACACTAACATTGCCTATTTCCTTCTTTCTATTTGTGATGTTGCCAAAATCACATTCTTAGTCTTGCTTATATAAGAATGTCTCTCAATGTTTCTAGCTTAGCTTTAAATTAAACACACACACACACATACACGAAAGAATGAAAATCTTATTTAGTTATGATAGCCATTCCAAAAAGTAATGTATGTTGATTGGATTAATACTTTTTCAGTTGTGCTAGAAAATAATGTGCCTTTAATAATAAGTGAAGTATAGTTTACTGAACTAACCAGTATATGAATTTTAAAAAAAGTACCTTAATTAAATGTAAATTTCATGTTTGCATCAGTCTGATTGCGTATTATTCCAATGAAGCTGCCTTAACATTGTCATGTCAGTGCTTACATTATGAATTATCTTTTTGAGTAAGATACTCTTTTGACAAGTTTCCTCTAGATTTTGGTAAAAATTTCCCTTTTATTGCTAATTTGTTGAATTTTAAAACTCTGTTTTCCATGATACTTTTATTATTGAGTAACATTGTCATGTTAAATCTGTTTATTCTGCAAATCATGGTTCCATCTGTGTTTGACCTAAGTCCTGCTGATATTTGATTGCAGCACTTCATATGGCTGCAGCAAATGGACATCTTGACATTGTAGAATATCTTATCAACAGAGGAGTGGTGAGGGAGCATCTTAAAACTTTCTTTAGTTATCATTTTCTGAGTCAAAAAAATCCTCAATAGACTGATATTGGGTAGTAACTTACAAATTTTGTCTTTTAGTGTATTATTCCTTTTGTTCAACTTGTTGGATATCTTTGGTTCAATAATCTATCATCAACCTAATCTTTGGCTGCCATATTGTACAATGTCATTTTTATAATTTACTCGCTCAAAAATAAATTTCTTCAACTATTACTTTTTTCTGGGCACTTTCTTAACATACAATTGATTCGCAGAAGTTACTGTGCTTATACTAGCCTATATTCCCCAGTCTGATTCCCAACTTGTAGCTTTGACCTAAAACATAGAAAAGAAAAACATCTAGTGCTTGGTTGGCTAGTTAGGTACAAACTAATGTGACAAGATCTGTTCCATTTGAACTAGGTAGAATTATGACATTAGATTTTTACTTTCAAAATATTAGTTTTTTTAAACAGTTTCCACATTCTGAATTTTAGTCTGAGTGCATGATCTTATTGATTTCTCTGGACTTTATGTCATGTCGTCTGCCAGTTATCATCTGGTTGATTTCCCTCTATTGATGATATGAATCTTTGCTTTAAAGGACTAATACAAGCTTTCTTCCTGCTGTCTTCTTGTTTCTGATTAATAAAGCAATTTCCTTGATGTCTATCACGCTACTCCAAATGGTTTTTAGAAGGTTTTATGAGTTTTTGGTACTTTTGTCTGAGCAGGATCTTAATGCTTTTAATGAGGAGAAGAATACACCTCTTCATTGGGCTTGCCTCAATGGGCATATTGAGGTAATCATCACATCCCTATGCTAAGCAACTATAATGCAATTTTGAGGTTCATTCACAAATGTTTGCCTCTTCAGGTGGTTAAAAAACTGATCTTGGCCGGAGCAAATTTGAGTGTATTAAACAGGTGTGTTGCTTCTAACCTCTTATGTAGAGTCAGATTTTTTTTTTTAATGTGAACTTGTGTTCTTTTTATTCATGATCCATCATGGTTCTGGGTTATTCAGCTATGAGAAGACTCCAATGGATGAAGCAGTGAGTAGAGGTAAGATGGATGTCATTGATGCGATTAATGCAGCTGTTGCACAAGTGGAACTTACTGGTATCAGCGTTTCCTAATGTACGAATTTCCTAATTGAAGTCAAAGTTCTGACAGATTTACTAGTGTTTTTTGGTTAAAAGATTTATGTATGTTTTTCTATTATAAATTACGAGCTTGTAATGTAAAAATTTTGTTAATAGGTATCAAATCTCACCCGACTCTTTGCATGACTATGTTGCTGCATTTATTAGTAGTATTTCCAACAAGTATTAATCAAACTCACTATATGTGCGTGCCTCCATGCGAAGGAAGGAGAAAATGTATTTCTTTTTCTTGTGTATTGTGTCAGAAATTGTGAAAAAGAAAAGAAGGTAGAGTGGATAATCTAGACAGTGTTAATGGAGAGGTAAAACGATTCTTTCTTTTTTTTCTTTGCCTTTTTAGATCCATTATGGCCTCTCTTTTCTTGGGTTTTCTTAAAGAAAAATATTTATTATTTAATGGTCTTTCTAAGCATAAGGAGAAACAAAGGAGTGGTAACAAGGGTTGGGAAGAAAAGCCCTAGCTGAAAGCCTTTAAATGTTTGAGTTACTGATTTTTCCATATCTTGGAGGAAGTTCCTCACTCTCTTGCCTTGAAAATTTTCCCTTTTTAAGTTTAATGTTCTTGTTTGTTTTTACCACATTAGGGTATTTCTCTCTTCATCAGAAACAGGAGAGGGTTTCTTCACTCCACCTTGTTTCCTGCTCTCTTGTTTGTTTTCTTGGCAACCTATTGCTTGCTTGCATTCATTAATCTTAAACTTTGTTCTAGATCTTGGAAAGACTGAGAGTGACGGGAAGATATAGAGAATTAGTAGTGGAAAAAGAGGGGTTTGAAGTGGTATTATATGGAGAATAACTGAATATTGATGTAAAAGTAGTGTGAAAGGGGCAACATTATCTTTTATTACAATCTATTGTACCTAGAGTGGAAACCCTATATTGTTTGGTCACAGTATTCTGTTTTTGTTCTAAAAAATTGTATTCTTGTTGTTCTCTTAAATTGAATAAAAAATCAAATTTTCTTTGTTTTCAATCCTTTTTTCTTGTTTGGCCATTGTTTTTAAAGCAATTTGGATACAACTTTTCACTTATAACCCATAAACCTTCCCTCCAAATTTTCACAATCTAACATTTCCCCAAATTGAAGTGAAAAGGCACAACCCAACAAATCACCGAGATCGACCAAAAACCCACCACCACCAGATCCTCCATTGGCCTCCCCAAGCCCACCGCAACCCACCGAGACCCACTGCACAAAACCCATAACCAACGATACAAAATCAAACAAATTCACAGAGAAACAAAAAACCCCATCAACCATTACCACTGCAAACCCCATCACAAATCCACCATAGCCACTGCAAATCCACAAAAAAAAAACCCACAGAATCAGATTTGCTCCACCAAGCCTTTGACCTTCATGAACTTGTGCTTAGTCAAGCCGCCACACACAACCCTAACCTCCACCCCAAAACAAACCCAGCCTCCACCGCAAACCCACAAAGCCATTGCAAACCCACATACCATCGCCGTAGAAGAAGTCGTGAATCCACCGCGACCTTACCGCAATCACCGTGATCATCAGAGAACCAAGAGAGAGGAAGAACTTAGAAGATGGAGAGGGAGAGAGGGGCTAGAAAATGAAGAAGGAGAAGAAAATGAAAGTGAAAAACTGTTGAAATATAAGAAAAATGTGAGTTTTATTTCAAAATTGCCACCAGTCATATTGAGTTCGGCTAAAGACATCTTTAAGTTGTTCACATTTTTTAGCATTTGAGTAGTGTTTGAACAGTAAAAATATTTGAGTACAAAAACTGAAAACAATTGACAAACAAATAAAATGAACCCCGGCCCATCCTTTTTTGTATTTAAACACAAAATACTGGATTTGAATCCAGTTACCAAACATACTCATACAAATATGTTCAATTCTATTTATTTTATTTTTTTTGGCTGAGTGTTCAATTCAGTCGTAATTAGGAGAGTAGTGTGTTTTATATATTGCCTTTGAACTTCCCTTCCCCCCCACTCCCTCTGGTCCCTCTTCCAATTATTTTTTATAGAACTTTAAACTTGCATTTAACTTGCTAATTCTTAAATAACAAACAACAAAAATATGTATATATGTTAACATATCTGTCTACTTGAAACTTTCAGACGTAGCATTAGCAAATATGGTAAGATTTCTATTTGCTCGGACCAACTACGAATAGCAAAGACCATGAATACTTTTCACCATCGAGATCTTCAGCAGCATGTTAATATTTTTTTTGCGATTTCAATTTAGCATGTTAATAGCAATCTTATTGCAATGGTGGGTTGTATGCCTTATATCACAAATCTTAAGGTGATTTTCGAGGGTTTTTTATTATATTGGGTTCAAAAAACAACACTACAACCATCAACTAACATAGCTCTTCCATTCCAAGTGGTCTAACACTCACGGCCCACAGGTCACCCAAAGGCTAAAGTTGTTTAATAAATGAATATATATTTTATTAAGAAAAATAAGAGAATGGGCCTTGCATCTTTTACCTCCGGGCAAAAACCGAAGGAGGAAGAGGCCCATCCCCGCTACAAAAGGCTGCCCAACGAGCTATTATGGGCCAAAACATTGGTACCATTGGACCAGGGGATGACACAAGAGTCAAGAATAGCATCAGTTAACACTTTGGAATCGCTTTCAAAAACTACAAACTTGAGCTTGTGATCATTTGCCAAATTTACTGCTAATAGAGCAGCCATAAATTCACCTATCAAAGCAATCGGAGGTAGGATGCTTGAATGTGCAAAAATTAGATGACCCAATTCATTTTTACAGATAACAGCCAATACTACATTGTTTGGTGAAACAACCACAATAATTGTAGTTGATTTTAAAACCAACCTGGTTGGGGTGGTTTCCAAGTGTGGGGGTGGGATCTTAATTGGCACAATTCATTCTACATGTAACCAACAATGTTTATTGAATTCGTTGTCACTTTGGGATCTGGGGAAATATTCTCAAAGATTTTCTTGTCTCGAACCCACCAGATTTTATAACAAAATAATGGTGCAAAAAGAATGAGGGTACAAGGAAATGACAGAAAATGTTTTCCTCCCTTTGTTTGCTTGTTTTTCAGTAACTTGAGCTTGTGATCATTTGCCAAATTTACTGCTAATAGAGCAGCCATAAATTCACCTATCAAAGCAATCGGAGGTAGGATGCTTGAATGTGCAAAAATTAGATGACCCAATTCATTTTTACAGATAACAGCCAATACAAACATTGTTCGGTGAAACAACCACAATAATTGTAATTGATTTTAAAACCAACCTGGTTGGGGTGGTTTCCAAGTGTGGGGGTGGGATCTTAATTGGCACAATTCATTCTACATGTAACCAACAATGTTTATTGAATTCGTTGTCACTTTGGGATCTGGGGAAATATTCTCAAAGATTTTCTTGTCCCGAACCCACCAGATTTTATAACAAAATAATGGTGCAAAAAGAGTGAGGGTACAGAATGACAGAAAATGTTTTCCTCCCTTTTTTTGCTTGTTTTTCAGTAACCACAATGCTTTTTGTTAATTTTCATTTTCTGTTGTGCCAAACAATATGTATATATATAATATTTCTCTAGAAATATTCTTTTTCGTTGAAACTTCATCATCATATACAATATATTTTGGAACACACTTCTATTTCTATGAACTATATATGCAGCTTTAAATCTCATGCGTCTGGGTACTGACCAATTTAATTGATTTAAACCTGGTTGTAGTCTTGTAGATCATTTGGATAAATCATAAATGAACGTGCAGGGCAGCACTTACTACTACGTGAGAGATCATTGGTTATACATCTGAATTTCCTAAGCAATTGATATGATTGATATCAATTCATAGTACTTCAAAACTTAAGTTATCATAAGACAACGTAACGATATAATTCAGCACATGTCTTGATTCTTGACAATCAGTACTGTTGTATGAAGTCATTCATATTATGTTATTTAATTACTACAAGAAATAATTGACTTCCATTGCTATAGGTTTTAGTGGTTTGGTCCATCATAGGACATGGAAATCGGATGCTATTCTGCACTCAAGTAAAACATTCTTTATATCTACTTAGTGCCTAAGAGCATTAAAAGTTATAAATAAACTATTATTAAAAATGCTTTATTATGCAAAACCATTACAAAAGGGAACTTTTACAGTGACTTTTGCCTAATTCTTTAATCTTAATGTTTTGAGTCGGTGCCTATGAGAACTAAAAGTCAGTTAATCATGCCACTATCTTTTACTGCTTGTATTATATTCTTTCCAATAATATGAAATAATATTATGAGCTTTCCTCTTTTTAATTTGGTGTGAATTTTATATGGAAATTAATAAACGTGCCTGATTAATAATTAGAAAAAATGTGAAAATTTATCACACTAAAAGGATTTCTTTTTATAAAAATCTCAATTGAATGAAAGTGCATGGGCCTGTCAAAGTTGAGTCTTTGTCTTTTGAATATGTTTTACCTAAACAATTTGGTGGATTTTGACTTCGCTTAGTGATCAAATTCGAATGAATTTTGAATTACATGTATACTAAGTTGATTATGATGTGATGTATTTTATAATAAACAAATTTTTCTTCTAATCTAATACATTCTTATTAGTTATTTGAAGAGTCATTTATGTTAGAGATTATTAAATTTCACATTGAAAAAAGTTGAAACATAATGGATATATTGCTAGATTTGTTAGGCCTCTACTCCTATCAACTTTTGTAAAGAGTATATGAATTTGTTAGACTTCTATACGTATCAACTACATTCTTATTAGTTGTTTGAAGGGTCATTTATATTAGAGATTATTAAATTTCACATTGAAAAAAGTTGTAACATAATGGATATATTGCTAGATTTGTTAGGCCTCTACTCCTATCAACTTTTGTAATGAGTATATGGATTTGTTAGACTTCTATACCTATCAACTTTCTCTGTTGTGGGTTTGGAGAGCTCGCTTATGAATTATAGAAATAAAACGGGTGAGAGTAAACCATCTCCATTAAATTGTTGTTTTCTTATGCTTCCATAATATCAAAATGATTAGAGATTAATAACCGTCTCATCTAGAAACGATAAAATTTCAATTTTTTGTAATTTAAAATTATACATAAAACTTAAAACATAAGTTTATGATTTGAATAATAATTTACATCTTATTAACACAAAATTTGGCCTTTTTTTTTTTTTTCAAGAAGAATGAGAATATATAATTCAATAATGGTAGCCACGAATCGGTATATGTTGAAGATGCAGATCGAGTCCACAAACAATTAAACCAGCAAGATCTTGGACATGAAGATGGTGGTGAGGCAAGACTAGAAGGTGATCGTGGAGGGTGAGAAAGATCTCGAACCGGAGAGATCTTGAAGTTACAATGGGTGAATGTGATTATGTGACTGTTAAAAGAAAATAAATAAGATAGAGAAAGAAATAAAGATTATAATATTTTATATTTGTATATATAAAAAAGAGGTTAGTTAAAATATAAGAGATAGACTTTTAACTAAAATTTAGTTAAAAAAAATTTCATTACCGGATGTGAATGGTCGAATTTAGCTTCCATTTTAGCCTACACTTTAATTTATTTAAAGGAAATTATTAATTTAGCTATTTGTTTTGTGCCCATATTAATATATACTCGATGATACGTTTCCTCTATGTCTTATTCCTAACGCTAGGAAGAACATTGTTTTACTAGTTTATAATTATTAAAGGCTGTGATGCTAGCCAGTATTTCCTTTTTTTTTTTTTTTTTTTTGAGTGCTACGCATGCAATCATTAAGTTGACATCTTTCATGGTTTGTCGAGCACTTCTTTTTCCCCCAGAATATAAGGCATATATAGTACAAAGTTCCACTTGGTGACTATCATATAATAAATACTATTAAATATTTCTTACGAAAATTGCAGTCATGCACTATGCATCTCATACAAGTTTATTGGATCCATTGCGGGGACCTCATACGCATGTGATAAGTTTTGGGAACTTTTGAAATGCTAATTGTTCAAAATATCACCTGAGAAAGCAAGGCATAAGCCCTAACTTAATTATATCCATGATCCATCCTAAGGTGCTTGCACTAGAAAAAAAGAGAGACTTCATACAGATAGTATTTATTTACATATATAAGACCCTAAGCCAATATCCCAATTGTTTTTACAAAGTTGCAATAAGACAGAAAGGTAGTGACTCAATGTGTCCTAGCTACTCATTGTTCTACTTGGAGAAATTATGATTCAAGGAACTTAAGCTTTTTGATACATTTCTTTAGGAGAAAGAAATCAAAGAAGGATCGATGGACCACAACTTTAATCATTAATAAATGTGAGATTTCGCAGTTTCGGAATTGCATGCTATGATGAAGTTAATTACTCGCAACTTTTGTATGTGAGTTTTAAAACGAGGGACTAAATTAAAGGACTACAAATAGTACTATGATAATTAAGGAGAATCCACTCAAATTTATTAAACATAATTTCTATTAATTTGTTTTCCTTCCCCTCCCTACTTCTTGTCACATTCTCCGACAATTCCATTGAGATATATAAGTGAATTTGCATCAATGCATTAGTACCTTTTTCTTTTGCTGAGTCAAGGAATAAGTACTTGAAGTTGAAGGTGCTTTTACTGGAAGACTTGGTTTCACCGAAGGTCAACTTGAAAAATAGATTATATATATGACTTGCTTTATTTGCAAATCCCTTTATTTAATCCTAAAATGAAAATACTTATATTTTCGTAATCTATTTCCTTGGATTTATTGCTTTATATATATATGTGTGTGTTTGTCACTTTATCTCTATTGTACTTATATACACACTTCTTTATTGTATCACAAAAAGGTGTACACAAACACTTTACATAAGCAATCATCCATCGTATGACATAAAATAAAATTTGAACATATATAATTAATTGGTTATTTCCCATCCATTTCTCTTAAATTTTAGTTAATTTCCACATATACTCTCCTACTAGGCTTAAGAGTGGGAAGAGAAGATTGTATCTAGTGACCTTTTTTTTTTTGATAAAAGTATCTAGTGACCTTTGATTCATAAAATGTGATCCCCAATAGGCATGCCCAGCCCTGGGTAAGCCCCACAAGCCCAAGGGCTAGGGCAACCCTCCCATGAGGGCAATAAGTGAAGAAAAAAAAAGTAGATATTAAAAAATAATAATAATAATTATTAGTATACAACATACATAAAAGGAAAATACATAAAAGGATAATATAATAATATATATATATATTAGTCTACATATAAAAAAATTTATTAGTATACATTTTTTTTTTTTTTTTATGGAGTGTTGTGCTTTTAATAAGATATATGTGAGGCATATGTGATGTGTTTCAGTATTCGTGTGAATGAGGCCGGTCTCCACTGTGTGATTTATTGATTTGTTTGAAAATTTTGTTCGCACGTGTATGTGATCACTGGCCATGTGTTTTTGTTTGTAGGGACAGGTTTGTGGGGGTAAGCCATTGTTTTGTGTTGCCGTGTAATGTGTTCCCGTGTTTATCTAATGATTTTTTTTTTATGACTTTTAATTTATTATTAGTATTAATTTTGTTGTGCTTTATAAGACCGTGATTTTTTTTTTTTTTTTTCTATTAACACTAAGGAATTTTTTAGTTAAAAAACTATTAGACATATAATTACTATAACCGGGATTACATTTTGTTTTAATTGTTTTTTTTCAATGTAATTCAAGCTAAAAACATAATGTAACATTTATTTTGCATAAAAAAAAATTTTGGGACTTTTATGAAGTTTTTTAATATTTAATAATAAGTGGGCAACTAAAATTGTGACAAGCTTGAGCAACCTAAGCCCCGGGACCGGCCCTTAATAGGTTCTGCTAGTTTTTTGGTTTTGTATGTCATACTTCATGTATTTACCTAGAATGCAATTGTATAATAGATAAAATAAAATAAAATAAAATAAAAAACCCAATAAATATGTAGATATTAATTTTCAAAAGTTATGTAGTTCAACTCGTTAGCACCTCCTGGTGCTCCCAAAGGAAACATCCCAGGGTTCAAACACACTGAGCAACAAACACAATCTCTTGAACTCCACTGTTAGAGATATATATGCACAAGCCCATTTTATTATTCTACGTAAGGTTCGTTGTATTATCCTAGTTTAAGTTCATTGTCCTAGCAATCCTAATCCCATTTGTACACGTATACCTAACTATACTAGCTAGTATAACACTATAGGGTTAGTCCAGGGTTTGCATAAGGTTATTAGTCTATTATATATAGCTTTTAATGAGTTCATTGTGACACATGGAGCTCAATTTATAATTAAAATGTAACTGTTTAATTAGGACCTTTCGATGTGGATTAAAACCTATTAAGTTGGACCATGATAATTCCTTACATTATTTTTCTTTCTTTTTTTCTTTAAATTTCCCTAGTATTTTCTTATTCTACCATGATAACAAAATTATATCTCAAAAACATGTTATTATAGTATCATAACCTTATATCTCACTCTTTCTAACATAGTATCAGAGTTTGGTTCTCTCTTTCTAACAACTTTTTTACTTGATTTTCATTTGGTAGGTAAATAATAATTTAGATTGGGTCCAGTGTTCCAGTGCACTAGATCTGTTACGATCGCGACACGTGTTCAATTTTGACCACGTATCCACATCTCAACTGGTCCAGTACACTAAATCTATTCTTGGTGAATAATGGAGGGGGAAGTGAGGTTTGAAGTTTGAACCCCGGACATTAGGCACCACATAGGGTGCTAGTACAATTGGGCTATCGTTCTAACCCCTTTTCCACCTCCTTAACTCATCTGTTTCAATTCTTTCATCTTCCCTTCTATTCGTATTTAAAATCCAAAACATTGTATTTGGTTTTCCTCAATTGTAAAAACTTCTACCTCTGATTAGACTCGAAATCTTCTGTGGCCACTATCTTAAAGATTTGTCGCAACTCACAATATTGATACTGTCATGGAAAACTGTGTAAAAAATTTCAAAGAAAAATTATAGCATACTCACGCACTGCACAGTGATGTGCCAGACCATCACCTAGTTATAATAATAGAGAGAAGTTGAAAGAATTTTACTTTCTTTTTATAAAAGAGAAGACTTGGGAGGGACGGTGTTTGAAGAGAAGGCATTTTTAGTACACTTACGTGGAAGTTTCTCATCCAAGTAATGGGACAAGGGTTGGGCATAAAGAATTTTCAATTTATTTTTCTTGGTACTCCTTTCTCTACCCATAAACCCTCTTAAGTGAAAGCAGGATTCGATCCTATGTTTTTTATTTGACTTGTATGGATGATTCCTTTGACTCAAAAAAAAAAAAAAAAATTCAATCTTAAATAACCCTATGGTCCCTATCTTTGTTTGAAATTCAATTTCAGAAAATGTTGTTTACTCGAACTTAATTTGAGTAGGTTCTAGCTAGAGTTAAAAATATACACAACAGTATATTATGATATATCTTCAGAGATTTATTTCAATACTATTTTTGGTATAATTTTGATGCAAAGATTGTATATTTTTATGTTTATTTAATACTTTGGTTAATAGAGATAAATCTTATATTATTATTGTGTCAAATTTTAACAAACTAAGTTGGTTAAAATTGTCCATAAAATTGTCCAAATAGAAAGTTTTTTTTTGGAGGTAAAGGTAAAAACAGGGGTGGCCCTGGGCAAAGGCGAGATGGACGACTATCCTAAATCTCACCTTAAAATTAGGCCTCATCTTAAAAATTTTTAAAGCCCTTATTGAAAAACCTCAATATATTTATATATACAAAAATTAAAAAGGTATATATATTTAAAACAAGCCTTTAAATTAAGCCTAATAATAATTTATTTCTCTAACCCAAGTATGTATGAGAACAATTTTTGGTATTTTGGTATTTATTTGATGTGAAGAAGCTAACTTTACTAAATTATAATAATTTGAAAAAATATTATGTTAATCTTGAAGGTTTTTTAAAACCTGATAATTTTTTTAATCTTGATGGTATTGATTTATTTTCATACCTAAAAGTCTTACAAGAAATTTTACCAAAAGAAAAAAAGACAGCGACAAATGTATTTAATTTTATCAAGGAATTAAATTGTTCCAAATGCATTTATTGCATATAGAATATTATTGACTATACTTGTTACAATTGCATCCGTTGAAAAAAGTTTTTCAAAGTTAAAATTATAAAAATCTTATTTGCGATCAACTATGTCACAAGAAAGATTAAATGGATTAGTTATATTATCTATTGAACAAGATTTGTTAAAAAATATTAAATATAAAAATTCAATTAGTAATTTTGTAACAGATATCCATATGTACAGTAATTTTTCAATGATTTTTTTTTTTAAGATAGAAAGCCTCATATTTTTTTATACCGCCTCCAATCTCGTAATTCTCATGACTGCCCCGGTAGAAAGAGAGGTATCACAGTTTCCACAAAGCTTTCTGACTCCAATAGCAGTACCTAAAAGCTTATTTTTATCCATTTAAAGAAATTCACTTTGGAAATGTGAGATTTCTTGATACACTGGTCTGAAACCCGTGTAAGAGAGTTTAACTTGTGATTGTGTCAAAAAAATATAGATCTCAAGCCATTTATAGAAACTGTCACTTTGGAAATGTGAGATTGGTTAATCATTAACGTGACTGCAACCATCAGGAGTACTGTCACCAGCTTCATTTCCTGAAAGGCTGATGGTATCCAATCAAAGACGTTTATCACAGGCACTGCCTATATGCTCAGTACAAAAGTGGCAGATTTAAGCCCAGCTCATAGGGAAGAGACATGGATAAACTTTTTGGTAATATAAAATTTATTTGCTTATGTGCTCGTAAAAAATACAGTTTTAACTAAAAATAACCTGAATAATGCTGATTCAGATAAACTAATAAACTAGTGACAAAAACCCAAAAGACAAATAACATGAATAATCCAAAAAACTTATTTACTATCATTTTTCATGTCTCATTTGCCAATAGGGTTTACAAAACTTAAAACAGTAATGTTCTAAATTCCTAATCAACATCTAACCGGTCACTCCAAGAGTTCCCTAATTATCTAGTGTGTTTATAACGAAAAGATTACACACTCAGAGTCCTTCAAAACACCCAAAGGTATAATCATGTACTCAACGAGCTTGAACACAGACATTAGCAAAAAAAAAAAAAACTAATAGCAATAATATATTAATGTTGCCTATATATAGGTCATGAATTTTAACCAAGATTGAACCCCATAGTATTATTGCTAATACTTATTAGATAGGCATGCCTGGTATGCCTCCTAAAGAAGCAAGGTTTTCCAGGAATAGTAAAAATCATTGTATCACTTTCAGGATTATTGTTCATTACAACTTAAAGCATCAATCTTCCTTCACTGTTTTTTTTTTTTTTTGGTTTAAAACCCTTTTAATTCTTAGGGCTGAATGAGAACTATCCACCTGCCCACTAAGGAAGTAAACTGTGTAAAGAAACAAAATGCTGCACTAACCCATAATCCATGATTAAAAGGTTTCAGTTCTCGAGTACTATAAAACCATGGAGACCAATAACTTTATTTTCCAAAGGGTGCATTTGTACCTCCATTTCCCAAAGAATTTCAAGGGAGTCAAAAAGATGCAATTACCAAAATTAGGGGGCATCAAACAGACATAACAAAGTCAATACATGAAGTGAAACAAATATAAATTCAATAAGATACCATATACAACAAGAATCATATTCTAAGCAAAAGAAAATGGAACGAATTATGCTAATGGAATGTCAAAATAGCAGTCAAAACAGATTGATGTCATGTAGAAAGCTCTGAGGCGGGTTCATTTCTAGCTCGGCTTAGGTCCCAGAATTATTCATTTTATGCATTTTTACACAATTAAATGATACTAGGTAATCATGCAAGGCACTAGGCCTATAATTTGAGAGGTTTGCATAATCTATGCACTGAATTTCTAGCATGCTGAGAAGTTGATTGTCGATATGGATCATTGACCCTAAGTAATCTTTCACCAAAAAATAAAAATTTTCATGAAGCAATTTTTTTCTCCTTTTACCATATGTATAGGCTATTATACAAGAAATTGCATCCATGATTTAGGGACAAGTATATATATATATATACATAAACTCGGCAAAAATCTAAATTACACACTTTAATTTTGGGCGAATTGTCATTTTCATCTTTAAAGTTTATTTTGTCATCTTAGTCCTTAAACTTTAACATTTATGTCAAGTTAGTCCTTTTGTCCATTGCCATCTATAAAATTCGTTAAGTCCAATAAAACAACGTCGTATCACATATGTGAAGAGCAATATTTTTATAAATGACAATGGACAGAACGACCAACTTGACAAGAATGTTACACTTCAAGTATTAAAATGACAAAAATAATCTTTTCACCCAAACTTGAAGGGAGTAATTCGAATTTTAGCCAAAGACAATTATAACATGAAAATGTTAAACCATATATTCTAATTTAAAACAATTAACAAAGCTATTAGTGTATTACCAAAGAGCCTAAAAGCAATGCATAAAATAAACTCAATCCAGGTGCACAAGAATTATTTATTGTCATCAGCATGTTTTCTTCTAAACTAAGTTCATTTCTTCCATCCAAAAAAATAGAAGTTCAATAAGCCAACCAGGGAGAGACAAGAATCTTGTCTTATTAAGTTATACCAAGTTATATGCCAAATCTAAGTGAGATGATGTTACTTTAATAAAAATTTGCATCAATCTAATGATTCTAGTCAATGAAGTACAGATTCTTAAGTGGAATGCAAGGAAGACTGGAAAGTAAACTAATCCAATTAGGTAATCTATCTTTGATGTTTCAAGACCCGGCTAGCATCGGATTCATAGTTCAGTTGCATGTTCCTAACATCAAATGTGCTACAATTAATGCACAAATTCATGTATGTACATAGGGCACACGAGCATTACAAATGCACACTCAAATGTTAAAGTGCATGCAGTCATTAACTCAGTTTCTGCCTTAAGTGAAACCTAACAAACAACAAAGAAAAAGGCATGCTGTGAACCTTGCATAAAAGAACAATACAAAGAACAGGAGAAAAGTTGTGAAGTTAATTATTCTTGGAATCTTTTAGCAATTTTATGCTGCAAACTTATGCATGAAAACCTCTTTTTCTTGCTAATGTACTGGCTCTTGTAAACAGTTCAATGATGAAATCAGTATTTGTCATTTCTAAGCCCTTAATTCAACAAGGGATGCTCAAAACTCAAAACTCAAAACTACTATATTTTACTGAAGCTTATGTTTAGGTTCTGTCGGATTACTTTCCTTGTATTTGTGATGCAAAATAAGCATGAGAACCCAGTCGAAAGGCTTAGCTCAGACAAATCATTCAGGACAGGATATACTTACTCAAGTATCAGATAAAGGAGAGGAAGGAAGGAAATTCATCTATATGTAGATTAACATACAATAAATGAAACTCTAGCCAGATGAATTTGTCTCTTTATTAGGATTGACTAGCTTGCAATAATAATTCAGAAACACTTTATACTTATCACTCTCTTACAGTCGAAAAAATTTAGATTAAATGCAACAAGTCACACTCATTAACTAAATTCAGATTTAAAACTAATGATATAACAACCTAATGAGTTCATGAAGTTGCATGAAATTAAAAGGTTAATTAGTTAACATATATGAACGGGTATCATACCTGAACAACTAAGGGGAACGAGGGATGCACCCAAAATTAAGAACCATTGACAGGCTATATTAGATAATTCCTCAGCATGCTCTATCTTCCTCACTCACAATGGAGAGATTGTTTTGTTACTCAAACCTACTACAGCATAGAATTTTACAAACAAATGTCAAAGAAAAATCAAAACTTGCTAAGGCATGACTAAGCAGCAAATAACTTGATTAATTAATCTTTTTGTTTATCACAAAATTATCTTTCTTGTTGAACACTTCAACTTTTGTCAAATTGAGTACTTCCTTACTAGGAAGAATACGTATGTTATTTGGGTGCTTCACTAATGAGCTATCCTACATGCAATTATCCAATAAGCTTAAAATGAAAGACATGTATGGACACGGCCACATAGGTGTGCAATGCATCTAATAAAGCAAGAAAGGAAACAATATACCCGTTCTTAATTAAACAGAAAATCCAAGCAAGCATTGAATGCCACATATCTAATCTAATAACATTATATAAGCATTGCTGAGAGATAATGCAATCCACATGACAAAAACCCATCTTTTTATAATTTAATTTTCAGACATCATAAGCGGACACCATGTGAAGCAAAAAGAAAATCCAAGCAAGCACTGAATATGGACACCCCTTTGTTTAATCCAGATTAGTCAACAATTGTATACTAGATCACAGCCAAAAGGTTTCAGTCACATCCACCCATAGAATCTAAAGGAAATACGCCGATAGCATCTCAAGGAATAAAGTATCAATAGAAGCCAAATAAACATCCCTGACAGCAATAATCCTGGTACGCACAAGATGACATTATGGCCAAATTATTAATGAAAAAAGGTATACAAAAGAAAACATGAAGAACAAACAGCATTAATAAACAATTGTAAAACTATTAAATACACTGTATAGTTCTTACAGTAAAGCAAACACTAAGGGGGGACAAAGTTAAACAAATAGCAAATCAGGCATAAGGCAAAATGAATTGCATCAATTAGTTTAATAATAAAAACTATAGTGGAAGCACTAAAGTAGTGCATTATAAGTCACCAATGAATCTAGGCATTGAGTAAAGAAATCAGTATCTATGTCTGCAAGAAATCTAGACAAAACACTGACATTAATTTGTAGTATGATAAACTAAGATCAAAATTGGAAAAGGGTTTAATACAAATGAAGTTCAAAACTGAAAACATGTCTATACAAGGATAAGAGCAGAAGCAAGTACATCATGCGATCATGAATGCATGCAATTGAAAGTTTGTCCACACACTGCAGAGATGCAACAGGCAGTAATGTGGCTTGAAAAGGACATTCATGTAATGCTCTTTCATTGGCAACAAATGATGGTGACATCACAACTACTTCTCATGCTAAAGTCTAAAGCAGCAGCGTAATTATGATATCCACATTTACTTCTAGTCCATAATGAACCAAACTAACCAAACAGGAAAGAGAACTGATGCAATATATAATGTTCAGTCCCAAGCATGAAAATATATATGATTTGGAATAATATATAAAAGGATAAATTTACTTATGAATGGAAAAATTCTAGATCAGGATAAATTTACTTATGCCTAGCACATGAAATGCATGGAATACAAGCAAAGCCAAATTTGGAAAACATATAAAGGTAAGGTAAAAATACCACAATGCCTCAGGATGAGTAATACTTTACACTGTAGATTTCACCTTTCAAAAAAATGAAACCGAAAAATTGAAAAGGCAGCAACTACAAAGAAAAAAAAAAAAAAAAAAAAGCAAACAGTAAATATTATCACAAATTCTAAGAAATACTAGTAATCACTTAGAACAAGTCAACTATTTCCTCTTTTATTTTCCATTCATAGTAATTTGGTACAGAAATGACTCTAGAAGTTAGCAAATGTAGCTTGATTAGCATATAATGATCCATAGGCGAGGAACAACAAAATCAAAAGCAAGAAGAGCTGACAAGTTTGAGAGAGAGCACGACATATGTTACTAAGATACAAAGACTAGATAACAATTTTACCAAACTCCCCTATCAATAATATTAGTAAACAAAAGGAGAAGAAAAAGAAGAATTAGCCTACAATGCCATTCCTTCCGAGTCCATTGATATCATCTATCTCATACCCGGAAAGAATATTTCATATTCAATTTATTGGATTACCATAGCCTGAACCTCCAAGCAATCCTCCTCCACCCGAAGCAGCATAAACATCGGACGGATCAAGCATTGGGGACGATGACGAAGCCCCATTTCTCCCACCATTGCCACCATTACTACTACCACCACCACCACCACCTAAATGCAATTCAGATATATTAGGATACCCATCTCTATTACTATTATTCTCAATCCCTTGATCATATAGAAACCCTTTAAACACATGGCCACCGATCTTCACAACCGCTTGATAAGCATACTCATCCTCTCCATCTTCCACAGCCGTCACTCGCACACACTTGAACACCGCTGGTGCACGTACTTGTCCGGGCAATGTCTCTTTAAAACCCGCATCTGTGCAATAATTCATCACCAAAAAACAAAACCCTACTCAAAATTCACACATAAAAACAACCCTAAACCACTCATACAATGTTAATATCAAAAGGGTATCTTTAAATTCCGTTGTTTAAATTAAGCAAAGTGTAAAGTTCAAACCTTGGTGACTAGAACTAGTATCATAGCTTCGTGGTGGAGTGGTATTAGAAGTTGAAGTATGAGAGTTCGTTGTGGTTTGCGAAGCAATGAGTCTAGGTTTTTTAGCACCGGAGGTAGACCCAGAAGAGCCAGCGGCGACACCAGTAGCTCCGACCATGAGTTGGCGTTCTCTCCGCCGTGCCGCGGGTACCCACGTGCTCTTCACGTGAGTGGTACAATCAAAACCGCGACTTTTACAACAAGTCCTGCACCTTCTATGGCTGCAATCTTTCTTGGCTTGGTTCCCACAGTCTTGGCACGTAGTAGTTGAAGAAGACGTCGTTGTATTCGACCCACCAATCTGGCTCCCACTCTGCACCAAATTCCCACCTCCACCGTGTTCTAGAATTGATGGTTTTTTGAAATAATGCGCATGTTGTTGTTGTTGTTGCTGCGCTTGCTGATTCTGCCAGAACTGAATTCCACCACCTCTATTTCTATTACTCAGCATATTAGTTGTGTCATCGTCAAGAGAGAGATTCTGAGGAGTGGAAGTGAGAAGAGGAATAACACCAACGCCAACACCAACACCGAGTGCAGTAGCGGGATTGGAAGCATTAAAAGAGTGAGGATCGGAGAGCATGTTGGCTTGTTCATGGTGGTGGTGATGATGGTGATGATGATTGAGATTGTGGTGGAAAGAGGAAGCCGGGGTGGCCACAACGAAGACATCACGGAGACCAACCATAGGCATATCTGATGGAGTTGGAGTGGCGAGGCCGTAGTTGAGAGGCCTAGAGCTATTGGACCCACTAGACCACATGGGTCCGGTGGTGCTGGTGGGTCCGGCTGTAGTGGGGCCGGCGTTGAAGCCAAGAGAGAGTTCATCCGCGGCGGCGCGTCCAGTTGATGACGATGACGCCACCCAGTCTGCGAAGGCTCCAGAATCTGAAGGTAACCTCCTTGTAGTAGCCACAACTGTCGATGCCGTTTTTGACAATTTTAAACCTAATTCTCAAACTCTTTTTTTTTTCTTATTAATATATATAGCGAGAAATAGAAAAGAGGGTGAAAATTATGGTCTTGGAACTCAATCTATGTAGATATGTAATATTAAGTGGGGTCTCTGCAATTCTCTCAGAGAGATAAGAGTTTAAAAGGGTAAATTATGAGAGAGAGATCTTGTTTGTTTGTTGAATTGTTTTCTTTTGTATGTATGGAGGGAAGAACAGTGCTGCTGTTTCTGCTGAATACGGCTTCTGGGGTTGGCTCAGAAGGTAAGACTAGTAAGACTGTCACTTTGGCTTTTCTGAGGAAAAAGTTGAGGTTCTGAGAGGGAGAGATGACTGAGTTTCTGAGAGGGTTGGGGGGGCCAGGACTCAGAGCAGTGAATGAATGAGTAAGTAGGAGAGAGAGAGAGAGAGATAGATAGATAGATAGATATATAATAAAAATGCAATAACGACCTTTCTTCTGAGTTTTCTGCTTCCGTTATTGTTGTTGTTGTTGTGGACCTTTCTCTCTCATCATCATCTTCTCCTTCTCCTCCTTCTCCTTCCCTTCTTCTCTGAGCTTCTTTATCTCTTTCTCCTCTAAAAACATAAACACACACTCTCTCTCTATCTTAAACTCTATATGGTTTCCTAGAAAGCGAAAACTGAGGTGGGTTCCTCTCTACCTCTCACTCTCACTCTCTCACAACTCTGGAAAGCGAAAACTGAGGTGGGTTCCTCTCTACCTCTCACGCTTCTCGCTCTTACTCTCTTTCTATCTCTCTCCAATAATCACACTAACTATAGTAAGAGAGAGTGTAAAGACTTTTGTTCTCTAGTTTTTGTAAATGTATGGCCCCCTCCAAAGTGACATGACATTTCTCATTCATTTAGGCAAACATCTTTTTACTGTGTGTGTATTCCTTACCTTTTCGAAAGCGCGTGGAGGTGTGTATATATGTGTATACGTTTGTGTTTGTGTTGTGTTTGTCACTCTTCTATTCCAAATTCACACCTTCAATAGTTTGAGGCTCTTAAGGTCCCACCCCATGATTTGCTTGAGTCAGGCGCGTGTACTATACGTGCATTAATCACACATTTAATATTTATTTTTTTATTTTTGATTGATTAAACGTGGAGTCCAAGTAGGCCTCATTCTATAGTCCCCATATCTATCTGTTTTGTCGATTAGATTGCATTTGTCATGTGAGGAAATGGGTGAACATTTGTCAGACAATCTTTAGTTTTTATTTTTTTATTTTTTTTTTATTGCTGAATAAAGACAATCTTTATTTCATAGAAGTAGAACACATATACCGACACTATTTATGTTTGTATAATAAAAATAATAAAAGATCTAGATGTTGGTCAAATTGTTGTTAGTATTTGTGAGTATGAAAAAATTAGTTAGTTATAAGTAGGTGGTGGGTGGTCATGCTTTATAAGCGGGTATGAAAATCAAATTTTTAATACTTTCTTATGTAGTGTTTGGCGATTTTAACTTGAATGAGATGAAGAATGGAAGGGTAGAAGTGAATTTGATTCATTAGCGTAAAAGTAATTTTGACAAACCAAAAAGCAACTTCTAGTTTATACGGCCATACTCATTGTTTATCATTTCTCCTTTAATTGATATTGAAGAAAGAAAGTTGAGAATAAATATATTAAAAAAAAATGGTAAATTGTGCTAATAGTAATACTCCCTTCTGCTTTGGATAAATGCATGGTACACATTGTGGTTCCAATTGTTGATATCCATCTGTAAATCTTTGAGCATTTGTTAGATAAAAGCCGGGTTTGACAGGACTTTTAGTGATTCTTTCCAATATAAAACTTAATGTCTTTATTTTGCTTCTCAAAACCATTGTAGTTTTTTCTTTTTAGATGAAACCACTGGGGATCGAATCCTGGTCATTGAGACACCAATTAAAGGACTGCAGCTTTCACAGAATGCACCTAAGGACATCGATGCATATCTGGATACGATATCCACAATCTATGTAGTATTGATCGTCTGGTCTTAATATAGATTCTTTTCTGTTGCCCCCAACAAGTGGCATCAAAGTGTTTTTAGATCAATTTTGGGTTTCTTTGGACTTTAGATTAGGTTATCAGAAGGATTTTAATTGCAAAACGAGTCAAAAGGCCTTTATCAGCAAATGGTATATGTGGTATATGTGGTGCATGTACTTAACAATAACATGGTCCTCAAAGTAGACAGCTTTCGTACATACAGTAACTTTTTCATAGTCCGGATAGGCATAATTGTTTTGAGATACACTACCACGTACGTGTTCTAAAAAATTTAACTCTTTCCTCAATTAGCAAGATTCATTATTAGAAGATAATTTACACACTTTAAATTCATACTACATAAGTAATTCATCCACCCCCAAGGTCTAATCAGTTGTTCATCTAGCAACATTTCTGGTCTTAACAAATATTGCACCAATGCTCAAAGTAAGTTTTGTGCAAGAGCAAGGCATGGAAATTAAAGAAATCCTGTGAGTATAGTCTATCTTAGAATATTGATTAAAAAATTACATTTATTATTTCCTATTAGTTCAGTTTTTGGGATAAGTGGTAGTGTAGAACATTAATTAAATGATTAAATTTATTATTTTATTTCCTTCTAATTTTTTATAAAAATGAATATTGCTGGTGCCAAAGTTGTAGGTGCATTAAGCTTATTGAAAGCAATGAAAACACCAAGTTTTTTCCCCTTCTAATTTCTAACGTCTAAGTGTAAAATGGGGGATTTAAACCTAGTTTGTTAAAAAAAAAAGTACTCGGGTAACAAATGTCAATGTAGGATATGTAATCATGTGTCATTTTTTACAAACAGAGGAAAACAAAATAAAAATAGAAAAGAACTCGAAATCTAGGATCTTAGGTACATAATAAGACAACTTAGTGACATACCTAATTAAACACAACATACACAAATGCATGTTAATTTTGGATCTCCTCCCTGCTGTCTTATAGTTGTACTAGCTACCATCACCAGCCTCCCTAAAAAGACACGGCCAACATATTCAGATATCTCCTCTTTTGTATTTGTTGCAATACCCACTTTTCTAAATTTTAAATTAAAAACAAAACAATGCACCATCAAAGAAAGTGAAGATTGAATGCGAATAATATTAAGCCTGATTAATATTAAAAATAAATACACTATATTATGATGTATGTCACAGTGATGGCAGCATATACTACAAAGATGAAAGAACATCACAATTACAAGTTCTACAAGGCTACTACTACTAGTAATGATAGCTAACAAAAAGCAGAGGATATACAAATGATTGCAAGCCAAGTGGCCAATTAATATAGGAATGTTTGATATCGGACAAGATAGGATTATCAAGCCAAGCATTTGAATCTGAAATGGAGTGGATATCAAAACCTTCGCCATAATGGAACTTCCTAGTGGTGACATGAAGAACCTTGGTGGGCATCCTCACTAGTACCTGGCGTTAAGCCTTACCACCAGTTCTTAGACCACACTCCAAATCCGCACAAACTTTCTCTAGGTTATAAATTAACCTTGTCTATGATCCTTTTGTTTTTTCTTTTTCTTTCTTTTTTTTAACCTAGAAACCAACATGAAGACCAATCATTGAGGATTTGAGAAACTCTTATAGGTTACTTACCAACGAAAACAAAAGTGTAGGGCCCAAGAGATGGGCTTTTGGAAAAATGGACTGATATGAATTGAAATAAGATTCGAAAACACGATCTCTTGTTTAAATCTTTTGATAACACTGTTTATTAGCACTCTTGTAAGTTGATAGGAAGTGCGAAATTAATCATTTGATTTTACTCTTACATTTTGGAAAATATTTCCAAGTGAGGTGCATTGTCTAAAGATGGTTTACTTTGAATTAGATGGAGTGGCGTGTTTCAAAAAAGATTATTGATTATTTTAAGAAGTTTAAGTAAAATATTTGTACTATTTGTTTAAATAATGCGCAAAATTTAAGGTTAAGGTCAAAGAGGAAATATTATTTCTTGTTCAACTATGAATTTATTACAATACAGATTTGTGGGTAGGCCATAAGTTAGGGTTATGCAAAAGATGAATTTGTGAGGCATTCCTAGAGAGAGTAAGGAGAGCATATCAAGAGATCACCTACCCAAAAGAAAGAGGACACCAAGAGGATAGGTACAAAGTTTTTGTCCCCCTTTGATTAGGACATCAAGAAGTGATGGAATGAGGATAGATTCAAGCACTAAAGTTTACAATAAGTTTAGGAACACAATTTTTTTTACAACTGCTAATATGCTTTGTTGTGATTGGTGGATAATCAAAACGGTGACAGTGATACACCCAAGTAAAAGTGATGTTTTCACATAAATAAAAAAATTAAAAATTAAAATATTGTGTTCTTGGCATTACTCTAAGGTTTAGTGCGCCGATATGTTGTTTTTGTCATTTGTAATCTTCATTGGTATCATAGAATAATATGCATGTGCATTTTATTATCTATTGTGTGATCTTGATGTGATATGCACTTCTATTGGCCCTACCAAAGAGGTAAAGATATTCAGCCTTCGTAATTCTTATATCTATAAAAAAAATGAGAGGGAAAATAATTTTTTAATGAGTAATTCTTCAATACTCTGAAAACAACGTTTCATCCTCTCACATAATAGTAGATCCATTAATTAAATTCTTTATGCAATCCACCAATCATATGAGATAATCAATATTGCTCTGGAAGTATTGAATACTTTTTCCCTTGCGATAGAGTATTTGCTAAATAAGGAAATTTCCAATTGCCCTTATGCACATGCGGATCGAGCAACAAAGATCATTAATTCACTTATTATACATTTGTGTGTGTATCTATGCCCCACAATTTGTTAGGGAATATATTGAAAAGTCTATAGGAACCAAAAATTTCATATACTCATCTTAATTACTTTGTATTGTAGTGGGTTCAAGTAAGTTGAATGTGGCAACTCAGTATGAAATTTTCGGTGAAATTATATACACGCGGGTGTGTTTGTAGGTTTTTATGCCCCTTGAGCAACACAATTTGTAGGGAAACTTTGGCAAAGTATTTGAAGGTAATAGCACATAAAAGAGCAAAAGAAAAGCTCTTCGCCTTGTTTTACCCCTTAGGCCTTTTGCTTGCCCCTTGGGGCCACGAGTCTCCTCCTTGGTCGCTTATACCAAGATTCATTCAATTACCTTCTCCCCTTCTTCCTAAAGAGAAGGAGAAAGAGAAAGAAACCCCTAAGCGTGTGTGGAAGTTCTTCTTTTTCAAAGCACGCCCACATAACTCTCTCTCTCTCACACACAGACACAAACGTGTTGGTAGATTTGGAAAGCACTTCTTTAATTAGTCCCACATTTAGGTGTATTTTAGATATGAAAAGCACTCACTCACCTTATTCTCTAACAGGCTTAAAGTGCTCTTTGGTTAATGTCAAGTAGTTGTTCATATAAGTATTATTGCACTCATGAGGAATCATTAATTTTTCTTAACTGGCTTTTGAGAAAGAAAAAATAAAGGATCACTTAGTGCTGCTGTATTATGTGTTCTGGTTCTCAGATCATGGCATTTAGAAAGCCAAAACTCTTTTCTATATTTTTTGTAGGTATAAATAAGTGTCCACTACTTTCTTTTCTTTAATTTTTTGTAATCGTTGATTCGTTATACATGCTTCCAATATTTTTTTTCTCCATTTTTTTTTTGGGTAGTGTTTCTCCATTATGTATGTGTTCATACTCATACTCATACTCATACCATGTCCTAAACTCTTAGCACATAGTTTTGCCATTTTTTAATTAAATCATATAAAAAGGTAAAAGCAACTTCATTCAATAATTAGTCGTCCTTGTGGATTGATTGGTATTTACATTTACCACCCTTATATTGTACATGCCTAAAGCCTAGTTGAGAGAAGGTTTTTCTTACTTTCCCTTAATGAAGTTTTCTTCAATTAGCAAAAAAAAACACATGTCTAAAGCCCTAGTAGGTGCTAACCACTAAGGGTCTGCCTCATGTTGATGCCAATCGTTGAAACATCATTTTCACCAAATTTCTTATCGAATGATCAAATAGGTAGGCTACACAGGGAAGCCCTCTACGGCTTTACCTCTTTAATTTTTATCTTTCATGGATTGCACCCAAAACTTTGACCTCATTGAAGGAAGAAAGACACCAATTATTGTATCCTCAATTAAACTAGTTTATCTTACAATATCTACTAAACATAAGAGATTGTGTTTGATAACTCATCAATGTGTTGGCACGAAATAAAATTAATTTAGTGAGTTAGTATAAAATGTCGTGAGAAAAACCAACAAAAAAACGACAGATGTAAAGATGTTCATTTTGCCAAAAGGGGACATGTGGCAAATAAAAAATACCACACATTTAAATTAATATGAATATAATAATAACTGACGCAAGTAATGATTCACGAACTTGAACATTTATTGATAAAGAGCCAAGTGATAACAAAGGAGCTCGCTAAAGCTCACAATAACTAGGGTAAATTATTATTTTCGTCCTTAAATTTTGTATGAAAATTCGGTTTTTATTCTTGAACTTTGAAAAATTAGTTTTTTATCTATGAATTTTCAAAAATTCGTTTTTACACATGAATTTCGTCTCATTCTAATTTTCAAAATTAAAATTTTTTAAACCCTTCAATCTTACCAAGCATTCTAATTTTCATTTTTGCTAAAAATCAATGGGGCCTATAAACAAACTCCACACAATCCAAAAAATCTTCTTTTTTCTCCTCTTTCCTTTTTCTCTCTGGCTTCCTCCTCTTTCATTGTTGATGCAGCCAAATTAGCTTATCGACACATGCATTGTCATTGATGGTGTACTAAAGCTCCCTTCCATTGTTGATCGGGAGATGCATTGAACCCATTGGTCAAACATGCAGCCTTGGGGGTGCCAAAGATAAACAAAGAGAGTGGGAACAAAGGGTGATTCATGGGGAGGGTGATTTTTGGATTGGTGAGGAATTGTAATTTTTGTGAGTTTTTTTTATGTTTTATTTGTGAAACACTAAATTTGTAATTTGTGTGTATATTTATGTTTTATACAAAAAATTAATAAATTAAAATTTTATTTATGGCAAAAAAAAAAAAAATGTTTTCTCGAGTGTTATAATCAAAAACAATTTTATAGAAAAAATTTCATAAGGGTTTCAATATATGTCAAACACTATTTCTCAAAAGAATTCTTTCTATCAAAATTTAAAAATCTATTTGCAGTAGTGTAATTATAAAACGGTCCCCATACTAGTGTGCAACATGACAATAGTATGCAACCCTCTATCTCCATAGCATTGTACTAGGGGGAAAATGAAAATTTCCAAGATAGTTAATTTCAAATTAACTTGCCGTTGTTAAGTGTTAACTACTATTGTAGAAAATTACAAAAATTAGATGCGTTGTTAACTTCTTGTTTCAGAATATAAACCTATAGCCAAGCCTATTATATATATATAAAGAAAGATTAGAGAAAGTAGGTATTCCTATTATCACTATACAGATACAATTTTACAACCCACATGCTTCCAGAACTTTAAAACCTAGTAGACAAACCTAGGGGAGCCATGCCCCCAAACTACCAAGCTACCCTAAAGTTTTTCTTTTTAATATAGACTTCCAAGTTTATTTTGCCTCTTTGAAAATATTATCATCGTCCCTGACCTTTTGATCTTTTGTCTTTTGTATGTGTATCTGACTTTAGGAAAGTACGATAATTGCATGCCATTCCAAGTTACAATAATAAGGTCCTAATTTTATGCAACTTAATTGCAGTAGAGTAATTATCAAACGGTCCACTGATGAGCAGGCCATTAAATGTTATTTAAACTTGTTACATGTGTTACTTGGTCCAAACATTTCAATTTGGTCCCTCGTAAGATATTCCATGTCAATTTGGTCATTGGTTTTCTCAAAATATGCCAATATAGTCCTTTTGCTGTAACATTGTGACATTTTTGTACAAAAAATGATAACTCATTAATATTTACAATGGAAAGTATTGATGTGGAACTATTTAACCACATGACATGTTTCATTAAAAAACTATAGGTGCATACTAGACCTTGAAAATTTTAAAATGACTAAAATGATAAAGCATGGTTGAATTCAAATAACCTGTCATCCTCTTGAGTCGATTGACAATACGTGAGAATAGGATGTTTTCGAGACTATAAGTGGATACCATGTGAAATCGACTATTGATACAAAATAATAAAGTCAGATATGATAGATCGAGACTTTCTTGAGAGTTTTCTTTCTATTTTTTAAATGGGAATGACAAACTTAATCTTGAACGTAATAATTCAATTCAAACATGATTCTTCGCCTAGATCAAACCCTAACAGTCGTGGCCCTTTAGATCTCGAACTAGGAGACTTGGCCCCTCAAATCCTTTTCACAATTCACTTTCAACTTAGAATTTAAGATTTCTCTTAAAAGGGAGCCCCCACTTATTTACAGATTTCGGTAACCATACATATAGGAATGTAATTCGAATTTGAAAGGAAATTCCTGTAGGAAGAAATGGAAATGCAAACAACTGTCTAGATTATACGTTTGGTAAGGGTTATATATAAGACTGTAACCAAACAGCCATAGATGTTGACACATTTAAAAGGAAGCCAGCTTGCCTATCACATTCGTCCAAGTCCCATCACACGTTAAGTCCAAAATGTCAACAAATTCTTATCACCGTCCAATCCCTGCTCATCGTTGACCATTGTACAGTATCCTCAGACAATCAAAGAAAGAATCCAGAATTATTACCTGTTACACTTCCTCGAGATAAGTGATGTTTTTCATCTCTTGCATTTCAGGAAGGGAATTTGATATTTTCGCCTCGAGTAATGTTCCTGCACCACAATTCGAAAGGGCCCAAACGTAGGGATGCAAGAACCATAATATTTAGGGAAAAAGAAAAAAAAAATAGAACCCATAATATGAGACCAGGAGTGCAAAATATTATATTGTAAATATTTAAATATCAATAAAGTTTCATCCTCTTATTTAAAATAAAAGGAATGCAAAAACGTACATTACCTTTTTTTTTAATCAAAATAACAGTCCCTTAGAAAGTTATTTATCCCCTAATATAATTGATAATATTTTTCTTATGGTAAACAGTAAACTAGTAAGCTCCACTTTTATTAAATAATTATGGATATATACCTTCTTTTAAAAGATGTCGATATTAAAAGTTTGTAAATATTTTAACAAAATTTAGAAGTATTGTTTTATCCGTGGTTTGAAATTATCTACACCCACCTCTATAATTTGAAAAGACTTATAATTTTTTGGGAATAACCTAATATCTCCTTGATGTTCCTAAATTTATTGTGTTCATTTAGTCGGATGAAAAACATTCATGTTGATTTGATGGCTTCACTTACCACTTCCTTTATCTACTACCATACAAAAACTAAAATATAGAATAATGCAAATTACAAACAAAAATAATCTTAATAATTTGTGGTTAAGAGCAACCATTGGCATGGACCTACTACTCCACGAAACCACCACCCTTCTATCAGCATCTTCAATTTTTGCCCCTCTTGAATTTAGTTTGGTACTTCAAATGATTTACCCGGGCTCCCTCTCGTTTCCCACTTTTTATAGAATTTTCAAACTCTTTCTTTCTCATATTAGGATTTCTAATTAATTAGGACTCATGAGTCGTTCAAGAGAAATTCTACGGTAACTAGGGTTTATTTAATGAAGATTTAGGTTAAAAAAACGTAACTAAAATTTAGGAAATAATTAATTGAAAATATTTCAGTAAAAATTAATATTCATTAATGTATAAAAATAGTTATTTAATTTACAGTTTTAATATTCATAAATAAGGATATTTTTGATGAAATTATAGTTATTTTACTTACTATGTCACTGTAGAATTAAGGACACACCATCTATTTAAGAATATAGCATAAAATTTTCCATGCACAGTGGTATCATTACTTGGAAGATTTTTGAGGAATAGGTAATTAAATGGCGGGAGGAAAAGGAAGAAATTGATTTTCCTTTTCCTTGTTTGGTAGAAAGAGGGCATTGAAAAGTAATATTCCCTTACTTTAACTTGGATAAAGTTCAAAAAATTAGTTTAAAATATCCAGTTCTCCCTTCCCAAATTCACTTATTGGATAGATTGGTTTTATAGGTACCATCTTCCCCATCCCTTCTATCTCGACTTTTACCATTTCAACCAAACAAGGGATTTACTGTTTCCTTCTCTATCTTTTCTCTTATTTCCCTCCATCCTCCCAAAAATCCTATCAAACAAACACAATGAAAATTAGGATGCCAAAAAAGAAAGGATCAAAATTAATAGGATGCACTTCATTAATCAAATAGACAAAAGTACAAGACAAAAATCAAGTTAATTTTCCCTCTTCGTTTTTTATATAGAAGCAAGTGTAAATACAAAATTGATCTCACCTTAAATATTCTCTCATTAGTTAAGTCATGACATAGTGCAAACTCCCTTTTTTGGGTAAGTAAAACCCAACTAAGCTAAATTATCATGGTCCATGAAATAATGTTTCATCCTATATATGTTTGCATATGCTTTATTAGTCTAATCCTATAATATGTATCTTTTTTCTGTGTTTTCTATCAAAATCACATTGTCAGATTAATTGGGAATAATACGTCAAAATTGGAAAAGAAAGAAATGATAGAAAGTGAAATTGATGATGTAAGCACAAACTGCCACAAAGAAGGCCACAATAAGCAAATATTCTCTCTCTCTCTCTCTCTCTCTCTCAATATCAATGATTAGCATATGAAAGGTTTTAGTTATGACTAAGTTTAGGCTTAATTAGCTCTAGTGATTCTATGTTTAGGCTATTTTGCTCCAAATATTAATCTGACTTTTTTGTTCGTGTGTTTCATAACTCCCTTCTTTGCACTTCCATGATTCAGACATTTCATCTTCCGTGGGCACTGAAATTCGCGACAGCATTTGACTAGGATCTTGTGTTACATATGTAGTAGGGAATAGCTAGCTATTATGATAATGCTTATTTAGTAATTTCTTTACTTATTACTAAAATAAGAATAATTATTGTTGATTAAAAGGGGTATAGGGCTGCAAATTCTGTGAGGTTGGGTGCTCTAGGTTGGGCTTAATTTAGAAATTAGAACGAGGCTTTGTGAGTGTGGGCATCTAGCTAGCTTCCACTCTAGATGGACATTCACAGCTTGCATTAGCTAGTCTGTCGGCTTATTTAATTGGAAAATAATACGGTAACTAATCCTAAACAAGGTGAATAAAACTTACTATATAGATGCATAGAATATTCTGTACAGTCCAAAGCTGGTGATTATTCCCACATTGGGGTAATGTGGATTTTTATTAGGCTTTTGTTATACTTAGGGTTCGTTTGGTAACCCATTTTCTTACTATACTATTTGTCAAAATCATATATTGAAAATGAAGTTTTGAGCTTCATTCACAAAACATGATTTTTAAATGCAAAATTTTTTACAAATTATGTTTTTTTTTTTTTTACCAAACACAAAATTTGGGTTTTATATTTTTAAAATATGCTTTTTGATTTCTTAATGGGATTCCAAACGAGCACTTAATGTGTATTTAATGCTAACCTTTTCACTTGAGAGGTATTTGTGTCATTACACATTGATATAACATTTTAACTGTCAATGAGATAGTAAATGCTCCATACAATTAATTTGTCGCTTAATGAAAGGGAATTTGTGTCATTACATATTGATATAAACTTTTGACAGTCAATGAAGCAGAAAAATAATCTAGACAATTTAAGCTTTAGTCCATTGCATTGGTCGAGACACATAACGTGTATGATCTTTTTTAGGCACGTGTCGTGTCCGTGTCATGTCTGATGTTCCAAAGCATTGGACAAAAATCACTCTTGATAACTCCACTATTAATATAAAGCCAAGAAAAGAAGAATCCGAAGGAAAAAAGAAAAAGTAGCAATAAGTCTAATAAGTCTATAAGCTATAAGCTAACTTTCTTTATAATTTTATTCACAAATCACAATTGTTGAAGGGTCAAATTGTCAATGGAAAATAATAAAATAATATTAATGATGAGCCAATGTGAAAATAATAAAAATCTTGCAATCTTAATAAGTTATGAAGTATGTTGTATTCGTAACATTATTAAAAAAATAATAATAATAATGGATAAGATGTTAGAATAAAAATTAATTAAATGATTAAATTCATCATTTTCTAATAATTTAAACTTTTGGGACTATCAATAATTTATCACAACCCAATGATAAAAAGAATTATTAAATTTTGGAAACCAAATTAATTAACCCAAATTTGAAATGATTAACCAATTATTTGAGTCCAAATGAACCAGCAACAAAGCGTGCCGTTCAACAGTGCTTCAATTATCAAGACTTTTGAAATCAGAATTAAATGCAAGAATTCAAGATAGTCAATGAAAAACTTGAATTATTACTCAATCTTCTTTGAACTGTAGTACAAGCAATTATTCCACATCACAACAAAGGTTAAACCATCAACCAATCCACGCTTGCAAATAAGACATACAAATTAAAATCAATGTATTATTTGAGTGGGAAAGGTTGACTATTATGGTTTGAGCACCTTTTTCTACTCTTATACTTCTCAACCCCAACGATTATAGGTAGATAGTAATTTTCTTCTGGATCTGAAGCCATTAATTAATTGTGTGCAATTCTTCAAAGTGAAGCATATTTTAGTGATTGCATAATTGCATTTGTCATGCCCTAATAAGAAAAGAAGAAAATTAATGATTGGACAAAATACGGGTTTTGCGCTTATAAATTTACATCTTTACTCATTTTATAGCAATAAGAAGTTATTTATTTTCTGATGCTATTATAATTTAAATAGTTTGATTTTTGTATATATTAGGTTGTTTCCCTTTCAACGATGGATGAAGCTTAACCCCCATATGATCATCTCACTGGCCGACTTTGACTCCTTCAAAAACAATGAGTTTGAATTTTTAGCACAATTCATATACTCGGAGTCGATCCAAAATTGAATTGCATAGATGTATCTAGAGAGAATATAAAATTTAATATACACATGACATTAATATCTAATCATCCAAATTATAAAATGAAAAAAATACAAATAATAACTTAATAGAATAGAGAAAAAATTGAGGGTTATAAAAATATGAAAATCTTTATGTTTAATATAAATTAATATTAGTAAAACATGTGACTAAAAAACTATTAATTTTGATAATTTTAATATTATATATAATAATACACAGTGGCACAATAAACAATTATAGTGCCAATAAGAGTATTATGACTTAATTAATTTGAAGTATATATATATAACTTTTTATAAAATATCGTACCGAAAATGGTTAATCTATGTTTTATACTTTGAATCATAAAAATTCGTATATTTTCAAATTATTATTTTTAGCAATATATACATGAGTTTTTTCTTCTAAAAATAAGATGTACATGTGACATACAATACAATATGAGAATTTTACTAATTATGACTTCGACTTATAACATTACGAGATTTTTGCTAAGGTTTTATTGATGTTATGGAAATTATTTAATTTTAAACAAGAACATAGAGAAAATTATAAGATAATATATTGCCAATTCTAAAGATTTATAAGTGTACTAATTATGGATACAAATACATCCTTCCATCGCCCATGACACTGTAATTTACAGAATTTTCATGTTTGTTTACAAGCTTTTGTTGGCAATAGGCCTGACCCTATAGGCAAGCATCAGTGGACAACTAGGTTGAACTGTTTCCTGCATCTATTGTTAGAATACTGTGGATTGTATGGCTAGAATAGTGGGTCAGGATATTCTGGGTTGTGTTAGTACAATATCGTGCATTGTATAGTTGCAAACTTCCAGTACTACTTTATACTACATTTCCTTTGCCCATTTCTATTATGTAAGGATTTATTTTTTTTTCTGTACAATGAACTTTATTGAGCACAAACAAAAAAAAAAACTGAGAAGCACTCGCCTTCTCGTCCACTTACAGAAAAAAGATCAGCAGGAACGATAGAGTTCATATTGAAACCGTAATGCCTCTATCAATCATCAAAGTGTTGGCCATCAAGACTAAAATATGGTCTCGAGCACACTGCAAGACCAAATGTGGTCTCAAAACTAAAAACGGGGCTGTGATTCCATGATCAACCACTTGTGAATTAAAGCATTATTATATTATAATTATAATTAGCAAAAGCCACATGTAAATTTGGTAATTATGTCATGTGAATCTTAAGAAAAGTGATTATAAGAAGTTAATAATCTAGCTCCTTATATTTAGAAGAAGTTACATGGAAGAAAATAATTACCTAATTTCTTATGTTACATGTGGCAATGAATACTACCTGTCGGCTTGTCGTGTCAGGATAGGACTTGAGATGGGTGTCACTCTAATAGAAGAGTACATGAAAATTGAAAGGGTGGTGAGTAAAAAGTTACAAGACTATTTTCTTACTTTGTATGATAGTTATAAGATAAAAATAACTGCTATAGTTCAAATTTTCTCATTGGCTACTCGATCCTTCTTTATTTGATAACTGGACTGACCATATGTACCAAATTGATCATGTACAGATAAGATGATGAACTTCTCAACATAAAATGCGCCTCAACTGGTCCTCTCAACATTCAGCGCACTTAAAAAAAGGGATCTCAGTAAGCACAAATATGATCAAACCCATTCCCTCAAGACCAGTTGTCTCTGGCCATTACCAATCACCTCCAACTTGACTCATTGGGAGACTAAATGTAAATTTTGAAACTAAAAGGACTAAAATGACAAGAATTCAAATGTTTAGGGAGTTAATTACAAGTTATAGAATTAAGTTGAAGGATAAAAAGATAGAACAAAGTTAAAGGGACTAAAATATGTTTAGCCAGAAAAAAGAAAAGAAAAGAAGAAGACAGAAAATGAAAGAAAGAAAGGGATGAACATAAGTAGTTTGCTTTGGCATATACTTGAATTGAATTGCATGCCTGCAGCTAAAGTTTTGGCTTCTTCCTTTTTTGAATTTTTTTTACTGATAGTAAGATTTAAATTAAATAACTCTACGTAAAAGCAGCTTGGGTCCAGTGGACCTGTTAAGATCATTACACGTATACAAAAATTGGACACGTGTCAAGATCTCAACGAGTCCAATACTCTTATGCACTGAACCCAATTCTTTCCCACTCTATGTAATCATGAAAGTTATTAACTAACTAGCTATTATGGGATTTACATTTGGGATCTACTCTTTTTATTTACACTTTAAAATAAAATAAAAATCAAGCACTAAAATCTAATTATTAGAGATTTAAAATAGAATTGTAAATTGATTTAAGTTGTGGGATTTAAAGGAAAGAAAATTATTATCTCCATTTTGCAGTCTAGTCATTAAACAAGCAAAAAGAAAAAAAGAAGAAAAAAAAAAACCCTTGAGATATTTAATGATCAATCATCATTAACAATTGAAGTTACCTGAATGTGTTCCAGTTGTCTCAAACTCAAATAAAAAAGTCACTAAAAATGAAAAATGAAAAAGCTTCATCTTTATTTTATTTCTTTCGCACAAACTCTTTCACATAGCATGGAATCACTATTCACTATCAATCATATTATAAGCATAAAACTAAAAGGATAGTACTATAGTAGCTAAAGACTTTGTGACATATGTATAATAAAGAAGAGGGAAATAATCATGTTAAAGTTTCTTATAAAATTGAGATATCTTTGATAATAACAATATTAAATGAAGTTGATAATTAAATCCATCCTGTAAAAGAAATGATTAGCGACGTGGAAATAAGACGCGTGCAGACAAGATTGGAGTGGCACATTAAAAAGGTGGTGGATTTATTGGGGCATTGAAGTGGAGAAATTATTGGAGGGTTGAGATGAAATTTGATTTTGGGACCTACTATTTTGTACGGCTAGGTTGAGACAACACGCCACCTCCGTGAAATTAGGTTTTATTGTCTCTCTATTATTATTATCGTGGCCTTCTTGAGCTCCGTGCTCTGTTCGTGCCGTGGTCCTTACTCTCTCACATCCTTCTGTTCTCCATTTTAATCATTTTTTATCATTATACTATACTTATTCATTCATTATTTAACTCATTACATGTTTCTTTATTATTAATTTATTTGATTCTGATTTGCAGAAAGTTCCATCTCTCTCTCTGTGTCACGTGCAAAGGCCTTCTTTATATCTTTCTCCATTAAATTACTACCGACCATGACGATTGTTTCGACACGTCAGCTTCATGGCAAATCATGTCCATTTCCACATTTATCTTTTCTCTAAAGTCTTTAACTTCAACTTTATTTTCAACAAATCAATGAGAATTTAACATTAACTCACGCTTTGATGGTTTAATAGACAAAACCAGCAGCATGTATAGTCAGGTACTAAAACATTGCAACTTGACAAGATATTATTTATCAAAAAAAAACTTGTCAAGATATTAAACATGCAACATCTTATGCATTTGAAGGAAAATGTTACTTATTGATTGGAAACTTGCTTCAAATTCTTATTTTAAATTGGTTAGCTATTTAGGTTTTCTTGATAAAAGAAAGAAAATGTTACTTTTGGGTTTTTTTGACGTGGAAGAAAAATCTACCACTTGGTGTGTGGAAGGAAAATTTGTTATGTGTTATAAAAATAATTAATATTCATCGTCAAATAAATAATATATTCATTGTCCATAAGGAAATAAGAATTAAACTCTTATATAAATAAGAATTAAAAGGGTTTCATAATTTTGGTTCAAGGTTCATCTCCTATAATGAGAAGAATAATTTTAAAATTGAGCATGAAACCAAGAGAAGGAAAAAAAAAAAAACGAAGAAAGATTTTCACTAAAGAGGTAGTGCAAAACAAGATAGGCAATGAATATATATATTTTAGGTTTATGGAAAGTGCACAAATTAATGAGTATTTGTGATGCTTGAATTAATGCAGAGAAGTGTGTTTGTGTGAGAGAGAGAGAGAGGGAGAGAGAGCAAAGGGAAGAAAAATAAGAGTTCTCTCTAGGAGAAGATTTTGGATGTTGTGACCATGGATAGTTGCAATATCCAAAGTGACTTAAGATTTTCTAGTGAGTTGTACTAATTCATAGAGAATTGTTATTTTCTATATCTGATGTGAATCTCAATTTAGGCATAAACTTGAAAGCAAAGATGGAGACAAAAGTGTCAACTTGGGGCAGCCATATTTTAATATAAAAAATGCATATATATATATATATATATCTTTTTTTTTTTTTTTTTTTTTTTCACATAAATATTTTGTGTTTTATATCTTATCTTAATTTGGTAATTTGATGATAATAATATTTTGGGATTAATTAAAAATCTTAGTTCTTGGATTTCTTAATTCATATAAGATTGTGATGGCTTAACAATATCACTCATTGATTGATCTAAGTAATACCTAAGGGACAAAGTTTACCTTTAATCTGGTTTGGAGGAATTCTCCTCTAACTCATTATGTGTCAATTAAATAGATTATCTACATATATTATTTTAAAAAGTTACATGACTCATTAAAAATGTTATATAACTAAAAATACATAGTCTATTTAACTGCCACGTAGTGGGTTGGAGGTAAACCATTTCTATTCGTGAGATTCACCTCTATATGTATTCGCAATAGCGAATGTGAAATTGGTAGAATATAGTCATATACACTAATAGAAGTGGACCAATCATAGCTACAACATGAGCGCAAGAGAATTTTTTAAATATACAATATGATTCACTATGATATTTAACCAGAAAAATTAAATCATTCTATATATAAAAAAATTTCTATCAAACCCCTAACAAAATGTAATATGAAATCATTGTTCTATTTACATGAAAGTGCCTGAAACATGTATTTTTCAGTTGTTTCTCAACGCACTGCTCATGCAATTCCTCTCTTTGATTACAGTTATCATATATTCCATGTACATATAATATATTGATCTTAGAACTAACAATTTCACAAATTTTAAATAACTAGTCAATTTTAATAGGACAATTGGAATTCTTAGACCTAACATGACTACAGTTCTAATTGCAGTTTCCTATAATGAAATAGGTTCTGGAGTCAGCCAATGCTTAATGTTCAATTGCTTAAAAATGTGGGTAAAATCATTTAAACATTAATAATGAGAACACAACAAAATAATTAGCATTGTTTTATTGCTAGCTCTCAGATATAATTTGAAGAGTTCAATACATACGTTTCTATTCACTATGGGATTGGTGGATTGGATTCTCCCATGATGTTACCTACCCTAAAAGAAAGATTCTCCTATGATGCTAGACTATTGTCTTTTGGTTTAGGGGGGAAGCAGTTGAAGAGAGACCTAGGTTAATATATAATACAAGAACAAAGTCTATTTTATATTCCTACAAATAAAGCTGTATGTTTTATTTATTACTCTTTCGCGTAATTAATTAGAAAACTTTTTTTTTAATGGTGATTAGAAACACTTTAGATGTTCCTGCTTTATACCACCAGTCAAAAACGATTTTAAAATAAAATAGAATCAAATAAAACAAAATAAAATAAACAATGGCGAAAAGCCGAAAAGATTAATCGATATATATATAGAAAAAGCGATATAGCACCACTTGCTTTTTTTTTTTTTGTCATGAGCTATAGCTCTTCCTTACCTCAAACATTATCTTTTATATATATAAACAACACAAAGATTTTTGTTATAGTATCAATACCCTATATATAGGCTTCTTTGTTTCGAGCCCAATTTGTTACTGGTACTTTCCGCCTTTAGAGCATGTTATTCCCGCCAACACATATGGCCATTAAATGGCTAGCTAAAACAACATGATCAGCTTCTGCATGCTAATGCGATGTCCATGAAAACCTTAATCTAATCAACTTTTCTATGAGCATTTGGGTTATTCAATATTTAATTTTATTCTCATCGGGTAGATTTGAGAAAACCAATAAGTACGCATGAAGCATATCTAAAAAACAAAGTATATGAGTATAAAAAAATGTATACAAGATATTTAGTTTTAATCGTCAATGCATTGGAGATCTTGTGAATGCTTTCAGAATCACCATGCATTCAAGCATTCACCAAATTTATATGTTAAACACCCTTTTCTTTTCCTCTTATGCTTCATATGGATCAAGCACAATCTTCATGAGCCTAGTCCACTTGCACGCTATAATGACAACATCAAACATATTGCCTACAAGCTCTACAACAATCTCATATATATAGGTACAGCTAGCGAAACCAAGAATGCAATTAATCTCATTATTTCAAACCTAATTATGACTGGGTAAAAGGAGTAACTTTAGGGAATGCATGTAACACTAAAATCTTACTTTCAGTGACAAGTAGTCAAGATGGATTATTATGAGCCCACTTAAATCGACAAAAAACAAAAAAAAAACATGCCTCTGGGATCTCCAGTAAAACCCACCCATGTGGGAAAGGGAGGACATTAGGGAAGCAGGGAGCGGAGATTCATAGTCTAAAGTAATAGTATAATAGGGTTAATTGCATTTTACAGTTTCCAAATTAGATTCATCGATCAACCTTATATATATTATCAAATTGCTGATTACCAATCAAAGAGAGACATTACTTCATTTGAAATTGATCCAATAGATTAAAGAGGTAGAGTGAAATTAATTCTTAATAATAATTTAAGTTTATTTATTTTTCATATTATTTAATTGTTAGTAAATTAAACAATGAAAGTGACCGTATTCATTTGTCAATTCATGTGATATATTTTTCTAAAGTAATTTGTCAAGTCATGTGATATTTGTCAAGTCATAGCCTACTTTTCCGGGAAAGCTACACTATTTGTTAGGTAAATCAGAATGAACTAAAAAATTACATTTGTTAATATTAACTTAACTGATTTTAGGTGTTCTTTTATTTTTTTTTTTTTTTGATAAACCAATTTTTTCTTAGGTGCTTCAGCGCCCAGTCTTCGGGTCATTGACGTTGCGTCTTCGCCGAACTGTAGGCATCCTGTCACCGCAGAGGGTATGTGCCCATTATCTTTATCCTCCCTGGGCTCACCCACATCTGAGGGAGTGAGGTGTTCTTTTACTTGATTGAGTTTTTTCAAAGCTATTTATCCAGGTTAAAATCTTACGTTTATTGTGATACACGTACTAATAGGATATTACGTATTCTTTTAAAATTAGTCAAAATTAGTCGTAAACTTGTACGATATACAGGAAAATTATTGAAAATAAAATCTAAATTAATTTTGATTCCTTTTATTTCTTTTGTTGATTTTTTTTTTTAGTTCAAAATGTTGTAGACAAGATCGATAAAGAGATTTTACGAATCGAATTTAGATAAATCTTCTAAGAAAGTATTTACCATAGGATAATTAAAATTTAATATAATGTAATTTTTCTTTTGGCATAAGTTGAATATAGTCCAATTTTTATAAAACACGATTCATGTTTATATTTACCATATGGATCATGTTTCCATCCAAAAATAAAATAAAAGATACTCAAAATAAAAAGAATGACAAATAAATACATGGGCACATGATTATATGATCAAACCTAAAAAAATTTCATAACTCATTTCAAGCTCACATGGTTTCATTATAACAAATCCATCCATCTTTCTCTATTGCCAGCAACAAAATTAAATGAAATACATAAGAAAAAAAAGGAACTCTAAAAATCTTGATGAAAATTGATAATTATGATTATTATTAAAAGATATTTATATTGTGTTTATATATGGAATATATTTTAGTATTAGACATTAATTATGATTGTGTTTTATATATGGAATAATATATTCTTATATTAAAGAAAATATGATGTGTCAAAGTTCTAATAGAAGGTTTAATAATAGAATAAAATTTAAATTCAGTTAGAAAATATATATTAAAATAATGAGGTGTAAAATTGTGAGATTTTAAAAGCTTATGTGGCGCAACATGATGAGGTCAACCAAAAGTCAAAAAGTTTCGATTTTACATTATAGTATAGATATGCGTATTTACGAAACACTAACCCAGACACTCAAAATTATAAAAAAGAAAAAGAAAATTACATTTGTTATACAAGGTGCTTGAGATTGGGATTGTAACTTATAATATTCTTGGCTAAGAACCCTCTAATATAACAATATTTTATAGTTCGAAAATTTGAGTTTGAATCCGTCTCTCATTTGTTGAAAGTAAAACTTGTAATATTTCCCATATAAATTTGAATTTTCATAAAATAAATAAATTATTTATTATCATAATATAATTATAATCAGTTTTGGTTTGAAGAAAGAGAATTGTATCAATTTATTGTTTACTTGATAGAAGCTAATTGCCCAATTCTTTCTAGAACGACTGTTCCCCATCTATGGTACACAATTGGAGCCAAACCGCAGTCCACCTACTCTCACACCAACTAGACATACTATATAGCCACATAGGTCTTTTGCACATAATAACCTCATTATCTTTAGTTACTACAAAAGCACAGAGATCATTAGTCATTAGTGGGCATGTGAGATTGTAAGGGCAGGCGAGGCAATGCATGAATGAATGGCATATAGGGCATATTATTGATGATGGGGATGACATTACCGAGGCAAGAAAATAGTAAAAAGTAAACGGGGTGAGAAAGTGGAGACAGACGGAGTATACACAAACTACAGTCCCTCCAAAACTCAACACACAACACAAACCCCACACCATTCCCCCTAGTCCTCCTCTTACTCTTCCTCTTCCTCCCAAGTCTTAACCTTTTTAAAAAAGAAAAGCGGCGCTAGCTCTCAGAAACCTATGGACCTTCTCTCTCTCTTTTTTGGTCTCTTTGCCCATCCACTTGCTGTGTCCCCTCCATTACTACGTACTCTAATCTGACCCTAAAATTCTTATTATAGTAGGTACATACACGTTCATAAAGTTGAAAATAAATTATGTATGTACATGAAATATTGTGAGACACGCGCATATGTTGAGAATGGGATTGAGTGAATCTCTCTCTTCTGCTATTGTATTACAGCGCGGATCTAGTTCTTACCAGCTCTCTCTAGGTGACACACATGTCGAGGTTGCCTCGAGCCCTTCAAATGAGACCAAAACCCCACACCCACGCACCCCCAAGCTCCTCCTCAATAAAACCCGCGATCTTTCACACCGTACTTTTTGTTGCTTCCCAACACAGCCACAAACCCTATTAAATCCACGCGCCACTTCAACACTTTATATGACACGCGCCTGTCGTTTTCCCTGTGGGGCCAATTGGGTGTAGGAATATCAGGCGCGTGGGGACTTGGACACTTGGTAAGTCACATGGGGTGGGTCATGTTGGGGTTTGGACCCAAAAGTACTGCTTAAAGAGAAGCCTAGGAAAATCGGCTTTGGTACAAAAAGGCCTATTAATACTAGTAGAGGTTTTTGGGGGGAGAGAGAGAATTGTACACGTGTCATCATCTACATGGGTTAATTCCAAACAGGGTTTTCTCAAGGATGGTCGTTCCAGATCTGGGAATTTTTCACTTTTTGGAATAGGGCCACTACATTCTCCTTAAAGTCTTCACCCTTGGATTTTATTTTCTCTAAATATGTTTTTTTAATTCTTAATTAAAATAAGCGGATTGGGATTTGCCACGTGTTACCGACTGTTTTTTCTCTTTTGTTTTGGTTAAAATTGGTTTTGAGGAATGTACTTACCGAAAAGAAATGGAAAGCTAGTATGACCTGAGATTGGGAAACTTACTTGGTTTAAGGAAGCCCACCAAGGGTCAAGGGTCATGTCACTATCTATATATGTGTATAGGCCTATAGGGTTTTACCTCTAGGGCTAGGAGAGGCCATGGGTCACTTGATTCACCAGCCAACATATGTACTTTTGGGCTTGGGTATCTGATCCAGATTGGGTTTTGTAAGCACTTTTTGGCAAAGCTTTTTTAACTTTTCAATTATCCTTCTAATTCTTGTTTGTCAATGGTTTAAGTTAATTTTAAATATATAATATATATTTTAATCAAATTAACATTTTATGGGAAAAAAGTCATACTGAGATTTTTAGGTAAATTGATTTAGTGATTGGGCCCTGCCTAAGCCTATGTTCTTTGGGGTGAGTCATGTGGACAGGCTGGGCTGTACTTGGGTCAATACTGTTCCTTTGTTTGAAGAATAGGAAAAGTATTAATGGCTTAAAATGGTCCCCTTCTAAAACCATTAGGTCGGCCTCCCTACTTCCCTCTCTGTGCTATTGGCTATTGCTACCTCTCTTATAGCTGATAGTCTCTACTCTATAGTCTATACACCAAAAAAATAAAAAAAGAACTAAAAATAGATGGTACTTTTTTGCAAGTTTGGGTCCCTTTCTAATGTTTGATAGCTTGTAGAGTCTAAGCTTCTAAATTATTGACATAATAATGTTTAACCGCTTGTTTGTTTCCAAAATCCCAACAGGCCAAGTGGCCAACAGTAAATCATTTAGCTGAATGGAATACAAAACTTAAGTGTTTCCTTGTATTTATGCTAACAAATATATTTTAATACATAGTTGTAGGCTTGTAGCAGTTATATATAACAGGATGGGTCTGTCAAATGATGAAAATAAATCATAAATTGGTTGGATTTGAGTTTAATATAAGTCTACAATTCGAAGTCGTTATACCTATGAAGTAGACCAAAAACAACTTTATAAAAAGAACTCTCCAACTATCAAATTATAAAAAAAGAAAGAAAGAAAAAGCTAATTTGTTTTGGTAATAACATTATTTATTTGTTAATGGTAATACTTCTAGTGTGTATTATCATTAGTCCTTCGTTTCCAAATCATTGCTTGTAATTCTTAGGAGCTTGATCTGGCATTCTGGCCCAGCCTTGAATACATAAACTTTCTAGACTGCTTATGCGTAATTTAATGGTCTGCAGTACTTCTAGCCCAAGCAATTGCAGGCTTTCGAATCTTAGGGCCCATAGTCGCATAACCCTAGCACAAATATGCCTGATATTAGCACCTGCTGACTAACTTCAATCTTATGACCCAATAGAAAATAGGAAAATGAGAAAACTCAAGCCCAAGCTCGAATTGTGTATATTGAGCCAAAGCAAAATTGTTTGGGCTAGAGATTAACGGTGATCCTATGGCCCAAGAGGACAAAAGGGTTGTCTTGAGTTTAGACATTTCTTTCTCTTTCTTCTTATGGGGGTTTTCTCGGGCTAGGTGTTTGACGTTGGGCTCTTGTGGCCTGAATCTAGTGCAGCCTGCTTAATTAACAACTCTGCAACAGCAAATAATTCAGATGCTTGGTTAATTTAGTTGAGAAAGTGAATTGCCTCGATATGTTTATGCCCATTGGGAAGTTGGTATATTACTTGCATGCATGTGTTGGAAATCGACTCAAATTGCTATTTGGATTTGGTTACCAATTTAATTACTTTTAGTGTGGAAGGAAAGTTATTCCTTGTCAAAGTAACAATTTAGTGTTTTTTATCTTCTTTTTTTTTTTTGATAAACATTTAGTGTTTTTTATCTACCAAAGAATAAGAGTTGAAGTTTTATGTATAGCAAGTACTATAAAGGGTTCAATTAGCCAAAAAAAAAAAAAAAAAAATACTATAAAGGGTTCTATATGGAGAGAGGAGAAGACTCTTAGAAGAATTGTGTTTCTTTAAAAACCAGTTTAATGAAAGTGTTTCAATTGTTTGAGTGAGAGGGTTTGGGGTTTTGAGATTGTAAGTCTTTCATTTGTTAGTTTGTGTTGAGATTTTGTTTTAGGTGTAACATGATATGGGTTAGTTTATGTTTGTGAGAGGTGAGTGTGTTTGAGTTAGTGAGGTTTGTAATCCACTCTCCGCTTACATTGATGTGAATTGGGAAGGAGATCCCATCGATCACTGCTCCACTATCGGTTTTTTCTTCTTGCTTAGTGATTCATTCATCTATAGTGTAGAAAAATTAAGTAGATTGTGGTTGCACGTTCCAGCACCAAAGACTTTTGATGCTATCTTTGAGCTTCAGTGGCTGTGCCTGCTTCTTTACTCTTTAGGATATGTGAGTTTTCTCATCTTCTGCAACTCTTGCTTACTGTAATATTGGAGCACAATATAAATTATTCATAATGATGTCTTCCATGTGCAGATCAACCACATCAAGTTGACTTTCAATTTGTTCGTCACCATCTTTTTCAGGATACCTTACACCTCTGCCACATTGCCTATCATGATTAGCTAGTAGATACCTTCACCAAATCTCATCCACTAGGCCAATTTTGTGATCTCAAATCCAAAATTAAGCAAGGTCCATGTAACTTATCTTGAGTTGGGGGAGGATGTTAATGCATATTAGACCATAGGCATGTAGAAGCAGAGTAATTGTACTTAACATATAATTTACTTGTACAACACTTATATTTTTTGTATTGCAATCATACATATCGTTACAATAATAAGGAAAAATAGTTTACCTCCAACCCGGTTTGGAGGAATCCTCCTCCAACATACTACGTGGCAAGTAAATGGACCATCCACGTGTACTTTTAGTCACATGATGACATGACATTTTTAATGAGTCATGTGATTTTTTAAAATACACATGTGGATGGTCTATTTGCTTGTTACGTAGTGGATTGAAGGAAGATTCCTCCAAACCGGATTGGAAGAAAACTCTGTCCAGGGAGGACTAGAGGGGCATTTGAACTTTGATTTTCCATTATCACATGTTTATATATAAACTTTTCTTATACAGGTTTACATATAGTTGAATAATATACCATTATTCTTCCGGTTAGAGAGGGCTTCCTACATGGGTCGATGATTAAGTTGTCTAAACAATAAGATTGAACGTGGAAAACTCATTGATTAATACAACTAAATTTGGCACATGATATTCGTGTTTAATTTTGGATTAGTTAATTTTGCTAATTTGAGTTTCAGTTGTTTTCCTTGATTAGTCAAAGATAAACCAAAGACTAGGCCAGATACCAGGGCTTTGATTTGTATACCGCTAGAACTTTCTTTATAATTAAAGAATGACCACAACTTAATTTAAACGGTGCGAAGTAATTTAAATTAACAATCAGAATTTTCATATGCTCTTCAGTTTGTTGGTCTTTCTTTGTATTTAATGCCTTAAATGACTCTGGAAGTAGCATAGCTGAAACAGGCAAACAACTAGCCAAGCAAAATTCCGTTTTCGTGGATGAGACCCCACTTGCCTCTATGTTTGATATAACTTTAAATAGTAGCATTTCTTCACTAAAAGGTTGCAAGTGCTAATTGCTTAATTTGGATCCCATTTTTTAAAACGAAATCATTATGAAAAACTCATCAAACCGAGCTAATTATTTTGAAAACTTATCAAATTGATCCAATCAGTATGAAAGCTAATCAACATTGAGCTACTAAGAACCCCAAATATATTCACACACGCTTTTCTAAAGAAACCTAATTAATTGATGGAGCTTTATTTTTTCTGAGATACATCAAAAGAGATGTTTCATCTTCAAAATCAATTTATGTGTTTTATTGTTCTTCTTTACAACCATCCATGCATGTACACCAGCATGGTTTGTACTTTGTACCATCACTTTCATGTTGGCTTGCAGCCAAGATTTGGCATTAATAGGTAATGGAGGTTTACCTTAATTGACCGCCATATCAAAGCCAAGAATTGAACTGAAAGAAAACTTCCTGCATGGTCGCACCTACAGATAGCTAAAGTATTGCCAAATTAAATGTCATATAATGATATATATACTGAAAAGATTAATCACCTTGGAAACTCTGATCAGAAATCGATTGCTCTGAGAGACTGGGACTATTAAAATAAACATTGAGTTATCACCCGCATAGAACTTCTAGAAAGACATCAAATTCTACGAGGAAATTAAAAATACCGTTACCAAAAGTATAGTAGGTACATAGATCTTTGGGGTCGTATGATAGAAAACAAACATTTTAAAAAGAAAATAACCTTACGCATGAAGGATTCTTGTAACTTCATGCGAACTAATCAACATGGTATATATTTGAATGCTAATTAAAAAAATCTCATATAACAAAGATGATTTCATGGGTTATGAAACTCTTGGATATATTGCCTCAGTTAAGGATCGCATAAGCATGGTTTCAGTTGATGCAAAAATCTATGAAACATAAACCAAGAGTAGGCTTGTACTCGGTTACTGCAAAAATCTATGAAGAATATAACTCTAGGAATATGTGTTAATATAGTGTATAGTGTAATTAATCAATCCCACTTATTTAGCATGTGTTTATATATATATATATATATATATGGTGAGGATATTCGAACTAGGTTCTTCTTAATCAATGGGAGAATCTGGTTTTACCATTAAGCTACAAGGTTTTTGGTTCAACACTGAGCCACAAGCCACTCATATTGTAATCCATATTTGTTGCCATAATTATCTCAATGTATTTTTTCAAGAAACCTTTCGATTGGTACACAATAATACATCACACACATCACTCATCATATATCACATATTATAGTGAATAGTATATATTTGGTCTATAGCCAATAATGAAACTCACTGTGAGAAGAATATTGGGTACTACTTGTGAAGTCAAAATGATTACTGATCATATCTCAACTTTATTTCCCACAATCCAATTTACATGGTATCAAATCTATCTCAATTTCATTAATGCAATATGAAACCAGATATAAATATATATTAGCCATGAAATTATTACAAAATATTAATAAATCTATTCAATTAAGCAGTTATACCCATTATATGGTGAAAACACTTAGATCTAGATCTCGTAGACAATATTGTTAGTTGATTTCTTAATCTGAAGAGGTGGTTCAAAACAGATATAGACAAGAACAAAGAGCCCCTCAACCATAATTAGATGATGAGGGTGTCTCTAACAAGATATAGAAGGGAAACACAACTTCTGTGAGATCATTGCACAAGAGCAGGTGCCCCTATTACCACGTCAAATTTCTGATAATTTCATTGCCACTAATGTTTAACCATAGGTAGCAAGCCAGAAAGCACACAAAAACTTATTAATAAGGAATTCATAGGTGAAGGGGTTTAATTTATAGGACAAATCTTTTTATTTAATTGTTCAATTTCATCCCTTTAAGGCACTAACAAAACACAAAAATAAAATTAAACAAAAAAAAAAAGAATATTGCTCACAAGTCACATCTCATATCTTTATACAAGCTCTACCACTCCGATTTGGCAACTTATCCCAAAAAAAAAAAAAAAAAAACCCTTCAAGGGAATTTAGTGCCCTTCTTGATTTAAATCCACTAGATCTAAGTGTCTAACTGCAAGGTTTGAGTTTATAATCTTGATTCTATTCTTAGATTAATAAAAACCATAATCAACAGCTACTTCTTAGAATATGGTAATAATAATTACGATACTATTTTTTTTTTTAGGCCTTAACTACAATAATTATGTTTATGTAGAAACAAGTTTGGCACAGATGTTACCATGCCTTCGTTTCCTACAAAGTATAGATGCAATTGATATATAATAAATAATTCAAGATTCATGGTCTGGGGATCACAAATCAAAATTTATCTAAAAAATGACTGAAGAAAGAAATATGAGTTTGAATTCGTTTGAGATAACCAAAGAAGAAATATTTCAACAATTAGTAAGTAATTATTTGTACAACTTATAAAACAAAGTAAGAAGAACTGAAACAAAAAACAAATATACATGTCTTCTTTCACCACTAACAAAAATCTTCTCTTGCTACCATATAACATATTAATTATACCCTTCCTTCTTTTTGTTTCCACTCCAACCCTATAAATCTACAAGGTGAGTACCTAATCTTATGCTCTGAAATAGTTTCAAGCTTTGGCGACCAAACTTGCTCCTTAGACCCAACAAGTTGTTGATAGTGCTTTTGCAACTCTGGCGTGCTACAAAGAATACTATTGCTAGGACTACTAGACCCAATTACATCCTTACCTCTTGTAATAAGCCTTGTAATAAACTCTGGCAGAACCTTAATCGAAACTCTTCCATTCTCACCTTTAATATACTCAAACGGGCAGTCCCCAAAATTGATAGGTGACTTATTAGGGCTTGATCCTAAGGCTGCAAGAGAAGAAGCTGTGAGAACATTGCAACCAAAGCAATCAATTGGAAGAACAAAGTAGGTTTGACCACTCATAAGCTCATCATCAATGCCTAAGGCTGGAACCGGGTGACCAATAAAGAAAGAGTCTGCATGGCAAACCATTTTTTCTGGGAACTCAAACATGACCTCACCAGCAACATGTTTTCCATTGAGAATCCTTGTAGCTCCTTCATGAAAGATTAGCTTCACAGAGGAAGAAGAATTAGGGTTTGTTTGGCAACATGGAGAAACTGCATTTCCCATTTAGAAAGAGGAAGAAAAGGAAAAGATAAGAGATGGGATTTGTTGGGTTTGGGAAGAAAGAAGAAAGGTGGGAATAATATATATAGTATTAGGGTGGAAGGGATTGACTTGGAGAAAGTCTTAGGTTTTTTTTTAGTAGGTTTTAAGGGACGGTGGTCTCGTCAACCATGCCGGCTTTGAATACATCTCTTTTCCGTATTACGTGGTATATATTGCTTTTAAACACTAATTGGACTTGCAATATCCAAGTCATATCATATTCGTATATATATAAAAAGTCATCTTAACCATAAACTGAAAATTGCTTATTTGAATATAAAATTGGTTTTTTTTTTTTTTTTTACTATATTTTAAAATCCATATTTTGCGTGGAAAATGGGATTTGGAAGGTTAGAGGTTAGATTCATTGTAATTTAATAGTCTCACGAGTCAACTTGTGTATTGGTATAGATTCATTCACTTATTATTGGCATTTGGCACGAGTCTGAAATGTCTGAATGCCATTCATAAAACTTGACAACTAGTGAAATTGACAAAAAAGAAGAAGAGAACAATTAAAAAAAAATGATTCCAATATGAACATTCTTTGTTATTTGAATTTCATTTTTCTTCATATTGCCTCAATTTTTTTTCATGCAATTTTAGGGCCCATTTTGACGCGTGTGTGAGACTAAAAGTGTTTCTCTGTTTTATTTCCTGATCAGTATTTTCTATTGGAATCTGAGTGGAGTCTATTTCCTTTGCGTATACATATATATGAGAGCACTTTTAAGATTCTATGAATGTAAGACTTTTATTTAATGAAATCAGTTTTATCATTTTGATGTCGGCTTGCACCAAATATGGGCATTTATTATCTTTTCAGGGATCAATTACATCATTAATCCTTCTAGGGGAAAAAGAGAAAGAAAAGAAAAAAGAGTGAAAGAAAGATTACATTTGTATATAGGGACGGAATTAGAAATTTATATCTTTGGGGTCAAAGCATGGAAAATTCAAGAATAAGAAATATATTATGATTGATTCTATGCTAAATTTCACAATAATTTCTCTTTTAATGTACAAAAATAATGACTCGTAGAAAATCATTTTCTATCTTATTATGAAATCTAGTTTTGACAACATTCATAATTGAAAATACACATTTTAATATATTATAGTTACAAAGTACAGCTACTTCATAAAACTAGCTAGTTGATATATTATAATTTTATGATCTTACCGGTCTTTGGCACAATTAAGAAATATTTCATAATTTTTTGAAATCTATAGCAGGGCATGGATGAGTGGCCAAAGTGCTGGTCCTGCTTGCGTGGATGATTTTGCGTGGATGATTCATGGTTGTTCACCTATTTCCCTTGCATAGTTGGGATGGTAGGTAACTCGTATAGAGATTTGCCTTTTTTATTATTTGAGTTGACAATTTTTTATTTTTTTTGTTAGTAAAAGTAGTCTTTTTTTTTTTTTTTGGGGCATCGGCCATAATATATATGGACTAAATAAGTGGCTATTTTACTTTATGGGTTCTTTGGGGTAAATTTCAAAATTTAAGGGCCTAACTTTCAATTTGATGGTTTAGGTATGAATTTTTGGATCCAAACTTTCAGATTTCAGAGGGATCATGTCCTCCTGTGGTTCCTAATTTAATTGTATAATTATATCCACACTGCTCACTAGCTAATAATTTGTTTAAATAATTAAATCTAGTTAATTAGTAGATTTTTCTTTGTTAATTAAAGAATCAACTTTCTAACAACACATGTTAGCATTACATTGTAATCACACAGCAAAGTCCATCGGGTATCCTGGGTTTTAGGTTTCGAATAACAACCACACAATTGATTGAACTATTGAATCCTGCACGTAATTAAGTGTGTGAAAATGTTGACGGTCTTTAAAATTGATATGTTGACTCTAATTTGTGGACTTTTGAACACCGATTAACCAAAAGGAGCGCTGTGTACAGAACTAACCATTAATTTCCACAACTAACACTCGCATTCTTTGGCCCAGAACAAATGGTTTCCACGAGATGGATACAGCAGTGGATAGATCTTTAAGGCCACCGGCGCCCAATGAGCATAGGCTGATGAAAGTTGACCTGTAATTATCATGACCATACACTATATTCTAAGGAGGTCACTTTCATAAATATGTAGGGTAATGGTTTTGTTTAGTCAACATTAATCTTTAATAGAAACACCTTTTAACTTCGAAAATTAGCAAGTAAATCCAACAAAAAATAATTAGGACGTTAAAGGTTGCTTGTGAGATTTGTGTATATATCATAGATTCAGAATAACTAATTCTAATTGCCGTTGTTGGAATCATCAGTGATTTTCATCAAGCAAAGATACATCTGAATAGCTAGCTGACTTTAGTATGTGTGCATGATGAATTATATATGCTAATTTGCAATTTAAAGTGTGTTGAAGTTACTCTACATAAAAAGAAATTGCTTAATTTAGATTATAAAATCTCACCCCTTTGAATTTTAAAAATCCTTTGATGAAATTTTGTTTGGATGGCATGCAATTGCATGGACATGGAAAAAAGTGTATGATGACACATGATCAAACACTCTTTCAAATCGCAAGATTATATTATAAAATTGGGTAAACTACACTATTGGTCCCTAATGTTTACCCAAGTTGCGCGTTTGGTCCCTAACGTTTAAAATAGGCAGAAATGGTCTCTAACGTTTCAAAACGATGCACCATTGGTCCTTCTGTTAGTCTCCGTTAACTTGGTGTATACGTGGCTAACGGAATTATGACGTGGACAATTTTTAATTGACATGTACTTTTTTTTTTTAATGACAACTAGGATATGACATGGCATACCCATTTAAAAATAACCTAACCCAAAAAAAATTAACCCAATCCAAATAAAAAAAGCCCACCCAAATTAAAATTAACCCACCCCACCCAAATCAAATTAACCCTAAAATTAGATTCTAATTCTCTGCCTATCTGTAACCTAATATTAATACAAAGACTAATCTTCTCTCTTTGACAAGATATTTATGAACCAGATACTTGCTGCAAAATTCTAACATGTAAACATCCAAAACGGAAGAACAGGACAGTGATGAATCAAACTGGGAGTATAGCAAATAGATGATGGCTTTGTATTGTATTGAAATGATTCACAGTCAAACAACATAACTCAAAATGGCCTGAAAACTCCATAATAAGATGTAAAACACTGAGCCATCTTAAGACTTGATGTTTGTCCCAAACGAAGCTTTTCCAACAGCAGGAGACCCACCAAAGACTCCATGTGAAATCCAGCTTTACCCAATAAACAGCGTCACTTCATTTCATACTATTACTATTACCACTACAACATTTACAAACATATTCATGCATTGTAAATTTCCAAAATCAAAATCAAATTCAACATTTTAAAAAACAAAAAAGAAGAAGCAATGCTATCTAATTCTAACCATAATCTAATTTTAGGGTTAATTTGATTTGGGTGGGCTTTTTTTATTTGGATTGGGTTAATTTTTTTGGGGTTAGGTTATTTTTAAATGGGTATGCCATGTCATATCTTAGTTGTCATTAAAAAAAAAAGTACATGTCAATTAAAAATTGTCCACGTCATAATTCCGTTAGCCACGTATACACCAAGTTAACATAGACTAACGGAAGGACCAATGGTGCATCGTTTTGAATCGTTAGGGACCATTTCTGTCCATTTTAAACGTTAGGGACCAAATGCGCAACTTGGGTAAACGTTAGGGACCAATAGTGTAGTTTACCCTATAAAATTTTAGTATTCCCATGCTACCATCAATTCATCATTTTGAGGTTATATTTGTGGGTTCTAATTAACTTAATTGATAAAGTCTCTCTTAGTTGAATAAAGAATCTGGGTTGGAATCCCCACCAACACATACAACTAATTATCAAGAAAGAGACCCCGAAGATTTAAATCTACATTATCTATATATTAAAAAAAGGAATATATAACTGTTTTCTATGTTTTGGGCAACGGATAAATTGTTAAAGAGATTAAGATTATGCCCTCAAGTATCAAATCGGTACCCTCTTTATTGGTGAGAGGCAGATTACCAACTTATATAACTAAAGTCTCTTAATTGATTTTTTTTTTTTTAATGGATAGTTGTAAATTAAGTGAATTGGATTCCAAATTAATTTAATCTAACCCAATAAAAGAAAGTGGAATGCCATTAGATCACAAGACTATTTCATTATATTAGCTAAAAGATAATTATCAAAATGATTATGCATGGGTTTTATGATTAATTAGTGCTTACTGTGCTTCGAAGAAAAATTGCGACAAATTAAAAAGACTCTAAAATAAATGTATACCTCAAATAATGGCATCTCTTTTTCTCGTACCTTTTTTGGACATACGTTCAATTAAATAGTGAGAGTAATGACTAATGAGTACTCTCACTGTTTAATTGGATGTATTCATGGATTAGTAGCTGATTTTTGAAATGTTACAGCTACAAAATTGACCTTTAGGTTTTATCCTAATTAATAATTTCGACACATGAAATGTATTGTTGATTGAGATTTGATTTCCTTTTAAAAATTGGAATTGGAGCAATGTACGTGTAAGACCAGTCTAAAATCCATATACAGCTTGAGGACGAAAGTCTTCTTTGACTTTTTGTAAATGACAACTCTTTGCTATAAAGAGAAATTATAAAGAAATCATGATCAAATCTGTGATTTTCCTATTCGTTCCTATGACCATGAGAAATGTTCTCGGATCTTTAAAAAAAGAATAAGGTATTTCTGGTTCAAAATAAAAATGATAAGCTCCACCAATAGTGTAAACTAATTGCCACTATCCTCATCATAGTCTTTGCCATTGTCATCCACTCTAAAAATATATATATTTGAGCCACCATTCATCCTCGTCATTATTATCCTCAACCACTCAGTCATGATCTTATAAAACTTAAATCTTTTTGTGAAAGCTTATCATTTCTTCAAGAAAAGAAACTGTCCATAAGAAGTGAAGAAATAAACAATGAAAATATATATATATATATATATATATATATCACTTTCCAATGTCGGCCATGGTTTCATATTTAATCTTTATGCAAGTTATTTCATCAATTCCGTAAGTGTCATACATGCTCTATGGATCTTGCAAATGAGAGAACAAATTGAATTAGTCACAGACTCACAGCACACAATTCGCAAATCGCAGCCACGATTTGGTTACCATCATTCTGAAATTTGATATTATAATGAGAAATCTGCAATACCATGGTACGTAACATATGATGTCACTAGACAGAGATATGGCTAATAAACCAAACAAGTTTGATCAACTTTATATTAATAGAATTAATACCTTTGCCAGAGCGATTAGCTTAAAAATTAAAGCTTTAATTATTTTATTTTCCCCCTAATAAATATAACCTGCTGATCGAGTTTGAAGAGATGATATGCTTGGAATGTTCCAACAAGACAAGGATAAGCTCAAGTATTATTTTTCTTTTCTTGATGAGAGTGTGCGTCGAAACAGCACATGTGATACAGATACCGATTACCGAGTATAACTCTATCACACGGTTCTAATAATTTTTGACCAGTCACAACTCACAAGAGGCCAGCCGAATTATATGAACATATAAATATACTAATTCAAATGAAATATTTTATTAAATTTGGTATGAAATATAAAGTAAATAAAGTTTAAAGATCATAAATCCATTTTAAATTCACCAATAGAATAGCTCAAAATCAATAAATTTCCCAAATATAACATATGAATTCATATGTGGAATATAATTTGGATCAAGTTATGTATTTTTTTTTTTTTTATGTGGAATATGATTTGAATCAAGTTATGGAATTGTGTTCTAAAATATGGTTGAAACATGTTATTCATTCGATATGATATGGTAAGAAATAAAGGTTTTTTTTTTGGAGCTACTATTGATTTTGAGGGTTTGACAACCATTGAAACCAGGTTAATTTACTTTTAGGAATCCAACACTTCTATCGTGAGTTATGATTGTCAATAAAGATAATCTACTTGTTTTGAAAGTTTTCCTTACTTGTTTCGAAGGTTTTGACCTTCGAAATTATTTATTTATTTATTTTTTTGGTTGTTGCAGTGCACACAATCTTGTCACAACATGTTTTCATAGAGTGTCAATTTTTTTTTTTGATAAAGATAGAATGTCAAATTGGGTTAACCCAAACCCAATTAGTTATATTTTCTTTTTGCTAAGTAAATAAAATAAGGGTTATGGGTATGGGGATGGATGGGATTTCAACCTTAATATCCATGTGCCATAAGAGGTGTTGGAACCATTAGAGTATCTCTCGAACCCCTAGTCCTCTACTTAGGCTACTATATAGTTACACTTACACACTTGGTACGTTTAGGGCCATATATATCCACTGGCATGACATAACTTAGTCCTTGCAATTGTTGCTAGAGATTCCTCTAGTTCCATCCTAAATTGTTAAGCCAAGATGTCTCCATGTCTTGACTCATGCATTGCTAAAGCTTGGACCATTGCTTAGGCCATCGAAATTACTAAATTTGAGAACCTTCATGACATAGTGGTGGAGAGTGATGTTAAAGTGTGCATTGATACAAGTAATGGGGAATCTACTAGGTCCCTTGGAAGCTTATTTACGTCTTTCCTTGAAAGCATCAATGGCTTATGCCTTCAAATATAACAATGAATAATAAGGATAACATCACAAGACTTAAAAAGATATCATCAAGACGCCCTAATAAAATGATAAAACTCCATTGCTTGCACATTTAACATAAGATAGTTACACCTCTCTTTGTCAGTGATTAAAAACGAAAACACATAAATGTACTACAGCATAAGATAAAGGTTCAAAAAGAAAAACAGACACAAAACAACATAAACAACTAGATATGAGCCATACTAAGGGCTTTCTTCTTAAAACAAAACTGAAAAAGAGAGGTGGCCGATAGATAAGCCACAACGTTTACTTCTTGCTGCATGATTTCCCTATTTTCATATGATATTTTTGCTCCAATTTGCTTTCAAAGTACCGATCACACTTGAAGCATTTGTAGTGGTCGCTGTTGTGGGATTTCAAATGGCTATTGAGCTCAGCCTTAGTGGGGAAGATTACCTTACAGATGTGGCAGTTTCCATTAAAGTTTGATCTTTCACAATTGGCACCAGTAATTCTGGAAGCCATTTTCAGAGATAAAAAGTGATACAAACAAGCAAATGAGAGCAAATGAGTGAGTGAAGTGATGGTAGATGTTTATATATATAGAGGTGTGTGAGAGGGGTCAGGGATGTATGTGTTTTACTGTGTTGAAATATTAAGGACAAAGTTTGGCTGCAAATCGGGTTGTAGCCTTTGCTCTAAACCAACCATTCAACACATGACACGTGTCCTGGTCATGTGCATTGCAAGGTTATATAATTTAAAAAAAAAAAAAAAAAAAAAAAACTGCTAGGACCCATAAGTGTGAGAGAAGGAAAGATGTCTCATATTAATAAGACCCCTTGGAAGCTTATTTACGTTTTTCCTTGAAAGCATCAATGACTTATGCCTTCAAATATAACAATGAATAATAAGGATAACATCACAAGACTTAAAAAGATATCATCAAGACGCCCTAATAAAATGATAAAACTCCATTGCTTGCACATTTAACATAAGATAGTTACACATCTCTTTGTCAGTGATTAAAAACGAAAACACATAAATGTACTACAGCATAAGATAAAGGTTCAAAAAGAAAAATAGACACAAAACAACATAAACAACTAGATATGAGCCACACTAAGGGCTTTCTTCTTAAAACAAAACTGAAAAAGAGAGGTGGCCGGTAGATAAGCCACACCGTTTTCTTCTTGCTGCATGATTTCCCTATTTTCATATGATCTTCCCGCTCCAATTTGCTTTCAAAGTACTGATCACACTTGAAGCATTTGTAGTGGTCGGTGTTATGGGATTTCAGATGGTTGTTGAGCTTAGCCTTAGTGGGGAAGATTACCTTACAGATGTGGCAGTTTCCATTAAAGTCTGATCTTTCACAATTGGCACCAGTAATTCCGGAAGCCATTTTTAGAGATTAAAAGTGATACAAACAAGCAAATGAGAGCAAATGAGTGAGTGAGTGAGTGAAGTGGTGGTGGATGTTTATATATATAGAGGCATGTGAGAGGGTTCAGGGGTGTATGTGCTTTACTGTGTTGAAATATTAAGGACAAAGTTTGGCTGCAAATCGGGTTGCAGCCTTTGCTCCAAACCAACCATTCAACACATGACACGTGTCTTGGTCATGTGCATTGCAAGGTTATATAATTAAAAAAAAAAAAAAAAAACCCTGCTAGGACCCATAAGTGTGAGAGAAGGAAAGACGTCTCATACCAATAAGACCCTTTGGAAGCTTATTTATGTTTTTCCTTGAAAGCGTCAATGGCTTATGCCTTCAAATATAACAATGAATAATAGGGATAACATCACAAAACTTAAAAAGATATCATCAAGACGCCCTAATAAAATGATAAAATTGCATTGCTTGCACATTTAACATAAGATAGTTACACCTCTCTTTGTCAGTGATTAAAAACGAAAACAAATAAATGTACTACAGCCTAAGATAAAGGTTCAAAAAGAAAAACAGACACAAAACAACATAAACAACTAGATATGAGCCACACTAAGAGCTTTCTTCTTAAAACAAAACTGAAAAAGAGAGGTGGCCGGTAGATAAGTCACACCGTTTACTTCTTGTTGCATGATTTCCCTATTTTCATATGATCTTCCCGCTCCAATTTGCTTTCAAAGTACCGATCACACTTAAAGCATTTGTAGTGGTCAGTGTTGTGGGATTTCAGATGGTTGTTGAGCTCAGCCTTAGTGGGAAAGATTACCTTATAGATGTGGCAGTTTTCATTAAAGTCTGATCTTTCACAATTGGCACCAGTAATTCCGGAAGCCATTTTCAGAGATCAAAAGTGATACAAACAAGCAAATGAGTGAGTGAGTGAGTGAAGTGGTGGTGGATGTTTATGTATATAGAGGCGTGTGAGAGGGGTCAGGGGTGTATGTGCTTTACTATGTTGAAATATTAAGGACAAAGTTTGGCTGCAAATCGCAGCCCTTGCTCCAAACCAACTATTCAACACATGACACGGGTTCTGGTCATGTGCATTGCAAGGTTATATAATTAAAAAAAAAAAAAAATGCTAGGACCCATAAGTGTGAGAGAAGGAAAGACGTCATATTAATGGGATATGCCTTCATAATCTTTCACAATTGGCACCATTACATCCAGAAGCCATTTTAAGAGATAGAAAGCGATACAAACAGAGATAGAGCAAGTGAGTAAGTGAGTGAAGTGGTGGTGGTGTTTATATATATAGAGGCGTGTGAGTGTGAGGGGTGTAAGTGCGTTATTGTGTGGGTGGTGGTGGTGAGCAAGCAATGGGTTAACTGGCGATCTTAGTCCAATATGAAATCAAGCTCGTCAAAGGGAACTGCAGCACTCACGTGACTAACTAGCTGCAGCCGAGGCATGTCCCGTAATTGGCAACCAAGCTGCAAGCCTGAAGAGAAACTTTACCCAAAAATAGAAACCATGTGGTGGGGCCGCCTAAAATATGTAATTGTTGATCTTGAAATATTAATAAAGATTTTTATTTTTTTATTTTTTAGTACTGTGCACTAGGCAGATTTTATTTGGAACCAAGAATTATGGTAAAAATGCATCACATTGTTAAACAAATAAGCTTTAAGCAAAAAGCTAATTAAAAAAAACACACACATAGTTTATAGGTGATTTAACTTTATTTCTCATTTCGTGTATAACATATATATGCATTTTGTGTGTGTGTGTGTGGAATTATGAGACTAGTAGACTATTAGAATTATTTATTGGACTATAAACTTAAGGATTTATATATTATTCAATTTTTTTTATCTTTGAGTGTTTTTTTTCTTCTTTCTTTTATTTGTATTAAAAGTAATATGGAAAACAAGGATAGAAAGTGTGTTATAGTTTATATATATATATATATATATATATATATTGACTCAACCCGTTAAAGACATAGTAAGAGTCATAGGAATAACAATCCATTTTAGTCCAAAACATTTTTATTCAAACTCGGTCGAGTCGAAGTAGACATGTTGAGTCATCTCCTTAAAAATGGGACTGGAGTGCCCCTCCACCATGAGTTGTTGGAATCATGCATCCTTTGCAAAATAAAAATGTCTACGGTTTGAAAATTAGAAATATGGCTTCTCAAATCTCAGTAACAAAGTTAAAAAATAATAATATATACAAGAATCAACTCTAAACCCCAAGTTTGGTTAGGCCTTTTCCTCATAAAAAGAAAAGAAAAAAAAGGTTTGGTTAGGCCTAATTATATATTATCAAAAGCATATAATTAAGGATATTAAATCAGCATAATTCATAGAATTTGTAGCCCCCCTCCAAAAACTCCTTACTCGTAGCTAGGATACAATGGTACTTTTGCCATCCTCTTCACAAATAAAAAGATATTCCTTAAATTTTAAAACTCACAACACATAAAAATAGTCTTTTCAATTGAAATTCAATGTCCCATATCTTATATCACAACATTTTTCAGTCCAAAGAAAATTGGTCTTCTCATGATATTTGAAATTCAAAGTAACGGATCTTATATATTTTAAACTCAAAATTAAAAAAAAAAAACCCACTATTTATGTTTTATTTTCTCACTACACTAAATTTGTCACTAGGCACTTTGTGAGATTGAGAGCACAAGAAAGAGATTGTGTTAGGCTGCACGGAATCCTTGTCTTAGGAAGCTTTAGGATTCACTAATTAGGAGATCGAGGCGGGGCTGAATCTGCTGATTATAAAAATTACTTATTTTATTCTTACAAGGGCTTTTAGCTGCATCCTTTTATATTGCTAGGGTTTCTTTCTAATAACAAACTCCATCAATAAAAGGAGTTGAGAGTGGAGCCAAATTAACCTCAAAGTAAACAGTACTGGGATCTGATCTCCTTAATATTTCCTTCAGGTAATCAGTGACGTCTATATACATCTTCTTCCAAACTTCACTAATTTATTGCCTTGTTTTATTTACTACTTCTCTAATTTTTTTTCTTTTTCTTTTTAACCTCGTTTGCATGGTATTGCTTCTATTCTCTTTTGTATAAGGTAGAAGAAACACCCTTTTCTTTCTCTGTTTTTCATGTGTTTTAATTATTAATAATGATTCTCATGAGTTGATTGTTGTTGGGTTCAATTTTGTTTTCCTTTAATTGTTCTTAGCGTACGTACCTGCTTTTAATACAATATTGGGTTTCACTTGTTCTTACATCAAGGGTTTGGTGTTATATTTTTACAATTTTTATCGGTTAATGCAACTATGTGTTTGAATTCAATTGAGAAACCTAATATATGTACCTAACTTAAAGAACTGTAACTAAGTTTTATCTTTTTATTTTATTTTTTTGTCTTCCTTCTTCTATAATGATTCTTGGAATTTTTCTTTTTGGCGATATAGTACTAAGTTTTGGGTTGAAAAAAAGAGAATACAAGATGCAGTCCGCCGCTATCCTTAAGCCGACACAGGTAATTATCTTTTTGTGTTTTCCTTCTCTCTATATGGTCTATATATCCCTCTTTCTCTTTTTTTATTCTTCGCAACAACATACTAGTAGTTGGTGTAAGTTAGTTAATTGATTAAACATTAAAGCTTAAATTTTGATTTCAAGTTCTACAATATATAATTTAGATACTTATGATTGTCGTTGGACATTGGCCTCAATACAACTTTACTCTTGTCTGTATATTTTTTCATTTATTTTATTGGTGATTTGCCTGGTGAAACATATAGTCGTATGATTTATTTATTTATTTTCTTCCATGTTTGTTTGATACATTTTTTTAAGGTTTATGTTATAGTTATCTTGGAATTTCAACCTATTACCGCTTAGGTGATATCAATATAATGTTTAATATAAGTTATAACTCGGTACTTTTTGTTAATCTCAACCGCATGATGGCTATAATTCGTAGTCTTACTTATAAGGGATTGCCTGATATGTACATGCATATACATTCAATTTTGATTTTGTTTAAACAGTTCTATTTCTCTCTCTCTCTCTCTCTCTCTATATATATATATATATTAGGTTTTCCTCCTAACATAATTATATTCCTTTCAGTTCTCAACCAAAATGGAATTATCTTCCAGATCTTGTTCTTTGTTTGATTCTAGATAAGTTGTGGGAACCCCTATACCATGCATTGTTTGCTCGTGTTTGTAAACAATGGCATTTGGTTGCAAAGGACTACAATAAGATAAAGCAGCAATTGCATAAGGTGATTCCAATGCTTATGATCTCCATTAACAAGAAGAACAAAACAAAGAAAGCTCTATATGGCGTTACCGAAGGAAAAGTATTTAAAAATATTTTAGAGGTTTTTTATGCAAAGAGGTGCTGCGGCTCTAGCAACGGTTGGTTGGCCACTGTAGACAAAGATATGGTCGTAACGCTCTTGAATCCTTTTAAGAAATCAGTCCCCAAAATCACTCTTCCTCGTTTATTTGGAGTGGAGTATATCAAAGACTATGCGCAGTTTTTTGTTCTTAAGGTTATTTTGTCTGCTGATCCTATTTCAAACCCAGCTTATGTTGTGGCGACAGTTTATAGTCTCGGCAATCAATTGGCTTTTCATAAAACCAAATCAAGATTCTTATTGGACTTACATTGATAAAGAATGTACATGCTTTACTGATATTATCTTCTATAAAAGTTTGCTCTATGCTGTGGGACGTTGGGGTTGGGTGGTGTCATTCGATGTTCATAATAAACATGATTCTTCTAAACAACTAGAACCAAATACAATTGTGCCTAGAAGTTTTGACATACCATATGCTCCACGAACGTATCTTGTTGAATCGTCTTAGGGAGACCTATTAGTAGTCCGAAGGTTTTTGCAGATAATATCAGGTAATGCTAAGCATAAAACCAAGAATTTCAAGGTTTATAAGTTGTTGCTAAATGACCAAATAAAGAATTCAATAGAGGAGCATGTTGAGTTGGAAAGCTTGGGTGATGAGGCTCTCTTCGTTGGTGACAACCCCTTTTGAGGTAGGTATATTTTGCTTGGAGAATAGAACCTTTGAAAAGCACTATACTCCAAAAGATACACACAAGTATTTGGCACCTCCAATTTGGGTTGTGCCACCTTTGGAATGAATGTGAAGTTGAAGGTGTTATTTCTCAAGTTTAATTTTGAGTGCTTGTTTAACAGAATGGAATTGAATTGTTTATTATTATTATTTTTAGATTTTCGTCAGAATTTCTGGAGTCTTGTAATTGTTTAAATTTATTGATGGGTTTAATTGGTTAAGATTTTTATTGATGGGTTTTCATAATTAAAATTACATTGTTACAGAATTTATTATCAAATATTTTACTTCATTATATTGAGATACAGGTTACAAAATCCTTATCCCCACTTTATGACAGAGCTCAAACTTCAAATGCCTATAATTAATATTTAGTTAAGCTTTTATTTCCTGGAACATAGTGCGCTAGTGAATTCATTACATCAATTACGATGTATTGTAGAATATTCTATTGTTAAGACGTGAAACGCCTTAACGGGATGAGATGTCCATGCATCAATTCATATATTACTATTTTTTTTCTTTTTCTAAACATATATTAGTGATATCTACTTCTTATTATAACTTAATAATTAAACATTAGCATGGTTTTATGATATGGTAGAAAATTTTAGTGGTGATTCTCACTTTATATAAGTTATATAATAATTATATTAGAATTTTTTTTTTTGTTTGGTAAATAAGTGTAGGGGTGCCCGAGCGTTGATGGAACCATTGGGATATCCCTCAAACTCCAACTAAATAGTTTGTGAAAAGAGTAATGCTACAAGTATAATGTTTTTATAACACTTTTTTGCAACATTGTCTAGGTGTTAAGTTGTTATTATTTTTCATATAAACCCACCACTTAGACTATTTTTCAACGACATTTAATATAACTTAATAACATTGTGTTTGAAGTAAATTAAACAAACCAAACCAAAGTTAAACTTTTAATATTTGGCGTAACTTGGCTCCATCAAAGGAGGCAGTATCTCTCTTGTTTTCAATGCATGCATGTACCCACAATTGTGAATGGCCCGCTGCATGCATCGGAAACCAGAGATCATTTCCCCCATCAAAGCTATTATTTGTGATTAACTAATAGTTATATGATTATATCTATTATTGGAATTTTCCATTTGATTCTAAGATACTCATGAGTTTTATATTTTTTTGGGCATGAAACTATTTTTTAGAATATCAAGCAATATGATGTGATAGTAAATACTACTATATATAACGTTGTTACCATGATATATATATATATATATATATATATATATATATATATATATATATATATATATATTATATTATAATAATATATTAATGATTTATTAGGGATTTTAAACATTAATTCTTCTTATGAAAAAGACAGATAATACCAAAACTACAATGTTCTAACTTCTGAGGTCAATTTGATTGATATTCTTTGACATTTTTTTTTTTTTTAAGCCGACTAGTGAGCTCCACGAAAAGTCAATTGGATAGTACAACTCATTCGATATGTAAGAATATATCATCAAATAATGGAATATGATAATCAAAAGGTGTCTCCCTCTCTTTTCGCAATCTGTTCATTTAAAAGAAATATTTTAACTGTTTAAAGATAACATCTTAAACCAAATCCAATACGCAATTTATAACAATCATTGTAAATTTCTGTAATTTACCTTCCATTAAATTTTGTTTAAATATAAATTTCTTCTTCTTTTTAATCTTGATTTGCCTTATACTTTTAACCAATTATTGCCTTATTGGTCAGTTTGGACACAACCCACTAATCCCTCCCTTTTGCTTGGAAAAGTTGTATTTGTCCTAAAAAAAAAATGTGGAGATTAATTTGGACGCATACTCATCATACCGTAACAGGTCTTTAATTAACGACATATAAAAGTAGAAATTTTGTTCTTTACGTTACTAAAATTCCAAAAGAGAAAATTGTTAAATTTCTTCAACTTGATCTAACTATATTATTTATCTTAGCTATGTGACTATATCTATTAATCTATATACAAAAGGTATGTATATTAATGAAAAAGTATTTTAGAAAAGGTTATCTCTCATATATTTAAAATACCAAAATTACCTAATAGAATGAGTTTTTTTATTTATTTTATTTATTTTTTATGGTTGTCAAACAAATGAATTTATTTTGAGTATTTCGTATTCGATACTGCGATTATTAATTTTTAAGTTCTAATTTCTTTCTTTTTTTGATCGAACAGAAGTTGTAATTTCTAGACCCACACTACAATGAGTTATTTTTCATAACGAGTGACTTAAATAATTTAATATATGTTGGCGTGTTGCGTAGGTGAACTAGTAAACTATGAACTAAAACAGTGAAAAAAAATAAATAAAATTGTATGCTAAATGAATCAAATTCGAGTAACCTAAAATAAAAATCGAAGATATAAAATTCAAACCCAAAAAATATAGAGAAATTCATTTATGAATTGATGAAACGTGTCAAGTTCGAAAATTTTCACACCTTCTCTAACCTCTTCGACTTGGACTTGGTCTGTTTTATTGAACACTAAAGTCAAGTTACTTCTTTTTCTTTCATTTTTTTTATTAAATAAATCATTTAAGCAAAAAAAAAATGAAATCATTTTTCTTAATTTTTTATTCAGTTATTTATAATAAATTCTATTTTAGAGATGTTTTCAAATTAAATCTAGAAATTTAATACTATAACAAACTATTTCATATAATTTTGTTTGTCCCAAATTGAAATCTAAGCTTAGCTTTTAAAATGATGTCAACGTACACCTTAAATCAAACCTGAGAATCAAATAAAAAAATTATAAAATTTAATTTTTAACAATCTTAAATTTCACTTTTTGTTACAAAGAAAAAAAAAAAAAAAAAAAAAAAAAAAAAAACAAACAAAAAAAGAAACAGCAAACTGGTTTTTTATTTTATTTTATTTTTTTAAAAAAAAAAAAAAAACAGTAAAAAAAAACCCAACTGTAAATTGGAACAAGCAAATTGCAAATGGAAACAGAGAGACAAAAAAATTCCCCTCCATCTTTCTCATTACAATTACTCTGATGCATTAATCTCTGTCTTCAAGCTTCTTGGCCAAATGGGTTTTGCCTTTAGAGCCAACAGAATCCAGAAAAGTTCTAGACAGAGATAGAGAGAAGGAATCACCAGGATTTCGCACACCATGGAAGGTAATTTTTTTTTGTTTTATTTTCTCAATCTCAAAATCATATCTTGGGTTTTGGGTATTCATGTTTTGATTTGTTTATGTCAATTGCCTTGTGGGTTTTCTGCATTAGAATGTGTAATTGAATTCTGGGGTATTGAATTCTTTGCATGGACAGACAAATTGTTGTAATATTGAGGTAATGTCAGGGATGTGGAATTTGGGGGCAGGAGCTGTTTGGTTGCTGAGAAAACTGAGAGAAAAATGTTAACTTTGGGAAATTTTACTTCTTTTTGTGTCTACTTTTCCTTTTGTGCTCTTGGGTCCCAAAATTGTGATTGATGGAGAATTAAAATATTCAAATTAGGTATTATTATTTTCTGTTAATTCCCTTCACAATGGCAATTATAACAGTATATAAATTTGAGTTTTGATGCATTTTCCTCGATTGCTTTTAGTCAACTGAATAAAAGGCTGAGGAATTTTATTTATCATTGTGGAATGGAAATTTTGTTCCATGTGAAAGCTTTGGTCTTAATGCAGCTTGTTTGGTTATGTTTGAGATGGGTATTTGAAATTTCTCTTTGGCTCTTCTTAAATCGTTTTATGAAGGCTGTAGATGTGGTCTTCTCAAACGTTTGAATGTGAAGTGTTAAATCGTTTCAAAATGGTATGAGTACAAGCCTCAAAATTTTGGATTGGGTGGTATAATTTCATTGAAGATCTGTTATTCTCCTCCCATAAGAATTGGTGGATGTTGCTGTCGTCGATTCAAAATCCACTGGGTGCATGTGTAGCTTAAAAAACAAACAATTAAAATTGTAAAGCCTTATATAAATATGGTGAACCCAGTTACCTAGTTGGGTTGTGGAAGAGTGAGCTAAGCGTGGCCAGCATAACATAAATTTTGGGAAGTGTACATAATTACGCAAGCCTAAGATTCAGAATATCGTGGTTCATTAAACAAATGACAAGATGAATTACTCTAGCTAAAAAAACTTGTAGAAATAGTATGCTTGATGCATCTGATCGTGACCTACATGCATGTAATGGAAGACATGATTTGCATGTACTTTGTCAAGCTGCCTTACTTTAAACAAACAAAAATAACATGAACATGAAATAAATTTGTGAAGCCACAATGGTAAGCATAGTGAGTGAAAATTTTACAAATACCTTGAAATTTGATGGTGCTAAATTCCTATGCTTGCATTAAAGTATATAGATCAGACATTTTCCTAGTATTAGGACCAAAAGATTTGATGAAACCTTTTTTGTTTTCTTCATTGGTCGTCCAATCTGTAATATTTTAGTTGTGAGCAAAGGGAGAAACTCTAAAAGTTCTTTCTCCTATTGCATTTAAGGTTGTAGAAAGTTCATCAAGTTTCCTCAAATAACTCGTCTACCTCGTTAAGATAGAGGGCTTATGTCTCATGAGGAGAAGAGACAGAGGAAAGAAGGGGTGGAAGGCCAAACAGACATATGAGTGATTTTCCTTTTCGCTTAGGAACTACAAGAATTTATGACATCTATGATCTATCTCTTCATTTACATGGAAAGCACTTAATTGTTGTGATTACCTCAACTTATCAAATGCTCTACCACGAGGTTTATATATACATAAAGTAATCTAGTGGCTGATAGGCAGCAAATATCTCCTGACAGGTATTATGGCCATTGTTCTCATACTGATGTTTCTTTATTACTTTTCTATTCATGCTAGAATTGAGTGAAGTGCACTCTGAAGAGAATAAAGTTTCTTCGGAGAAGGATAAGAAAAGAAGGCTCAAGACACCTGCCCAAGTTATGGCATTGGAGAAATTTTATAATGGTATGATCAGTACTCTTGTCATATCTTATCTTAGGCTTGTTGCTAAGTGCCAAGTCATTATTTTTTCTAAAGAAAATTTCTTTGACTTCTCTTAGAGCACAGATACCCTACAGAAGAAATGAAATCTCAACTTGCTGAACAGTTAGGATTAACAGAAAAGCAAATATCTGGATGGTTTTGCCACAGAAGGTTAAAAGACAAAAGGTTGTTGAGAGATGAAGCATGTGCTAGTGGGCGACAAGATCGTTCAAGTGGTGTTATTCAGGATCGTGGCAGTGGACTTGGTCAGGATTCGTGCGGCAGCACTAAACATGGGGATTATAGGAATGTTGATCCAAGGGAAGTTGAAAGTCGAAGGCTCTATGGCAATGATTTTCCGGTTGCAGACCTCACCTATAAGCATAGGAGTCATTATACAGAAACTGTTAGTGGCGCAGATAATACATCTTCGGAAAGTAGCTCATCTTCACAAGACAAGTTTTTTTCACAAGCTGAAGATCCATATGATATGGAAAATCCTAGATACCTAACCCATAATGGGGTCATTGCACCCGTAAATGCCAAAAATGAAAAAATCATGGGATATAAGCCATCAGGATACTTGAAAGTGAAGGGTGAAATTGAAAATGCTGCTATTACTGCTGTTAAAAAGCAATTGGGAGGGCATTATCGAGAGGATGGTCCACCACTTGGTGTGGATTTTCAGCAACTTCCTCCTGGTGCATTTGAGTCTCCTATTAGGAAACCAGTCCGTGGTAAGTTATAACATATATTTCCATGTCAGAATTACAACCTTTTATGAAGTTTTATGTAGTTTGTCCTGCGAGATAGGAATCTCTGGTTGTGGTTGGTTAGATCTTTTTTCTTGATTTTAAAGTTGTTCCTTATAATTTTCATTTCCTTTTGTCTGTACGTTTGTGAAAGATTATCATTTTTTTTTTATAGTAAAGAATTGGATTGCACTTTTCTTCTTGTGTTTAGGCAAATGATAATTGGGGGAACATAACTAGCTCAAGCCAAGTTCAATTAATGAAGTTTTGCTTTTAGCCTTTTAGGAACAGGACATAGATGATTTATGAAAAAGATGAATAGTGGATTTATGTACATTTGAAATCAATATATAGAGGGTGATTAGCTTAGGACTTAGTGATGTAGATACTGCAGGGTTTGAATAAGATCAATTGGAAAAGAGAGGAGTTATAATATGGGTTTTGTAATAATTTGATTAGATCATTGCTGCTTTATTTTTAAAATGATAGTTTTGCAAGTTTTCTTACATAGCAGGCTCTTGTTTACTGTTTACGTAATGCTGGCAGTCATTTGATGGAATAGCTTAGAGTTGGGTATCAAGAGCTTGATCTACCTGTTTGCGCTTTAAACTTAAGTTTTATAACATAAACTCTAAAATAATTTTTTTTTTTTTAAATAAAATAGTTTCAAGCATTTGTAACCAATGGAATAATAGAATGAATATCTTGCATGGGGATGGAATATTTTGAAAATTTGAGAGCTGCTGAAGATGGAAGAGTTAGTGGGGAGAAGTTGTTTTTAATAATTTATAATATCAATTTATCATTTAATAAATTATCAAATTGTGATTGCAATCTAAACTGTAGCAGTTTATGCTATCATAGGTGGAAATACTTTTCACTCAAAATTATTTGAGAATTCTCTTTATCTGTGGTGGATATGTACATGTATATATCTCTGTCATTACTTAGTATGTGGTTCCTTTGTTTTATAGAGCTGACATAGCTCTTTTTCTTAATTTTTCTGGAAAAACTTCTTTCTGCAGCAGGTTGGAGTCTTATGTCTCATTTATGTGTGCTTTTGCAGAACCATATGATGATGAGAATCTTGCTTTCCCCAATTCTCCAGACATCTCTGGAGTGGAAAGGCAACCCAGTCTCAGCGATGTAAGTGGACTTTTTGATTCTTTCTTATTAAGCACTGACAGTTTAGTAAGGGAAAACCTATATTTTACTTTATATGTAGGATGACTGTGATGGAGGTTGAAAAAAGACAGGAAGAACTTATAATTATGTTAATCTAATTATCTATAATCATCATGACAAAGAATGAATCAGATCAATTGATATAAAGACTGAAAGTCCATGTGATATATCTTTAAGAGATGTATAAAATTGTGCAATTTTGTCATCTTTGGTAAGTGCTGGTGGATTTTGTGATAGATCATAATTATTCTGGGTATGGTGCCTTTATTGCAACTCTTCTTCATTTTGGATTCTGAACACTGGATTCCTGACACTCCAACTCAAGAGTTTGAAGTGCCAAATACTTTGGATTCTGAAACTATGTTGAACTCTTGGTTTGGAGCTATCCAAATTAATTATCTGATGGGAGAAATCCATTAACTAATTTAAGGCTCATTTACTGCTTTAGCAGTATCACACCCTCCATCTCTTCTGACACCATCACTACTACTGTGGTTGCTGCCCTTCCATCCCTGCCACTACTTTTGTTGCTGTATCACCATCAATTTTTGGGAACCACCATTTTACTGCCAAGCAACCCTTAATTCCTCTTCCTCCCACCCCGGAAAAAAGACCGAAAGGGAAAAATGCAATTTCTACCATATTACTACCACCCATTGCACCTCCACTACTGCCTCTACAGACCGCTCCAGCATCAACAGCATCACCGTTGTCTTCTTAACACATATATTTCCTTAGGTTAATCTCCAATTTTTATTCCATCTGCTGGTGAAAAAACAAGATAAATAAATAAATAAAATTATGGGCTGAGCAAGTCTTTTTTCAATCCTTTGGTATTGAACTGACATGCTTACTAGTGATAGTACAGTCTATATTTATTTAAATTGTGGATGTCTGAAGGCTCTTAACAGCAGAGCTCATGCCTGCACTTTAGCTTTACTGCAGCAAATAATTTTGCTATAGTATTCATAGAAGCCTGATAAACTCCGCTGTAAAACCTTTGCATCAATTTTCGTGTGAATTGCATTCTTGGTGCTGTTTTTATTAGTGTTTTCTTTTATAATACTTTTGGTGACTTTTGTGATTTGCCCTTTACCATGCCCTTGCAGAAATATGAGCTGTATAATTCCAAGTTGAGTTCGCAGGATTTATATATGGAAGAGGCAAACTGTAGCAGGTTGCATGGGTCGTATTTTCAGGATAAGATATCTCAGTTAAAACAGAAGTCAACTGTTCTCAACCATGTCAAACCTTTCCCTAAGCGGAACTCTTCCTTGGATCTCTATGAAGATTCCGCTGGAGAGAGCCCTGTTTATAATAGCAAGAAGAATCAAAGAATGAGCTCTAAGCATGCTGTTGAAGGGATGAGGATTGATTCTGTCACTAACCGCCGTGGTCACTATGATGGGAAAATTGAAAGTGAGTTGCATGATCAAGCTAATGTCAGCCCCAACCTCATCCAGAGGAGTGAATACTTCAAATTTAAGCCTCCAAATTTGATACTTAACCACTGTGAGTTGCTTGACACAGAAGAGAGAGGGCTATCTACAAGGATGACAAAGGTCGAGTTTTTGGTTTAGACCTTTCTATATTGGCGATATCATTCAACAACTCTAATGTTAATTGAAAGTACTTTGCTTGAGATTCTATTATTGTGCATATGTGCAGGAGGAGAAGGTTAATCGAAAATGGAAGGGTATTAAAGAACATGGCAACCAAGTTAAATTAAAGATGCATTCGACAAATGAAATGACAGTGAGTTTGAGCTTTGGCCAATTTTTAAATGACATTGCGATACTTATACGTAAAAACACACATTATAGAAATAATATATGTATGTACGTATGCATGAGCTACAGACAAACATTAGTAAATACATACATATATATGTACATGCATGCATGCGTACGTGCAGTGTTTTGCCTTGCTGTTGATGCCCCCTTTTATATTGAAGGTTGCAAAACGAGTCAGACCTGATATTCCGCAGCAAGGCTATGTGACAAAAGCATCATTCACTGAAATGCAAACGCGGAAATTTCCCAGCAAAGGGTTGGTATTAAATTCTGCTTATGGTTGTTATCTTCTCCTCTTTATGAGCATGCATGTGTCTTCACTTATTTATGTGTTTGCTTGTGCATGAGTGCCCCTTTCATTTTCCTTGATAAGAATTGAACCAAGACCTATCCCAACCATGCCCTTGCTCCTTGAGCCAAAGCCCAAGTGGCATGTGCCAGAGTGTACTGGAATTTAGGGTGGGTGCGCGGGGGTTTGTTAAACAAAGTAATAATAAGAAGGAAATGTAACTAAACTTAAGGGGGCCATATAGGAAATAAGTTAACATTTTTTGGTGGGGAGGGGGGGCAGAACAACTTTCTGCAAGATTCAACTGAAGTATAACGGTAAAACTTGAAATATTAGAAGTGTGGGGCCATGTATGTAGTACCACCCCTGGGCATCTGCATGTGTATATTATTCTTCTTCTATATTATTCTGAGTCATACCTATTTGAAATTTTTTGGTTAGGCATTCCTTTGGTTATTGATTTATTATATTAATGTTTTGAGCAATTATGTTATGCCCCATATCAAGATTATTATTTTTTTTTTTTAAATAGCTTAGCTCTTAGTCTATTTTTAAGTAGCAATTTAGTTTTGGACTCAATATGTCGATATGATTCAATGGCGGGTATTTGGTTATTTTACAATCCTATTTTGCTTAATTGGATGGGGGTTCCTTGTGATTCTCTTGTTTTACTTTCTTGGTGCAATTACACCAGTGCCCATTCCACTGCAATGGTATGTATGATTACTTGTGGGCAAAGAGAATAAATCAAATGAGGGTTTTTTTTTTTTGCGCCGGGGGGTTGGGGGGGTGGGGTGTGTGTGTGTGGAAGAGGATAGACCTTTGCATACCAACACTTACAATGAATCTAAATCTGTCAATATTGAGAGGGGATGAATCTAAATCTACTGTTGAAGTATCTCAAAAGTGCATACAATGAACCTGCTTTTAGTGAAGCTCTAAGATTTGCAAAATCTAAACATTTTGGGGAGGCGTTGAAACCTTGAATTTGGAATATAAAACTTTCAAAAGTGCATGGAAATGAACCTGCTTTTAGCGAAGCTCAAAGATTTCCAACCTCCAATATTTTAATTAATAAAATCTGTCACTAGGTAATAGAAATATAATACAATATAATAACTATTGTAACATTTGACATAAAACACTCTAGTTATTCCTCACTAGGCTCTGACCTTTTGTTACATTTTAAGAGGCATCTCCTAGTATTATAGTATATCATACTTATTTGTCTCAGTGAATAATGGAATGCTGAAAATGGATGGTGTTGGTGGCTTGGCGCCTCAAGGGGAAAGTTGTAACTGTGATTAGGATGATGACTTTCCATTTAATGGAAGTTTTTGCGTGACGAGATGAAATGAGAAATGAGAATTGAGAATTGAACAGCTATGGAAATTTAGAAAAGTGACCTCCCAATAAAAAATTAATAGCTTTTTTTTTTTGGTCTTCAATTGATTTTCTTTTCTATTGTTTTGGTTGATTTTTTCCATTGCTTTTGGAGGATGAAGATCATACTGTATCATCTTTCAATGCTGTATACCTATCAAAAAATTTTTTTTTTTTTTTTTTTTTCTATCTTGTATACATGGTAACTTATCCATCGCCATTTTCTATGTCACGTTCACTTTTTTTTCTTTCCTTTCTTTGGGGAGGCTCAACATAGCTAATTATTTTTTGACTGCATTATATATCATTTAGATCTGTCATGGAGATGCCGTCTAGCTTCAGTGAGGATGAAACTGCAGAAAACAGCTCTTCCATGGAATTAGGTGCTAGTAGTTGATGGATGGTAGAAAGCTTTAGGGTCCTCAAAGCCATGGCTATGTACAGTACAATGGAGAATCACTTTTTTTAGTAACAAGGGAAGCATTATTATCATCAGCAGCAAACTTTTCAGTCAATAGTGGCTACCAGTTGTTATTTGCAGTTGCAGGCTCACCTGTTTATATGTGTAGAAAGAATTCCTTTTTATTTTGTATTAATTTTACTGCTTCACAGAGGAAATGTTGCAGACGAAAGTTTGATTGTAAGATTCTTCTTGGATCCGTTACCGTTGAGGGACTATCGAAATCAAAGCTCACAAATACATCACTGCTTTTTGTTGTTTATATGATGGCAGTGCTCTCTGCCCCTGGATTTGGATTGCTTTGATATATTAATTACAAGAATCAGCCTTCCTCATTCTGTTTTTTTTTCTCTTTCTCATTACTAATTGTGGCAGTTGTTGAACTACTGCGGCTATATATAATAGCTCTTTACATTGTTAATATCAGGACAGAGACAATTTCTTAAGTTTATTCAGAGTGTGGTGGTTTTTAGCATTTTATGCTTTGAATCTTGGTTTGTATGTTAGAACCCCTCGAAAGGAATGCTAATTGTACTTGCTTGGAAATGTCTATAATGTTCTTTTTTGCTTTACTTTCTTTGATCTTCATGTTCTCTTTGCTTTATTTTGTTTGATATGCTTTAGTGGAGAACAAAAAGGAGTCAGAGGAAGAGGAGAGATATTCCATGCCTTAACGTGTGACTGAAGTATAACTACTCTTTAGGAAGCTTTTGCCTTTCATGCCTAATGGGAAATTTCCTCCCAGAATAGCATACTTAGAAATCTTTGTAAATCATATCCAAATTCACAATCATAATTATTGTGATCCTCTGAGGAATTAATTTACTGAATTCATGTGCTAGATGACTAACAGGATCTTGATAAAGTGGTTAAGGACAAAGCAAGCCTTCGACAACATGAGAAATAATGTTGAAATAATGTTTTTTCTTCTCTTCTTTTTGTTTTTTAAATACCAGATTCCTATCAAGGGATGCAGGAAGATGGTGGATAAGGTGAAATTATAAATTTTAAGGTATGCACGAGAATTTGTTTTTTTTTTTGGATATATAATAGAAATTCTAATCTAAATTCACACACACGTATATTGTGAGGATCCCGGAGATTGAATTCATGCTCTCATAGAGGAGTGAGACTCTTGGGAAGGGGAATTACCACCAGGCCAAATGTCCAAGTGGCCACGAGAGTTTGGTTTTTGTCCAACAGTTTAGAACATTGGATAATATAAAACATTTGTCCAATAAGGATCACGTGATAATATCCTGTCTATTTAATGTACTGGACGAAAGCCTTGTTTGTATTCACGATAAGTATTATTATTTGTTCGTTACGTTGCGAACTAAAGGGAGGGGACAAGAGATAAGATGACATTTATCCAAAAAGGACCACATGATAACATGTGTCTATCTAGTGTACCGGACGAAAACCTTGTTTGTATTCATAATAAGCATTATTATTTTTGTTCGTTACGTTACCAACTAGAAGGAGGGGAGGAGATAAGAAGGTGACTAGAATATAGGAAAATGTCATAAGAAGATATGTAATACAATCATTACAAGTAATCCTTAATTTATATATATTAATCATTCTTGGCAAACGGCAAACCATATTTCAATGGTGGTTATTAATTCTTTTTCTTCTAATTTTTCTGTCATTCTATTATAGGAAACAAATAATGGAAAAAGGAACTCCAATGTATTCACAAAATTAAAACACTGTCTCTTCAACATGGAACCCAAAATCTATAATGAAAAGCAAACTTAATCTTCGTAGTAAAAAACAAAAGAACACAAACTATTTTTTCTATTTCACCTAGGATTACAAAAAGAAACAGAAAAAAAAATGTAGATCCCATTGGTTCTCATATCTTGAGCTCAAACTCTTTGAATTGCACCTGGTACCTACACAAGGGACATGTAGCATTATTCTTAAGCCACTTCACAATACAATCTGAATGAAACTTGTGCATGCACTTAAGCATTCTTCCTTCATCTCCTACGTCCATATCTTCTTGACAAACCCCACAAACCAAACCATCTTCTTCAATCACCACCTCCATCGACCCCATGAAAACCGGGTCCAAAGTCTTAGCCAAGATCCTCCCTAAACATCTCATCACCTCTAACTCAACCTCCATCATCACCGTGTCGAAATCACGGTTCGTTTCACGTGCACGAGACAAGGCCAACTCGGCAGTCATGGTGTCCAACCTTACACGTTGTAGTTCCAACGTGTCCAATTTCCCTGAGTACGTCCTAGGATCATATGAACCATCGTATGTTGAGTAATCACCCCAGTTGCTCAACGTGTGAAGAAGCTCAGCCCTCAACATAGCTATTTGGAGCTCTTCAGCCATGGTGAAAAATTATTAAGTGTAACACAATGATAAGAGTGGTTTTGGACCTTTTGGTTTGTGGGATATTTATAGGAGAGCAAAATTGATTTCAGTTAGGATTAGGATTTCGATTAGGATTAGGATTTGTGTTTTCGATTCCTAGTAGGAGTATAGGACAAGGTAAAGAAACATAGTTAATAAACCAACCTTTGAGAACAACGGCTACAAAGTTACTAGAACTCTATAAAGTCGGTGATACATCGGATATGATATATAGTTATTACTATGTTTGCTTTGAATTAATTCTTGAACCTCACGCGTTAAATCAACACGTGTGGAAAGAAAGTGGACACGTGGCGGTGTTCTTTTAGTGGGCCATAGTACTAAAGATGGGCCCACTTGTGTGGAAACTGGAAAGAAAGGGTGTGAGTTAAGTCAAGATTCATCGTCAAGAGAAATAGAGAATGCACTTGTGTTTCATGTAGCTAGGTTGACTGACCACAAGGGAAATATTGTGTTTGTGACATTGTGTACGGCTTTTAGTGATCAAGATCGGTGGCTTTTTTGGGCTATGAGGAGGAAAATTAAACGTGTTTCTTTCATGGCCAGAGATAGGAAAGAAACACGTTTTGGATTGTAAAAACGTGTTTAGTGGTTTTTGTTTTCCACTCATGTATTGGATTAATTCTTAATTATTAGGCTTTGATAGTTGCGTTTGAATCTTTGAATTTGATTTGATTTGGTTTTTCTTGTTGGGTTGGACATATTATGTTTGTTTAGAAATTGGAATTGCATTATTGTTGAATTATTGTTAGGGTCCCAACTAAAGGCTAGGTTGGAATTAGCATTGGTTTCATATCTAAACTACATATTTACACTTTCTTTTCTTTTTCAAGGGATTGATTTTTTATTTTTGAGGTTTGGACAAAGTGGACTATATAACTCTTTTTTTTTTTTTTGGCTAAATAGTAGACTATATAACTCGGGACTTTTTATTAGTATCAGTCACATCAATCGTAAAACTTTCTCAATTATTGACTCTATAGTTTGAATAGTTTATATTAAAAGAGAATCAATTAACAGTTGTCTTTTACACTATGTTTGGTTCAACGGAGGGGGAGGGAAGCTAATAGAAGAGAAATATGAGAGAGAAAAAGAAAAGAAAACAAAAGGAAATTAAAGGAAGGTATTGTGTTTGATTTACAAGAGAGAAGGTAAGGAAAAGAGCATCATCATGTGGCTCCATGTGCAAATTCTCTCTTTTTCCATTTCCTTCCAATTGGGGAGGGAAGTAAAAAGGTGGGCTCAAGGGAAAATTATTCCCTCCATCTTCCTTTTTCTCCCTTAATTTCTCTCCAATCGAACAAAAGAAAGGTTTTTCCTTCCCTCTCCCTCTTTCCTTTCTATCCATATTCCCTCCAACCAAACATGGTGTTATAGTCCATGCCAATCATACCTTCCTAAGCTGTCCATTTCTAATGATTTTTAAGTGGAAAACCTAAAGTGGTAGTATATGCCAAAAAAAACTAAACAAACACTTTCACCTCCTTACTTTTGTTTTCAATCGTTCTTGAAAATATGAAATTTTGTCGCAGAAACTTATTAATGACGGCAAAAAGCTGTCCACCATTTTTGGAAGAAATCTAATCGATAAAGCTATATTATCGATGAGCGCCAAGAAAAATTCTTTGACGACAACAAAAGGCGATTGTAAAAACTTAGTATGTTGCATTGAAAATACTATTTCAAAGGAGGGAATTGGGCAACCATATACTTTTTGTGTCGAACAATGGCCGTCATAAAAATATTGCAACCATTTTGCGATAAACTATGGCCATTTAAATACTAAAATTTTTTTCATGCATTGGATGACCACTTACATCTTTAAAATGTAACATAGCATACCCAATATATGATAAATGATAATAGTATCATAACATAAAAATACAACTATTTAACTTCACAATAACTGCATCAATAATACATCTTTAAGCTGTTATAAAAAAAATACATCTTTAAGCATTGTCGAGATTTATGTAGTTCTTTTTTAAAGAGAACTTCAAAGAATATATTCATTATAAATAACCACATCAATAATATATCATTTTCACCATCAACAATACATCCACCGACACAACTCACATAAAATTATATATGCACCACAATACAAATTCGTCATCATCTCAACTAGTACAATAACCACATTAATCATACATCCCCACCGCCATCAACAATGCATCCACTACCACTACAAAAAAACACATACAAATAAATACGCACAAATAGTCGCATGTATGTCATCTCCATCAAATATAACAATCATATTAATGATACATACATACTCATCACAAAGACTCTCAACCACCAAAAACCACGTACTTTGCTTGGATAAGTAAAGTGTTACTAATTTCACTTGCATATTTTTAATCTAAATTTAGTAAACCAAATTTATTGTTGAATTATTATTAGGGTCCCAACTAAAGGTTGGGTTGAATTAGCATTGGTTTCATATCTAAACTACATATTTACACGTTCTTTTCTTTTTCAAGGGATTGATTTTTTATTTTTGAGGTTTGGACAAAGTGGACTATATAACTCTTTTTTTTTTTTTGGCTAAATAGTGGACTATATAACTCGGGACCTTTTATCAATATCAGTCACATCAATCGTAAAACTTTCTCAATTATTGACTCTATAGTTTAAATAGTTTATATTGGAAGAGAATCAATTAATAGTTGTCTTTTACACTATGTTTGGTTGAACAGAGGGGGAGGGAAGCTAATAGAAGAGAAAAATGAGAGAGAAAAAGAAAAGAAAATAAAAGGAAATTAAAGGAAGGTATTGTGTTTAGTTGACAAGAGAGAAGGTAAGGAAAAGAGCATCATCATGTGGCTCCATGTGCAAATTCTCTCTTTTTCCATTTCCTTCCAATTGGGGAGGGAAGTAAAAAGGTGGCTCAAGGGAAAATTATTCCCTCCATCTTCCTTTTCCTCCCTTAATTTCTCTCCAATCGAACAAAAGAAAGGTTTTTCCTTCCCTCCCCCTCTTTCCTTTCTATCCATATTCCCTCCAACCAAACATGGTGTTATAGTCCATGCCAATCATACCTTCCTAAGCTGTCCATTTCTAATGATTTTAAGTGGACAACCTAAAGTGGTAGTATATGCCAAAAAAAACTAAACAAACACTTTCACCTCCTTACTTTTGTTTTCAATCGTCCTTGAAAATATGAAATTTTGTCACAGAAACTTATTAATGACGGCAAAAAGCTGTCCACCATTTTTGGAAGAAATCTAATCGATAAAGCTATATTATCGACAATGAGCACCAAGAAAAATTCTTTGACGACAACAAAAAGCCATTGTAAAAACTTAGTATGTTGCATTGAAAATACTATTTCAAAGGAGGGAATTGGGCAACCATATACTTTTTGTGACGAACAATGGCTGTCATAAAAATATTGCAACCATTTTGCGATAAACTATGGCCATTTAAATACTAAAATTTCTTTCATGCATTGGATGACCACTTACATCTTTAAAATGTAACATAGCACACCCAATTTATGATAAATGATAATAGTATCATAACATAAAAATACAACTATCTAACTACACAATAACTGCATCGATAATACATCTTTAAGTTGTTATAAAAAAAATACATCTTTAAGCATTGTCGAGATTTATGTAGTTCTTTTTGAAAGAGAACTTCAAAGAATATATTCATTATAAATAACCACATCAATAATATATCCTTTTCACCATCAACAATACATCCATCGACACAACTCACATAAAATTATATATGCACCACAATACAAATTCGTCATCATCTCAATTAGTACAATAACCACATTAATCATACATCCCCACCGCTATCAACAATGCATCCACTACCACTACAAAAAGACACGTACAAATAAATACGCACAAATAGTCGCATGTATGTCATCTCCATCAAATATAACAATCATATTAATGATACATACATACTCATCACAAATACTCTCAACCACCAAAAACCACCTACTTTGCTTGGATAAGTAAAGTGTTACTAATTTCACTCCCATATTTTTAATCTAAATTTAGTAAACCAAATTTAGGAAACCAAGTTGTAATAGTACAAATAAATAGTGTGCATCTTTATAATACTCATATAGGATGCCCGATTTTTCTTTAGGATATTCAAAAAAAAGTTATCCATGGGCAATTTTTAATTATGTGAATCTAAAAAATAAAGAAACATGATGCATGTAAAATATAACATAGAAATGATATATAAGCAATAGAAAACATAAATAAAGTAATAAACAAAATGAAGATATGTTATTATACATCTTACACTCAATGTCATGCTCTTGAGAAATACTATTAACCTTTGTTTTTTTTCTTTAAAAGAAATCAATACTATCATGCAATTTTTGAGACATTTTTGTACAATTTATTATATAGCCTTTACAAACTGATGTGTCACCAGTCACATTTATTGTCACATCAATTTATAAACCTCATGCAGTAAAATTTGTACTATTTTTCATCATTTTCTTTTATGAAAATAAACAAACATAAAATAACTTTTATTGAGCTAAACTTCCAACTGCTCACAAACAATCTAATTCATTTATAGCTCTAGCCACATCATTCTCTTAATTAATCTCAATCTATCACTAAACTGTACATTTTTCTTGTTGCTAAAATCACTGAACTGTACATACTAGTGGGACTGTGGGAGTATTAATGTGAAGGATTGAGTGGTTAAATCCCAAACTGAAGAAATGTGAAAAAAAGTGAGAAATTGATAACAAGATTTGAGTCCAAGCTCAATATTTTTTCCAATACTTCAAACTTTTGAGTGAAGGTGGTACCAACCAGATAAATGAAGGCATCACATGAATACTCCAAAACTTGTGATTAATAGCCCGTTGAAGCTAGTGATTATTCATTCACACGAACCAAACAGTAACAATGATTTTTTTGGGGCTTTATTGTTATCGCTCTGGGCCGGTTTGATCTGCCCAGTTGTGTGTTGTGGGCTTTGAATAGAGATGGGTTTAGGCCCAAAACATGATGTATCTCCTCTCTTTCTATGGAATAATTCTTGCATTATATTGGTATTGGCATAAATGGTTTTTAGTTTTTACTAATAGTAGAGGGGAGATATCAAGCTTTGAGCCAGTGAGATTAGAAAGATCAGTGAGAGTTTTTTACTTATTCAAGTGCAATATGTAGGCATGTGTGATTAGAAACTAGCAATCTTCACAAGACCAGTGAGAGTTTGAGGGTTTATAGGATAAGAGGACTAAAGAATAAGGATACTTCTACTGTTTATTACAAAAGGGAAAAAAAAAAAAAAAAAAATTACCAATTGTTTCCGTGTAGATATGCAAAATTTCAAATGCTCAGCTGCATTCTTGGCTCAAAATTTAAGCTAACTACTTGCTTAATTAGGTGATTCAAAATAAGTTTTTAGTAAAAAATTGAACCAAAGATGTCTGAGTCTATACAATTTGATGGATAGTTGCATTTTTTTGTTAGATTAAATGAGTCACTCAAAGCATTTCTTCACTTGCTTTCCTATCTTAGGTTTACTTGCAAGGTTACACCAACACCATATACTTCAAATATGTAGGCCCAAGGAAGCACACTAATTTCATCAAGCTTCAAAGAACAGTTTGAGATTTTGAATATTCCACCAAGTCAATTTGCCTTGAACCTGCTTTTGAGGCCTTGACACAATTTTCTTGTACTCACTCATAGATGAGGGCACACATAACACAACTATGCATATGTGCATTTATACATGTCTTAATTTGTTTGTGCCTGTGAGTCTGTGACCACTAATATTAGTATTAACTTAATATTAATATCTAATTAATTAAACGCGATCAAAGACAAAATGGTTTTGCATTACTAATCAAATTCTTTCATGGGCCTCCATTTTAGTTCCCCTTTTAGCCAAAAAACCATACTTAATTGTTCCCAAAGAAAGGTTCCCTATCACATCATGTGTCAATGTTTAGCATGTTTAGCAATATATAAACATTGACAGATGATGCTAAACATTGACACATGGTGTGATAGGGACTTGGGTTGAGTTTGCATGAGTGGATGAAAGGTTATTTTCAATATGAGCTATGACAGGCAATTTGTGGAGCAATGGTTTAGGCTGGGGCTTGGCCTTTCTTAATCTTATGTGGTAGGGGTTTTGTACGTGCTTCAATTGATAAGAACAGCATCCCACCATGTGATATAAAAGTTCTGGACCACTTGGAAAAAAAACATAGGGCCCAGAATTCTGACTTGTGGCTAAGCTACTTTTCAATAAAGTGCACCAGCATGGTGTCGATTTGGATCAACAATAATGGAAAGACAAAGAGCATCATAAACCTATGTGAACTTCAGTCATTTTGCACATAGTACCTTTCATTCTCACCACCAGCAATTTTCTTCTGTGCAAATTGCAATGACAATTACCAAATTTTTAGTTGCTCCGAAATGCAGTTTTTGTTATCTCATACTAGATTTTTTTGGACTTGTAAACTGGGACCTGTCTATGTGTTCTGGCTGCAGCCTGCCATTTAATTTAAAAAAAAAACGACACAATTGTTACAATTGTGGACATGTTTTTTGTCATTCATGCAGCAGCAAGAAGTCTCTTAAGGCTTCTAAGGCACCAAATCCGAACAAACCTTATCGTGTCTGTGATAATTGTTTTAACAAAGTATGGAAAGCTATTGAAAGTGATGGTTCATCTCAGTCGTTGGAATCCTTGAAGCAAGTGGAAAGCCGATCTTCTAAGAAAAACAAGAAATTAGAATTTAACAGTAGTCGTGTCTCGCCTGTTCCAAATGCAGGTAAGTTTGTCGTGGATGATTCTAAAAGGAAGAATGATAGCCTTTGCCAGGAGGTTATGAATTTAAGAGCACAGGTACATTGTTCTCCCTACCTTTCAAATGCTCACTTGTGTTAATTCCTTGCTTTACTTACCATATCTTCTGGTTTTTATCCATTGAAATTTTCATGTGTTAATTATTTTGTAAGTATTCAAATGAGCGTCAGACAACAGTGCACGAGTTTGTGTCCTAATATATCTGACAAAATTAAATAATTTGTACAAATTGAAATGATCAATTACTTGACCATTTTCTTTAAGAACTGATTTTAATCTTTTACTTGGCCATAAAATTTGTAGTTGAGATCTCTAGCTTACAACTTAAATTCGGCTTTCCATGACCTAATCTGCATATAGAACTTGCTCAGTTGTATGTTTGTGCATTATTCCTGACCAATATTTATTTGTAGGTGGAAACTCTCACTCGCAAAGCACAACTTCAAGAAATTGAGCTGGAAAGAACAACCAAACAGCTAAAAGAAGCAATATCAATTGCAGGGGAGGAAACTGAAAGATGCAAAGCAGCAAAGGAAGTAATCAGGTCGCTGATAGCCCAAGTAAGATTGGTGTTTAATATTGGGGGATTTTGGATTACAGTGTACACGAAATCTACCAGTTATGTTCTGCATGGCAACAGGGAGGAGTCCTATCCATTTAGTCAATTTTATATATCTGGTTTGAGCTTAAAGATATAACATAAAAATGAAATAATAAAAAAATCATTTTGACAATTTTATATATTCTGGTCTGCGCTTAAAGACATTCTGTTAAAAAAAGAAGATAAAATTAAATTATCTTCAATAATCTCTATTTTCTTGCCAATGTGCTCTAGCTCAATTGGCACCTCCTCCCCTTATAAGTGCTAGGTGGAGAAAGAGGTCGTGGGTTCAAGAATCATCCGCCTATGTAACTTACCAATTAAAAAAATAAAAATCTTATTTTTTATTCCAGAATTTTATCATAATTGGGAACAATACTCTTTTTGCTCTGCAAATACTTCAGTTTTAGTGTGATATTTATTCCTTCATATGTCATGGGGAAGAAAGTGAATTATTTCTTTTGTTGTATCCATTGGACGTCCAAAAACCCTTAATCATTCTTTGTAATGAGTCTAATTATCTGTTAAACAAAAATACTTATAATAACAATCATATAACTAAAATACTTATAAAAACAATCATATAACTATCTACAGCTATATGTTTGTTACTGTATCTGAAAACTTTAGTGACGGTGGAGCATGTAGAGAACTAAAGCCAGAACAGATTGGATACAATGTGCTTTTTACTCTAATTTTTTCAGACCATAAACTTGTCAAAAACACTGAAACCAAAGATGCTGATTTGACTTTGCCTTTCCTTAGTTCTCATGAGGCTATATTGTCGTGCGTGTTTTACTTTCCCCGCACACATTCACTGATGCAGAAAGAGAGAATCTGTCAGTCATGTCTTTGCACTAACATATAAATAATTTTGCTGCCACCAGTTTTTCTTGTTAAATTGTGATCTACCAATGTCTCTGTTCTCTTTCTCTAGTACTTGATGTAATCTTTATAGAATGTTGAGCTCGAAGTGGCTACACCACCCTGCTCAAGGTATAAGTATAACATCTTTTTGGTTAATGAGGTTATAGTAATGGTGTATTTCTGCTTGGTAAATTGTTTTTGCTGGGACTTTGATAGAGGCTTATATTGTTAAATTTCTAGCCTTTCTTCAAATTTCTGCAAAGTGCTTAAAAAGTGGGAGCTTCAAATGTATCTAGAGTTCTGTATAATCAGATATGAGTTGGTTTGTTCTGCACTTGTGTTTTCATTGGATACTGATGGAATCCTTAATGCTTTGTTATCCTTGATAAAGTTCCAAGTTTTTATATTCTACACTGTATGCATTTGCAAACTTAAAACTCATGCGGCATGATTTTAGTTACCAGTTACTAATAATCTAAGGTGACCGTGCACTGATAAATTGCTTGAGTTGCATCTAGGACTCGATCCAGGAAAGTGGTTAGATAACTGATAAATTTTATTGAGCTATTGTTACTTGAGCTTTTATTGGTAACTTACGTAACATTTTGGTTTTTCTTATGCTGAATAGTTGAAGGACATGGCTGAAAGGCTTCCTGTGGTAGCAGTTCGGAATATCAAATCACCTTCTCTTTCTTCCTTTGGCTCCAGTCCTGCTTCCAACGAAGTTTCTAATGCTTCTATTGACCGAATGAATGGTCAAGCAGTGTTCCAAGACCAAGACTCAAATGGATCAAGCAACCAGTTGCTTTCTAATGGATCAACCACCAACAGTAACCGTAATTCAGGTCATAACAAACAGGCCCATTTAGATGCAACGACTAGAAATGGAGGCAGAACGAAAGAAAGTGAATCTCTCCTTGACAATGAACGGGTTGAGCAAGATGAGCCTGGTCCTGGTGTATATATTACACTTACCTCCCTACCAGGAGGTGTCAAGGATCTTAAGCGAGTTCGCTTCAGGTACATCATCTTCAAAACGGTTTTCTTACTATTTAAAATAAAATGAAACATTTTGTCTGTTATTGAGATGTCCAAAAGCTGATATGATGCCCTTTGCCTACATTAAATCCTAACCAGGCCATCAAACCTGCACATGCAGTCTGTGTCTGATCGTACGTAGTTTATTTGAAATTAGACTTTGTGCCAATCACATCCTCATATGTGTCTAATAGGCATTTAGAAAAACTTAATTGATTTTTTATGCCAACCAATTACCAATTTGATAATTTTAATATATATTGGTGGACCATAGTAATTTGAAAGGGAGAGGTGATTTGTAGAGGACAGTTTGTAAGAGTAGGAAAAGGATGATTATATTTTTTCTTACAAAGTTTTTTCCTCCTCCTCTCTTTTGCCCTTTTCTTTCCTTGTTTTGGGTTTTACTTTAATTTTCGGCCAAATTATAAAAACACCCCTTGTGGTTTGGGTTAGTTATAAATAGACCCCCTAAAGTTTCAGTTTTGCCTTTTAGACTCTTGTGGTTTAGGAATTGTCCAATTTGACAGAAATGTTAACATAGGGATCAATTTGGACAATTCCTAAACCTTAAAGAGTCTAAAATGCAAAATTGAAACCTTAAGGGGTCTATTTGCAACTAACCCAAACCCCAAGTGGTGCTTTTGCAATCTGGCCTTAATTTTCCTTGCATCTGAAAAAAAAACTCATCTATGCCCCCATTGACTATGTGGGGATTAGTTATTTCTTCCAAACCCATTAAATTAGTTGTGTTCTTAGAGTTGACTATGTCATGATCTTCCCCTGGAACAAATGTAAACCTTATTAATGGTGCATGCAGTCGGAAGCGGTTTAGTGAGAAACAAGCAGAACAGTGGTGGGCAGAGAACCGGGCAAGAGTATATGAACGATACAATGTGCGCATGAATGACAAGTCAAATGTTGGTGTTGGGAGTGAGGACTTGTCTCATTGACATATCAAAACAATCATCTGTAAATGAAATGGTATTTTCCACATTACAGCTTGACTTACTGAGAGGCCTTACTAATTGATTAGTTTTGGCTTCCATCTGCTATAGAAGTTTGATGGAAGCAAGGTTTGGTATAAGGAGAGAATTAGAGGGGTTTGATTGTGTTTTTGTATGTCCCCTTTTTTTCTTTTTATATTTTTTCAACTTGATTTTACTTGCCATTTTTTCCCTATATGTGCCTTGTGTGGGGGTTGAGGGTGAGAAATGTAAATTCTTAGTAGGTTGCTGGCTCTCGTGGCTGCCATGTAAATTCCATAAGCGAATGTATCTGCAGATTTTTTTTCCTCTATGGTTTATAAATTCATTCAAGCCATATTAAAGGCAGCTGTTATGTACATTGACGCAATTGCATTTTTTATTTGCCTTCCATCTTTTCCAATTTAGGCATATTTTACATTAGTTATCAATAATGTAGTCACCAATCTAACTGAAAATGAAAACTGATGTTTGGTAGAGTTACATTTCGATGTTGTGTGATCTTTATATATAAATGGTTTCTCTTATGCCTCAAAACCACTAGGCTTTGTTTGGTTTGGGACTTGGGAGGATAGATTAGCAAGGTGAAATAAAATGTGAAAAAAAAAAAAAAGGGAAGGAGAGGAAAGAATAGAGTGATATTTTCTATTATATGAAAGGAAGAGTAGGGGTGATAGCCATAAAAATTGACTTAGAGAGGGCCTATAATAGAATGGAAAGAGGGTTTCTTTGCAAATTTATGCACCATTTCAACTTTCATGATAAGTCAATGATGTAATGTGCGTCCACCACCTACACTTGTTTGATTCAATAATGGCATGTTGAATAATTTTTTCTTTCAAAAACTTTTTTACCAAGTAATTAAAGAGAATAAAAGAATAGATGAATGATTTATAATCGTAAGTCCAAAGTCCACCTTAAAAGAAGTACTTTAACTCTTAAACCCTAATATTGGCTTCATTCAACTATATAAGCTCATTATTATTCAATAACTGATTACAGTTTACACAATTGAACTTAATAATCTAATTTTATCAAAACTTACTCTCAAACTACCAAATTTAAAATAAATATATTTAGTAAATTATTAATAGCATGGGTTGGATTGAGTTGAGGTATATGGGTTGAAAATTTTGCTAACCCGACCCAACCCAAACTTTAAGAAAGATATTACAACCCAACCTAACTTAATCTATCTAACTCACTAAAAACCAACTTGAGGTATCATGTTGTATTAGATTGGATTAGATTAGGTGGGGTTAGTGGATTGAATGCATATCCCTATCTAATGACTATGCTAACAAGGTAGCCGTTATTTCTTTTTTCCTTTTTTGAGTCAAAAGTTAGGATAGCCGTTGTACAGCTGAAGCTCCATGCAGGCCGCTCGTGTTTGTTTATTTGCTTACATTTTTCTGCCTATTTTTCATGAACTTCCATTTCGATTTTTAATATATCTCTGTACCATTATTAGTAATTGAATGGACACCACTAATTTCTATCAAAAAATAAAGAATGGACACCACAAAGTTAGTGTCTCTCTTAAGGGCATGCATAAGTTCTAAGTCACTCAAGCAAGGTAAGCTCATCCACCAGAAGATAGTCTCTCTAGGCTTACAAAACAACACTGTCATTTCCAAAAGTCTCGTCAACTTTTACTAGTCCTGCCATTTGTATGATTCTGCGAAGCTTGTTTTCCAAACCATTGAAAACCCAATTGAGATCTCTTTGTGGAATGGCTTCATGGCTGCTTACACCAAAAACTTCATGTTCATTGAAGCTCTTGAGCTGTATGAGAGATTATTGCGTTACCCATATTTGAAACCTGATAGTTACACTTACCCGAGTGTTTTCAAGGCCTGTGGTGGATTGGGTAGAGTTAAGAGTTGGTTGTGGTAAAATGATTCATACCCATTTGATAAAAACTGGTTTTTCAATTGATGTTGTAGTGGCAAAATTACTTTTTTTTTTTTGCTGTTGCTAAAATTACTAAACTGTACATACTAGTGGGACTGTGGGAGTATTAATGTAAAGGATTGAGTGGTTAAATCCCAAACTGAAGAAACATGAAAAAAAGTGAGAAATTGATAACAAGATTTGAGTCCAAGCTCAGTATTTTTTCCAATACTTAAAACTTTTGAGTGAAGCTGGTACCAACCGGATAAATGAAGGCATCACATGAATACTCCAAAACTTGTGATTAATAGCCCGTTGAAGCTATGATTATTCATTCACACGAACCAAACAGTAACAATGATATTTTTTGGGGCTTTATTGTAATCGCTCTGGGCCGGTTTGATCTGCCCAGTTGTGTGTTGCGGGCTTTGAATATAGATGGGTTCAGGCCCAAAACTTGCCGTATCTCCTCTCTCTCTATGGAATAAATTCTTGCATTATATTAGTATTGGCATAAATGGTTTTTAGTTTTTACTAATATTGGAGGGGAGATACATCAACCTTTGAGCCAGTGAGATTAGAAAGATCAGTGAGAGTTTTTTACTTATTCAAGTGCAATATGTGAGCGTGTGTGATTAGAAACTAGTAATCTTCACAAGACCAGTGAGAGTTTGAGGGTTTATAGGATAAGAGGACTAAAGAGTAAAGATACTTCTACTGTTTATTACAAAAGGAAAAAAAAAAAAAAATTACCAATTGTTTCCGTGGAGATATGCAAAATTTCAAATGCTCAGCTGCATTCTTGGCTCAAAATTTAAGCTAACTACTTGCTTAATTAGGTAATTCAAAATAAGTTTTTAGTCAAAAATTGAACCAAAGATGTTTGAGTCTATACAGTTTGACAGATAGTTGCATTTTTTTGTTAGATTAAATGAGTCACTCAAAGCATTTCTTCACTTGCTTTCCTATCTGAGGTTTACTTGCAAGGTAACACCAACACCATATACTTCAAATATGTAGGCCCAAGGAAGTACACTAATTTCATCAAGCTTCAAACAACAGTTTGAGATTTTGAATATTCCACCTAGTCAACTTGCCTTAAACCTGTTTTTGAGGCCTTGACACAATTTTCTTGGACTCCCTCATAGATGAGGGCACACATGACACAACTATGCGTATGTGCATTTATACACTTCTTAATTTGTTTGTGCCAGTGAGTTTGTGACCACTAATATTAGTATTAGCTTAATATTAATATCTAATTAAATGCGACCAAAGACAAAATGGTTTTGCATTACTAATCAAATTCTTTCATTGGCCTCCATTTTAGTTCCCCTTTTAGCCAAAAAACCATACTTAATTGTTCCCAAAGAAAGGTTCCCTATCACATCATGTGTCAATGTTTAGCAATATATAAACATTGACAGATGATGCTAAACATTGACACATGATGTGATAGGGACTTTGGTTGAGTTTGCATGAGTGGATGAAAGGTTATTTTCAATATGAGCTATGACAGGCAATTTGTGGAGCAATGGTTTAGGCTGGGGCTTGGCCTTTCTTAATCTTATGTGGTAAGGGTTTTGTACATGCTTGAATTGATAAGAACAGCATCCCACTATGTGATATAAAAGTTCTGGACCACTTGGAAAAAAAAATAGGGCCCAGAATTCTGACTTGTGGCTAAGCTACTTTTCAATAAAGTGCACCAGCATGGTGTCGGTTTGGATCAACAATAATGGAAAGACAAAGAGCATCATAAACCTATGTGAACTTCAGTCATTTTGCACATAGTACCTTTCATTCTCACCACCAGCAATTTTCTTCTGTGCAAATTGCAATGACACTTACCAAATTTTTAGTTGCTCCGAAATGCAGTTTTTGTTATCTCATACTAGATTTTTTTGGACTTGTAAACTGGGACCTGTCTATGTGTTCTGGCTGCAGCCTGCCATTTAATTTTAAAAGAAAACGTCACAATTGTTACAATTGTGGACATGTTTTTTGTCATTCATGCAGCAGCAAGAAGTCTCTTAAGGCTTCTAAGGTACCAAATCCGAACAAACCTTATCGTGTCTGCGATAATTGTTTTAACAAAGTATGGAAAGCTATTGAAAGTGATGGTTCATCTCAGTCGTTGGAATCCTTGAAGCAAGTGGAAAGCCGATCTTCTAAGAAAAACAAGAAATTAGAATTTAACAGTAGTCGTGTCTCACCTGTTCCAAATGCAGGTAAGTTTGTCGTGGATGATACTAAAAGGAAGAATGATAGCCTTTGCCAGGAGGTTATGAATTTAAGAGCACAGGTACATGGTTCTCCCTACCTTTCAAATGCTCACTTGTGTTAATTCCTTGCTTTACTTACCATATCTTCTGATTTTTATCCATTGAAATTTTCATGTAGTAAGAATGGTTATGTAGTTGAATTGTGACAATAGACACCTATGTTGTCAATTTGAATTATGATATATGAATTTGTAGTTGAGATCTCTTTCCATTACCTTGTTGGCAATTGCGGAAGCAAGATGGGAATGTGAGGGAAACACATACAATAGATTGAAATCTTCTTTTGATGTAGAGCTGCTGCTCCTACAAATTTAGGATTGAATTTTTCTGTACTGCATAAAGCTTTACAGCAATACATATTTATACTTGAGAAGAGCATTCTAGATACAAGGAAGTAGCATCCTAGATACAAAGAACTAGCCCTTGAGAATACCAACAGCCTATTATCACTTTGGGAATACTAACTTTCTTTAGGAATACTAACAGTCCATCTAGAAATTTCTTTATTAAATTACAAATTAATTTTCAACATACCTAACCTGCATATAGAACTTGCTCAGTTGTATGCTTGTCCCATTATTCCTGACCAATAATTATTTATAGGTGGAAACTCTCACTCGCAAAGCACTACTTCAAGAAATTGAGCTGGAAAGAATAACCAAACAGCTAAAAGAAGCAATAGCAATTGCAGGGGAGGGAACTAAAACATGCAAAGCAGCAAAGGAAGTAAGCAATTCGCTGACAGGCCAAGTAAGATTGATGTTTAATCTTGGGGGATTTTGGATTACCGTGTACATGAAATCTACCAGTTATGTTATGCATGGCAACAGGAAGGAGTCCTATCCATCAAGTCAATTTTGTATATCCGGTTTGAGCTTAAAGACATTTAACATAAAAAAAAAAGAAAAGAAAAAATTCATTTTGTCAATTTCATATATTCTGGTCTGAGCTAGCTTAAAGACATTCTGTTAAAAAAAAAAGGAAAAACAAGAAGATAAAATTAAATTATCTTCAATAAGTTCCTATTTCTAGCCAATGGCCTCTAGCTCAATTGGACCGTCCACCCCTTATAAGTGCTGGGTGGAGGGTGAGGTCGGGATTCAAAACCCATCCGCGTAAGTAACTTACCAATTAAAAAAAAAAAAAAATCCTATTTTCTATTCCAAAGTTTTATCATAATTAGGAACAATAATTCTTTTTGCTCTGCAAATACTTCCTTTTTAGTATTTGTTCCTTCATATGTCATGGGGAAGAAAGTGAATTATGTCTTTTGTTGTATCCATTGGACGTTCAAAAACCTTTATCATTCTTTGTAATGAATCTAATTATCTGTTAAACAAAAAATACTTATAATAACAATCATTCACTACTAGCTGTTTAGTGTTTACTGATGCAGAAAGAGAGAATCTGTCAGTCATATCTTTGCACTAACCTATAAATAATTTTGCTTATTGAGCTATTGTTACTTGAGCTTTTATTGGTAACTTACGTAAAATTTTTGTTTTTCTTATGCTGAATAGTTGAAGGGCTTGGCCGAAAGGCCGCCTGTGGGAACAGAATGGATTGAGCAAGTTGAGCCTGGTGTATATATTACACTTACCTCCCTTCCAGGAGGTAACAATGATATTAAGCGAATTCGCTTCAGGTACATCATCTTCAACACAGTTTTCTTACTATTTAAAATAAAATGCAACATTTTGTCTGGTATCGAGATGTCCAAGCTGACACATTGATATATATAATGCCTACATTAAATCCTAACCAGAACCAGACCATCAAACCTGCACATGCAGTCTGTCTGATCGTACATAGTTTATGTGAAATTAGACTTTGTGCCAATCACATCCCCTGGAACAAATGTAAACCTTATTAATGGTGCATGCAGTCGGAAGCGGTTTAGTGAGAAACAAGCAGAACAATGGTGGGCAGAGAACCGGACAAGAGTATATGAACGATACAATGTGCACATGAATAACAAGTCAAATTTTGGTGTTGGGAGTGAGGACTTGTCAAATGGAGAGGATGCTATTCCGTCTCATTGACATATCGAAACAATCATATGTAAATTAGAAACATATGAGAGTTATTGTAACCACTTCTATCATACATTAATCTTGGTTTAGTTTATTAACTTAATTTATTTTATGGCCCTAAAACTTATTTGATATTATAATTCATATTATCAAAGTATGAATCTATTGATATAATTTGTCAAAGCTGTCATTGAGTTGAAGAGGATGTATCATTGAAGCTATCATTAGCTTATTACTAGTAAATTACCGCTTAGCTTTTGTTTATTAATAAATTACTACCTTTAACTTTGTTAGCAAAAAGGAAAAAAAAATGTCATTATATTATGAGGTTGTGTTTTCAGATTGGTTTGGAATGACATACCAAAAATAGTGGTCTAGAATTACCATCATACAAAATTACATCTGCTATTCCAAATGTGTCACATTCATTACAAGTTTACAACACAATACTTTTGATAAGTCAAAATTGTATTTCAATATTAAAATATATCTTATAAATGTGATAAATATTTTCAATTAGAAAACTTCTTTATCACATTTTAATTTCTAACAAAACAAATATAAATAAACCTTTTCATTTTTTGTTCTATATATTGATATATAGAGAGCTCTAGCAAGATTGTGAGGTATGAAAAAAAAAAAAAAAATCTTACAAAAAATAATAAAAATTATCTAACAGTTATACAACATTCCCTCACGTAAGAATGGGCTCTACAAGTATAAGATCTATATTGTATATAACTGTTACAACAAATTCCACCTCCCTATAAAGAGAGGGAGGGAGGGATCGATAAAATGTTTGATTCTTCTTCCAGGAATATTTGCCTAAATAGCCATATGACGTTATCCTATTCTAATTGAAATAGAAAATGAGATAATAACATCCAACAATGCATGTATCTCTTATCTTGCTAACTAAGCACTATAAATCTTGCACTTACTGGAAAACAAATGCCACTCATCCTGAATTTCTAATGCGCCAATTGGAAGAGGTTGATAAAATTGAAGTTGTTTAATGTCTGGCCGTGATTTGTTTACTGATTTCTTTTCCAAATTGTTCTCCCCGGCCTCCCCCTATATTTTATTAATATATTTTAAAAGTTAGGTTAATTTTTTATGTAGTTGTCCCCCTCATTTTTAAGCACATATTTAAAGTATTTAGTGTCTTATTTCTTTTGTCTTTTAATTTTACTTCTTTATCATATATAACTCATTAATTTTAAGAATATTTGAACATTGAAAGTATATATTCATAAAAATATATTACTAAATCAATTTAATAAAAAAATTTATTTTTTATTTTTTCAAAAGCAAACTCTTTTTCATTTTGCATTTAAAGAGTTAGGAATATAGCTATACATGTGCGTGTTATTTTGTGAATTTAAATATATGGATCATTTAATTTGTTGTTGTCCCCCTTAAATAACTTTTTTGGCTCCGCCACGGGATAAGAGGACTAAAGAGAAAAGATACTTCTATTGTTTATTACAAAAGGAAAAAAAAAAAAAAAAAGTCCGATGGTTCCTATGGAGATATGCAAAATTCCAAATGCTCAACTATATTCTTGGCTCAAAATCTAAACTAACTAATTGCTTAATTTGGTTGCATATTTCTTATTTTTCTTTTATAATTTTTTTACCAACGAGGAATTTTACTAAGGTAGAGCCATTCAGACTCATTATTTGGTAATAAACCTTAGATACACGATCCCATTTGTTAAAACCGTGTATCGGATAATTTAAATGAATTTTTTTAGTGAAAATTGAACCTAAAACATCTGAGTTTATATAGTTTATCTTAAACCTTCTACCAATTACATTGCACCGTGATGAGTAGTTGCATCTTTTTGTTAGATTAAAATTTAAAATGATTGAATATCTTCCGCTTGCTTCACTCATCTACGTACGAGTCACTCAATGCATTTCTTCACTTTCTTTCCTATCTTAGGTTTACTTGCAAGGTTAACACCATACACTTCAAATATGGAGGCCCAATGAAGTAGACTAATATCACCAAGCTTCAAACAACAGTTTGAGATTTTGAATATTCCACCAAGTCAACTTGCCTTGAACCTGTTTTTAAGGCCTTTAATTTGACACATTTCCTCTTGTACTCCCTCATAGATGAGGCTAGACATCCATGCCTACGTGCATTTATACACGTCTTAATTTGCGTGTGCCTGTGACCACCAATATTATAAGTATTAGCATAATATTAAACGTGAACAAAGACAAATGGTTTTGCATTACTAATCAAATATATAATGCTTTCCTTGGCCTCCATTTTAGTTCCCCTTTTGGCCAAAAAAACATACTTAATTGTTCCCAAAGAAAGGTTGCTTTCTTTGAGGGCCAAACTTAGCCACCAACTTTAACAATCAATAAAGTTGAATGCTAACATGAAAGAACGAGGGATGTCTTCTCTATACAGTGCTAAACATTGACACATGATCTGATAGGGAGTTTGGTTGAGTTTGCATGAGTGGATGAAAGGGTATTTTCAATATGAGCCATGACAGGCAATTTGTGGAGCAATAGTTTAGGCTGGGGCTTGGCTTTTCATCTTACGTGTGGTAGTAGGATTGTCGTGCTTGAATTGAAAAGCACAGTATCCCACTATGTGATATAAAAGTTTTGGACCACTTGGAAAAAAAAAAAGGGACCAGAATTCTGACTTGTGGCTAAGTTACTTTTCTATAAAGTGCACCAGCATGGTGTTGATTAAATCAACAAGAGTGGAAAGACAAGGGATTGAGATCTCATGCAATACTCAAAAAGTATTGCATGGGTGCAATTGCTTTTTTTCTTTCACAATTTCTTAATTTTATCACTTTTTACTTTTTGAATTTTTTAATAATTTTTTATTAAGTGGTTAAGATTGAAAGTTAAGAAATTAACTTTCAATCTCAACCACTCAATTGGTATTGCATGCAATACCAATTGCATGAGATCTCAATCTGAAAGACAAGTACCCTTGTTAAGAGAATCATGGACCTATGTGAACTCCAGACATTTTGCACATGGTACCTTTCATTCTCACCTCCAGCAATTTCCTTCTGTGCAATGACAAAAACCAAATTTTTAGTTGCCCCAGAATGCAGTTTTTGTATTTCTATACTAGATTTTTTGGACTTCTGAATTGGGAATTTGACCAATCTGCCTTTGAAAACGTTGTAAAAAATTAGAAACAAGTAACTTTGATCAAGTAGCAGCAAGTCAGAATGTATCATTGTTTCCTAAATAGAACGTACCCAAGATCTTGAATTTTGTAAAAAGGTAGACTATTTTTTATTTTGAATTGTAACTTTTTCCAGACCTTGTTGGACGAATTTATTAAATATACTTAATATTTTCCCTCAACTTTGACAAATGATTAACCTATGCTTAGGCGCAGGAGTACTAGTAGACTTAAACGCGCATATAAAAACAGTTTATTTATTATCAAAAAAACTAAACAGTTTATTAATTTAAAGATAATCTTTAATATCAATTTTGTGAACTACGTGACAGTTAACTCTTTGCATGGTTGCACACAGACTTTGTAGAAAAAGGGGAAAGAAGATTAAAAAATTAATAAAAAAATTTAAATCTTAAACTTCTCAATATTGTCCTTATCTTTTATCTGTTGTAAATAGTAATACTCTCTCTGTAAAGAAGATGATAGGAGTATAAGGCTCTCTCAAGTCTTTAACATATCTAATTTCAGATAAATCTTTATAACCATTAAGAAGACTAAAATTTCTAGATTGAGATATATAATTATTATGATAACTACACTATAAATTTCTTAAAATAATAACTCTTAGTATTATTAATAAGAGTAACTCTATATTGGAATTAGAATATTTTTTTTTTCCCTTCATTTAAGAACAAAATGATATACTTAATTATTATCTTTATCACCACCAAAAGAAATAAAATAGAAAAGCTTATTAAAAGGCATAAAATTAGCTAACAACAAAAGAAAAAAAAAAAAAAAGAATCCATCCTATTGCTTTTTCCCCTTAAAAGCTTGGACTGTGACTATTTTACTTTTGACTCTATCTTAGTTGTGCTTCTTTACTTACCCATTTTATTATTTTTAATTAATTTGTAATTCTATTTTTTTTTTTCTAAGCAAATTTTCAAGTCTTGACAGCATTAATTACAACTCTCAAGTCTCAATTATTATTTCCATTATCCAAATAATATTTTTTGCAACAACATTTAGGATTGAAATAATTATAATTTATTGAAAAATAGACTCTTAAAAAAACAAAAATTATATTAATATTATTTTGAGAAGCTCCATCGAAAGATTCCAAACATGGAAATGAAAAAAGAAAAAAGAAAAAAGAACTTTCCCGAGAAAAAGGGAGTGTCAAAATGGAAAATAAAGATACATATAAAGGGCATTATCCCAGAGAGCTTCACTTTTTGCCATTTTCTTAATCCTTTTACTACTATTTACTATTAGTTTAGTCTTCTCAGCCATTAGACTAACAGCAATTTTCTACTTTTATAACTCTCTCTCTCTCTCTCTCTCATAAATTTTCTAGTTAAAGCTTTCTCTCTCTTTCTTCTGCAACTGAGAGAATCAATCAGATCATAGTTTCCTTGATTTTCCCACTCTTTCCCGCACTTTCTCGCCCCGATTTTCTTCTCAGACAAACACGTACTCAGAGACGTAGCTCGAGCTTGAGAGCTCGGAGACCTCTCTCTCTCTCTTTCTTTCAATCAGTGGAGCTCGCTTTTTGCGCTCTCTTTCTTCGATCGATTCTCTTCCACAACCAAAAAATCGCTGACTGAGACTCTGCTTCTGACGAGTTCACTGCACGAACTGTAGTCAATTCAGGAGCACCGGTGATGGTACGGTTACTGCGCGTAGTTGTGAAGCCGTAACCGCACGAATTGGAGCGGAAGCGAAGTGGTGTAGATTGTAGAATGCTTGATTCGAGGCTCGGCGAGGGTTTAGGGCTGAGTGAGTGTGTGAATTTGATGAATTGGTGAATGGAAGCGTTTGGTTTCGAGAATGGCTTCGGATCTTAGCAGGACTGGCCCAGTCGAAAGAGACATCGAGCAGGTTTTTTTATTTTTATTTATTTTTTTATAATTTAATTTAATTTAATTTCTTGGATATTATAGTTTAAATGATTTACATTTCAAGAATTGGTTGGTTTTAGATGATTGGGAAAACATTTTGGATTGTTTCTATTTGTTTGGTGGTGCTAACTGTATTAATTTATTAGTTTGTTCTTTGTGAATTGTGATAATACTATTTAGGTTGCTTTCTGTGATATTAGCCTAATATTTTTGGGGTTTTTAATAGTGATAGTGAAAGTGATGTGTAGAGTTGGGCTGAACTGGGTTTAGATTAGCTGATTAAGTTGTTTAAACTGACTGAAAGTAATTGTTACCAATGAATTTTCAAGTTTTTGGAATGAGCTGGAAGATTACTATTTGGGGTTGTCTTGTCTGACTTTCTACTTTGAATTGTTAAACAATGGGCTCTTTCACCATTGGATTTGAGATAGGGGATTAGAAAGTAGGGTGCTCATTTATTTTTTATTTTTTGGGGTCGAAAGGGACATCAAGCAGCTCATTCCAAACTCTCCCATCACTTAAACTCTGCGTTCTGCAATAGAGGTGGGATTTGATTCTGGCCTCTTGGGTTAAGCCAAGAGACTTTACTTACTAAGAGATAGAAAACTAGTGGATGTTTGCTTGCAAAGCATGTTGTAATAACCTTCGTTTGACACATGTATGTAAAACATTAAGTACGTGTGTAAGTAGTGTGCTGGTGGGTGATACCTCAATGATCAAGAAGGGAAAGCTGAGCTGGATAGGCTCTCTTCAAAGGGGTCCTACTGCCAGGATTCATGTCAGGATTCTGCCTGCTGTTGTTAATAGGCATTAAGGCTGTTACTTTCAGTGTTAAATAAACTCTGAAGAGCACGTGCGTTCAGTTTTTCATTAAATTCCATAGAACTTCTTTATGTTCTTCTGAGCCAGTTTAATATGTTGTCTACTTTTTGTCTTCACTTCATTCTCTTCTAATTTGATATTAACTGCTTGCAAGTTCTGAATATGCTTAAGTTAGATTCTTGGCTGATCTCAATTACAGGCCATTACTTCTCTAAAGAAAGGGGCATGCTTGCTTAAGTATGGAAGAAGGGGGAAGCCCAAGTTTTGTCCATTCCGACTTTCCAATGTAAGCTTGGCCCTGCTTTTCCAGCCATTTTTATACAATCTTCTATATTTGTTTTTTTTTTTTTTTTTTTTTTTTTTTTAATATATATAATAATATCTGGCAAGTATACTAGTGCATTCCCACCCCCTCCTCCCAGCTTTTATTATGCTTATTATAATCTGATCATTGCAATGTATTAGCTCATTGGAATTCAACTTTTGTGTATGATCCTTCATTTTGTAATTTAGGATCATTTATTCATATTATCATGCTTATGGGCAGAAGGTATTAAATCTTGTTGTTAGAATAATGGTTAAATGATTAAATTCACCATTTCCTAATAGTTTAAGCTTTTGGGACAATCGGTAGTATATCATAGTATCAGAGCAGGTGGTCTTGAGTTCGAACCTTGCCTCCACTCTACTTCCCATTTAAAAAGTTAAAAATTCCACGTGTTAGGCCCCACTGATTAAAGGGGAGTTTGGGCTCACATGTGAGGGGAAGTATTGGAATAATGGTTGAATGATTAAATTCATCATTTTCTAACGGCTTAAGCTTTTGGGACGACTAGTCAGATAAGTGTTATGCATAAAATTTTAAGCTTCTATGTAATTCTTCACTTGACGTGATGATTATTTGACTAGTTTTCAACAAATTCTGTGTGTGTGTGTGCCTTTCTAGGGGGGTTGGGTGGAGGTATTGATTAAGTTACCATGTACTTATATTACAGAAACAGAGGGCTCCACATATATGTATTTCTCTATGTATGCCACTGTCAATGCAAACATTATATTCATGCTAACTTGCTGCATTGTTATCATATTTTTTTTAACGGCAAATTACTCATTTTGGTCATGATTTTCCGTAGAGATGATTTCTGCAATTATAATTGCTTCTGTAAAATGAAGATTGAATTGCATTAACATGTACCTTAATCTGGATAAAGGGAGCACCAGATAAATCTGGAATAGAAATTAGATAATATGAAAATTTCACCAAATAGATTTTAGCCTTATTTGAAGGTTTGAACCCTATCAGGTCCAGTCAAATGCCACTGAATTATACTGTATATCATTTCCCTTGCAACCAATTCATTGTATTCTTCCATCTTTAAACCAGTTTAATATATATAAATACACACACAGACACACACATGCATAATGCAGACAGCATGTAACTTTGGTTGTTGATTTGTTTTATGTTTAAAACAATAGTTCTTTATGTTTCAGTGCAATTAATTTCCGAATGAGATTTTTGCTAGTAAAAGTAAAATATGATTGATTTTTCTTATTTCTTTCAGGACGAGTCTGTTTTAATATGGTTATCTGAGAAAGAGGAGAAGCATCTTAAACTAAGCAATGTCTCTAAAATTATCTCTGGACAACGCACTGTAAGTGTCTTTGCTGTGAAGAAAACTTCATTTATATGCCTATGCTGCCATAATTTTAGGAGAATGTAATGTCTTCAGTGTGATCATTTGACCGAAGAGATATGTTTTTATTGAATGATTCAAATTCCTTTTTCTTGATCATTTCTTTGGCACTAAAAAATTGTCTATGGGATTATGCCAACTTGTTTTGCTGATTGTTTGATCAATATCTTATATTTTTAATTGCTTAACATTTTTAAGTGCAAATTATTGTTAATGTAGTCCAGCCTTGCATGACTAGAACTTGGAATACACTACATCCAATTCCTATTCGTAATTTTCATCTTAATTTATTTATAATTTTTTTTTTATCCTAAGTTAACATCCAATTTCTATTTTGACCTGGCATTTCATTCTGTTCACTATTTCTGGTTGAACTGTTTATCATTTAACTTGCTTTTTATCGTTCATTGAGAGGTTTATTTGCCATGGATCTTAAATCTGTAAACTCATTGCCACTTGTTTTGAATCTGTCAGCCTATGCTTACTGATGTGGTTCTGTCTCTTACTACGATATACCTTAATGAAGATGTTTTGCATTAAATTTTATTGACTGAAGTGATACTGAAAATTTCTTATGAGCCTTATGTCATTGATTATGTTTGTGTGTCTGCACATGTGTTCCGATTTGTATTCTAGTCTATTTTCTAACTCCATGTATTGCCTTTAACCATCTATGATGGCTTCATGCTATGCCATAAGTTTTTGTTTTGTGCACTGATTAAAAATGTCCTAATTTTTTCCCAGCCAATCTTTCAAAGGTATCCACGGCCTGAGAAGGAGTATCAGTCATTTTCTCTCATATATAATGAAAGATCACTAGATCTGGTAAGATTTTTCTTTATAGTGGTCATTCCCTTCCATTTCTATTATTATTGGTTGTATTGGATTGATTCCATGGTCCTCTTAACACATCTTCTCTCCCTTGTGAGGTTTAAGATTGTGTTTGTTGAAGGGGTTTCTAATCTGGTGATCTGCTTCTCCTGGACCAGATTTGCAAGGATAAGGATGAAGCTGAAGTATGGTTTAGTGGTTTAAAAGCCTTAATTTCACGTAGTCATCACCGGAAATGGAGAACAGAATCAAGGAGTGATGGAATTCCTTCTGAAGCAAATAGTCCTAGAACATACACACGAAGAAGTTCTCCTTTGAATTCTCCTTTTGGTAGTAATGAAAGCCTGCAGAAGGTAAGGTTATATTAATTCATACGTGATTCCCGTTTTGAGTGAAAATGTAGATTTAAGAGAATTTCTTATGCTCAATTCAGGATAGTGGAGATCACCTTCGTCTTCATAGTCCATATGAAAGTCCCCCCAAGAATGGTCTGGATAAGGCATTGTCAGATGTGATATTGTATGCTGTTCCTCCCAAAGGTTTCTTCCCTTCGGAATCGGCTAGTGCTTCAGTCCATTCTTTGTCATCAGGAGGCTCAGATAGCGTACATGGCCACATGAAGGCAATGGCAATGGATGCTTTTAGAGTTAGTCTATCGAGTGCAGTTAGTTCATCAAGCCAAGGTTCTGGCCATGATGATGGTGATGCCCTGGGGGATGTTTTCCTTTGGGGGGAAGGCACAGGGGATGGTGTTCTAGGTAGTGGAATTCATAGAGTTGGGAGTTGTTTTGCTGCTAAAATGGATTCTTTGTTGCCGAAAGCCTTAGAATCTGCAATAGTACTTGATGTCCAGAACATTGCCTGTGGTGGACGACATGCTGCCTTAGTCACCAAGCAAGGAGAGATTTTCTCCTGGGGGGAGGAATCTGGAGGCAGGCTTGGGCATGGAGTAGACTCTGATGTTCTACACCCAAAGCTAATTGATGCCTTAAGTAGTACAAACATTGAGCTTGTAGCTTGTGGTGAGTACCATACATGTGCTGTAACACTGTCTGGTGATTTGCACACATGGGGTGATGGCACCTACAATTTTGGTCTTCTTGGGCATGGAAATGAAGTGAGTCACTGGGTCCCAAAAAGAGTAACCGGGCCCTTGGAGGGCATACATGTTTCATCTATCTCTTGTGGACCCTGGCACACGGCTGTTGTAACCTCCGCTGGGCAATTGTTTACTTTTGGTGATGGCACATTTGGTGTTCTGGGCCATGGAGATCGGAAAAGTGTTTCAATACCAAGGGAAGTAGAATCCCTTAAGGGGCTCCGCACTGTCCGAGCAGCTTGTGGTGTTTGGCATACAGCTGCTGTTGTAGAAGTCATGGTTGGGAATTCAAGTTCCAGCAACTGTTCTTCAGGGAAGTTGTTTACTTGGGGAGATGGGGATAAAGGTCGACTTGGGCATGGTGACAAGGAAGCAAAACTTGTGCCTACCTGTGTTGCCCTTGTTGATCCCAACTTTTGTCAAGTTGCCTGTGGACATAGTCTGACTGTTGCCCTTACAAACTCGGGTCATGTCTATACAATGGGCAGTGCTGTTTATGGCCAGTTGGGGAACCCCCAATCTGATGGAAAACTCCCTACTCGTGTTGAAGGAAAGCTTTCCAAGAATTTTGTAGAGGAGATAGCTTGTGGTGCTTATCATGTTGCAGTTTTAACTTCAAGAACCGAAGTCTATACTTGGGGCAAGGGAGCAAATGGTCGTTTAGGTCATGGGGATACAGATGATAGGAATTCCCCAACATTAGTAGATGCTCTAAGAGATAAGCAAGTCAAAAGTATTGCCTGTGGTACTAATTTTACTGCAGCTATCTGCCTTCATAAGTGGGTCTCAGGTGTTGATCAGTCTATGTGTTCTGGCTGCCGCCTGCCTTTTAATTTTAAAAGAAAACGTCACAATTGTTACAATTGTGGACTTGTTTTTTGTCATTCATGCAGCAGCAAGAAGTCTCTTAAGGCTTCTATGGCTCCAAATCCAAACAAACCTTATCGTGTCTGTGATAATTGTTTTAACAAACTAAGGAAAGCTATTGAAAGTGATGGTTCATCTCATTCTTCTATGAGCAGAAGAGGAAGTATCAATCAAGGTTCACTTGAGTTTATTGAAAAAGATGAGAAGTTGGATACCAAATCTCGTGCTCAATTTGCAAGATTTTCGTCGATGGAATCCTTGAAGCAAGCGGAAAGCCGATCTTCTAAGAAAAACAAGAAACTAGAATTTAACAGCAGTCGTGTCTCGCCTGTTCCAAATGGAGGTTCCCAATGGGGACCACTTAATATTTCTAAATCTTTTAATCCGGTATTTGGGTCATCTAAGAAGTTTTTCTCAGCTTCTGTTCCTGGATCAAGAATTGTTTCTCGAGCTACATCCCCAATATCAAGGCGTCCCAGCCCACCTCGTTCAACGACACCAACCCCTACTCTGGGAGGACTTACCTCACCAAAGTTTGTCGGGGATGATACTAAAAGGATGAATGATAGCCTTAGCCAGGAGGTTATTAATTTAAGAGCACAGGTACATGGTTCTCCCTACCTTTCAAATGCTCACTTGTGTTAATTCGTTGCTTTACTTACCATATCTTCTGATTTTTACCCATTGAAATTTTCATGTAGTAAGAATGGTTATGTACTGACAGGTAGTAAATTAGAGAAAGAACTGCCTCTAGGTTCCAACAAAATATTTCGCCTCATTGGTTACTTATCAAAAAAAAAAAAAATTCGCCTCATTGGTATTGTAACTTGAAATTAGGGAATTGTGACATTAGACACCTATGTTGTCAATTGGAATTATGATATATGACTGAGTGTGATTCATGGTGCAGATGCATTTTGTCCATTTATTTCTATTTTAGTGCCTAGAGCTTCCCAAGGAAATGCAAATTAACTGTAGATAATGACTAGATTGCTTGAACTGGTCCATGAGAGTGCAGGAGATAACTTGTGACCTTCCTGCAACACCAACAACAACTGCAAGCCCTGTGTATTTAAGATAAGATATTGCAAGAATCTTTTTATATGTTGTTAGAATAATGGTTAAATGATTAAATTTTTTTTGATAAGTAATAGGAAATTTTATTGATAGAAAAAAAGCTTAGTACATAAGCAATGTACTAAGACCAGAATTACAAGCAACCATCAATAAAATGAAACATAGAAAAGTGAGGCTGACTATGCATAGCCGCCATCCACTCCACTATAGTACAGAGAAAGATCAATTTTAAGTCCATAGAGTGCCGTTCTGGGGTGGGTTTGGGTGTAGAATATGTGATGCAGGACAACCCTAGGCTTCACCACGTAGAGCAACTTGATGACTTGGATTCACCACCAAGCCGTAAATTTCAAAAGAAAGTACTCTTTTTTATTAATAATAATAGTCTCCTCAAAACAAACACAACCTGGAGCTCTTATAGCTTCTAGTAAGTCTCCTACTAAAACTCAAATACAAAGAGATAATCCTAATCTAAATCCTAATTTGGAAAATCGTGAAATCTAATCTTTATTGATCCCTACCTGAAAGGTTTAATTAAATTTTTTAAAACAAGGCAACATATAAAATAATTAACAATAAATTTAAAATAATAAATTCTGAAAAATTCTTGGTTCTGCTCCCGCATCAATATCTTGCCTTATAATAGAACAATAGGTACGGTGAACAAATGTAATATATATATTGACAAAGATGCATAACACTGTCTTGATTCTGCAAATGCCATGGGTGATTGAAGCTAATTATTTTGTAAGTATTCAAATGAGTGTCAGACAATGGTTCACGAGTTTGTGTCCTAATATATCTGACAAAATTAAATAATTTGTACAAATTGAAATGATCAATTACTTGACCATTTTCTTAAAGAACTGATTTTAATCTTTTACTTGGCCATAAAATTTGTAGTTGAGATCTCTAGCTTACAACTTAAATTCGGCTTTCCATAACCTAATCTGCATATAGAACTTGCTCAGTTGTATACCAAAATTTATTTGTAGGTGGAAACTCTCACTCGCAAAGCACAACTTCAAGAAATTGAGCTGGAAAGAACAACCAAACAGCTAAAAGAAGCAATAGCAATTGCAGGGGAGGAAACTGAAAGATGCAAAGCAGCAAAGGAAGTAATCAGGTCGCTGACAGCCCAAGTAAGATTGGTGTTTAATATTGGGGGATTTTGGATTACAGTGTACATGAAATCTACCAGTTATGTTCTGCATGGCAACAGGGAGGAGTCCTATCCATTTAGTCAATTTTATATATCTGGTTTGAGCTTAAAGACATAACATAAAAATGAAATAATAAAAAAATCATTTTGACAATTTTATATATTCTGGTCTGCGCTTAAAGACATTCTGTTAAAAAAAAGAAGATAAAATTAAATTATCTTCAATAATCTCTATTTTCTTGCCAGTTGAGCTAGAGCACATTGGCAAGACTCATTGGCAATAATCTCTATTTTCTTGCCAATGTGCTCTAGCTCAACTGGCACCTCCTCCCCTTATAAGTGCTAGGTGGAGAATGAGGTCGTGGGTTCAAGACTCATCCGCGTATGTAACTTACCAATTAAAAAAATAAAAATCTTATTTTCTATTCCAGAATTTTATCATAATTGGGAACAATACTCTTTTTGCTCTGCAAATACTTCAGTTTTAGTGTGATATTTGTTCCTTCATATGTCATGGGGAAGAAAGTGAATTATTTCTTTTGTTGTATCCATTGGACGTCCAAAAACCCTTAATCGTTCTTTGTAATGAATCTAATTATCTGTTAAACAAAAATACTTATAATAACAATCATATAACTATCTACAGCTATATGTTTGTTACTGTATCTGAAAACTTTAGTGACGGTGGAGCATGTAGAGAACTAAAGCCAGAACAGATTGGATACAATGTGCTTTTTACTCTAATTTTTTCAGACCATAAACTTGTCAAAAACACTGACACCAAAGATGCTGATTTGACCTTGCCTTTCCTTAGTTCTCATGAGGCTATATTGTCGTGCGTGTTTTACTTTCCCCGCACACATTCACTACTAGCTGTCCACTGATGCAGAAAGAGAGAATCTGTCAGTCATGTCTTTGCACTAACATATAAATAATTTTGCTACCACCAGTTTTTTTTGTTAAATTGTGATCTACCAATGTCTCTGTTCTCTTTCTCTAGTACTTGATGTAATCTTTATAGAATGTTGAGCTCGAAGTGGCTACACCACCCTGCTCAAGGTATAAGTATAACATCTTTTTGGTTAATGAGGTTAAAGTAATGGTGTATTTCTGCTTGGTAAATTGTTTTTGCTGGGACTTTGATAGAGGCTTATATTTTTTAATTTCTAGCCTTTCTTCAAATTTCTGCAAAGTGCTTTAAAAGTGGGAGCTTCAAATGTATCTAGAGTTCTGTATAATCAGATATGAGTTGGTTTGTTCTGCACTTGTGTTTTCATTGGATACTGATGGAATCCTTAATGCTTTGTTATCCTTGATAAAGTTCCAAGTTTTTATATTCTACACTGTATGCATTTGCAAACTTAAAACTCATGCGGCATGATTTTAGTTACCAGTTACTAATAATCTAAGGTAACCATGCACTGATAAATTGCTTGAGTTGCATCTAGGACTCGATCCAGGAAAGTGGTTAGATAACTGATAAATTTTATTGAGCTATTGTTACTTGAGCTTTTATTGGTAACTTACGTAACATTTTGGTTTTTCTTATGCTGAATAGTTGAAGGACATGGCTGAAAGGCTGCCTGTGGGAGCAGTTCGGAATATCAAATCACCTTCTCTTTCTTCCTTTGGCTCCAGTCCTGCTTCCAACGAAGTTTCTAATGCTTCTATTGACCGAATGAATGGTCAAGCAGTGTTCCAAGACCAAGACTCAAATGGATCAAACAACCAGTTGCTTTCTAATGGATCAACCACCAACAGTAACCGTAATTCAGGTCATAACAAACAAGCCCATTTAGATGCAACGACTAGAAATGGAGGCAGAACGAAAGAAAGTGAATCTCTCCTTGACAATGAACGGGTTGAGCAAGATGAGCCTGGTGTATATATTACACTTACCTCCCTACCAGGAGGTGTCAAGGATCTTAAGCGAGTTCGCTTCAGGTACATCATCTTCAACACGGTTTTCTTACTATTTAAAATAAAATGAAACATTTTGTCTGTTATTGAGATGTCCAAAAGCTGATATGATGCCCTTTGCCTACATTAAATCCTAACCAGGCCATCAAACCTGCACATGCAGTCTGTGTCTGATCGTACGTAGTTTATTTGAAATTAGACTTTGTGCCAATCACATCCTCATATGTGTCTAATAGGCATTTAGAAAAACTTAATTGATTTTTTATGCCAACCAATTACCAATTTGATAATTTTAATATATATTGGTGGACCATAGTAATTTGAAAGGGAGAGGTGATTTGTAGAGGACAGTTTGTAAGAGTAGGAAAAGGATGATTATATTTTTTCTTACAAAGTTTTTTCCTCCACTCTTTTGCCCTTTTCTTTCCTTGTTTTGGGTTTTACTTTAATTTTCAGCCAAATTATAAAAACACCCCTTGTGGTTTGGGTTAGTTACAAATAGACCCCCTAAAGTTTCAGTTTTGCCTTTTAGACTCTTGTGGTTTAGGAATTGTCCAATTTGACAGAAATGTTAACATAGGGATCAATTTGGACAATTCCTAAACCTTAAAGAGTCTAAAATGCAAAATTGAAACCTTAAGGGGTCTATTTGCAACTAACCCAAACCCCAAGTGGGTGCTTTTGCAATCTGGCCTTAATTTTCCTTGCATCTGAAAAAAAAACTCACTATGCCCCCATTGCTATGTGGAGATTAGTTATTTCTTCCAAACCCATTAAATTAATTGTGTTTTAGAGTTGACTTGTTCTGATTTCCCTTGAACAAATGTAAACCTCATTTGGAAGCATTCAGTCGGAAGCGGTTCTAGAGTTTGACCCTGAAAAAGCAGAATCATTCTTGTTTCCAAACTAATGGGCTTCAAGAATATGGTGATCAATCAAGTCCTTGGTCGCAGAAACAAGTGCAAACAGTTAAGACTGACATTGAAGGGGGACTTTCCAATTCAGTCCCACTCAAATCTCTATTTCTTAAGCAAACATCAGTGATCTTCTTGTTGTCATCAGACTTCTCCAACTGTCCACAGGATGCCCTCTGTAATTCTGACTCCTCTCTATGAGCAATCACTTCAGCTTTTAATGGTTCTGCACATTCTAGAACTTGTTGGTTAACATCATAAAGAATGCAATCAAGCTGATTCTGATTCTTTATTGCTTCAAAGCACTTGAAGTCATATTGCTCCTTCACTTCCACCTGCTTATTATTATGTCCCCTTTTTTTCTTTTTATATTTTTTCAATTGATTTGTACTTGCCATTTTTTCCCTATATGTGCCTTGTGTGGGGGTTGAGGGTGAGAAATGTAAATTCCCTTAGTATATGTGGCCTCGTGTGCTGCCATGTAACCATATTGCGAATGTATCTGCAGATTTTTTGGTTCCTCTAAATGGTGTATAGATAAATTCATTCAAGCCATATTAAAGGCAGCTGTTATGTATTAAAGGCATTTATGACATTGACGCAATTGCATTTTTTATTTGGCTTCCATCTTTTCCAATTTAGGTATATTTTACATTAGTTATCAATAATGTAGTCACCAATCTAACTGAAAATGAAAACTGATGTTTGGTAGAGTTACATTTCGATGTTGTGTGATCTTTATATATAAATGGTTTCTCTTATGCCTCAAAACCATTAGGCTTTGTTTGGTTTGGGACTTGGGAGGATAGATTAGCAAGGTGAAATAAAATGTGAAAAAAAAAAAAAAGGGAAGGAGAGGAATCCTGTGTCCACCAGTTTTGCAAGCATTTTGAGGAAGAGTAACTGGAAATGCAAGCATTTTGATAACTGGAAATTTGATGCCTCCACCATCATGGCTGTCTGGTGTATGATTACTAGAGGGAAGCAATGCATCTGGAATTATCTCTAAGCTGTTATTTGCCTTGGTAACCAGAGGACGCTGCAAGTTGGTTGATGGATGTTTTTCTGATGTTGGACGGACCTGTACTTATTTAAATTAAAGAAACAAAAAAAGAAAACATTTGCTTCCTAGTTAATAAGGAATGCTGATGAAGTATAAGAAATTATTATTCTAGTCCCACAAGTTTCTACAATGTTGAATAAAAAATACTACTGTTTTTAACAGCTTCAGGTTCTCACCACATTTCGTCTAGCTTGTCTAACAGAGGTTCCCGCAGTTAAAGGTTTGTGAACAGGACCAGATTTTGGATCATTTTGCCGACTTTTGGTGCTTTCTGAGGAGGCCTTTGATCCAGTCTTCCTCTGAACAATAACAGCTACATTGGAGAAGGGAAAACAAAAAATAATCATTGAACATAAGTAAATACCATTTATTTATTTTAATAAATACTTTGAACACAACAAAATTATCTGGAAAGGATGAGAAACTTAATCGTTGAATCATTTTAAAAACATATTTTTCCAAAAGCCACCAGGAAAAAAAACTACAAAACTACCTTGTTGAGCAGTCTGGTTACGCTTTGAGTCGTTTGCACCTAGTGTAGCACCCTTTGTAGTCCTAGAAAACACAGAGGAGTCTGGCTTTGAAACAGGTATTTTGGAAACCTTTAATGCTTTAGTTGCTGCTTTAGTTGTG